>CADDXX010000012.1:1349955-1370679 GCA_902810485.1 Alauda arvensis | reverse complement strand
GAAAAATCAAAATGGAACAAAAGATTGACAATAGTGAAGATGTCAATCTTTTAATATAAAGATGTCAGATGGCAAAAAGTCCCAAGCCACTTCCTGAACAATTTTATTGAGCTTGGAACTATTCTGTTCATCTCAGTGGAGTTTTAGTAATTTCATGTTAGTTTTGTTCTTTTTTTTTTCCCCCTGTAAGAAAGGGTGGTATTGAGGATCTGCACAATTTGTTGTGATTGATATCTCATTTTGGCTGTCAGTCAGCAGTGGGCTTTGTTGCYAGTGGAGGTCAGCTGTGAGAAGGCAAAATGCCCAGAGGTACACTCTCATCCTGGGCAGAGCTTGGCCGTCATTTCCAAGCCCGGAGGGTTCTTGGGTGTCTCCTGAGATAACYGTAATGAAATCTGGTCCCACATATTCAGTAGGTGGGCTTAAAATGAACTTTAGCAGCTAGTTACAATTGTTTTGTTCGTTAGTCCTAGCTATTTTCCTTGCTGATAGCCAGTGTCAGTACRTGTTCTCCTGCAATGTACTATGCAAACATAAAATTACACAGTTAAATAGTCAAAAGTCAGGGTGTGAAAGCAGAGTGATACCTTCACTCAAATACCATTACCCCAGAGTTTTAGCCGTTTCTTCATGCTTCTTAATCATACTTGGCTCWGATGGTTAAAGGCACATTTCCCTTTGCATGGAAGTCTCATTGAGCTTTCTGTGAAACAGGCTGATTAATCTCATTCAATTTATGCCTGTTTCCTTTGGGGACATGTCGGTGACTGGGAGGGGAAAGTCCATCTGTGCCTGTAGGGATCAATCACATGGGTGCAATTAGTCTATAGCAGTTCATAACCTCAGATCCGTTCTGTATGAGAGTGTTTTTCACAGCTGCCTCTAAATTGCTTGCTTGAATTCAGAGTCACACGAGTTATCAAAAATTTGCTTGCAAAGTAKGAGTTTTAGTTGCTAGACAGAAATAAGTGTTCATATGTCCATTTCAGGGATATTTATCCCAAGAGATTTTGTGGTGACAGGAACACTTTTTCTCAGCTGCAAATGCAATCCACTTTTTAAGTACAACACTTTTATAATCCTGGGCTAGGAACAAATTMATCAGAAAGCTAGAATTATTTTCAGTTCTTATAATTATCATTTTACATATTGTAACTACGTTGATCTTTTCTTTTGAGAGRCTGAAAAAATAGCAAAAGCCCACTTCACTTCTTAATAGTGTTTGAATGGATAGATGCTTCAGACTTTAACTGTGCTATAATTGTCATGTATCACAGGGTATTTTTATTCAAAATAAAACATTTCTTAYGCAAGAAAATTTTCCCACATTATCACAGCTTTAGAGGATGGTTTGATGAATTTAAARGGACCACTTTGGGCAACTAGAATAGATGAATATGTGGTCTGACACAGTTTGGTTATTTTTGATTTCCATGTGTAAACAACTAAGATCACTGGGGAACAAGTCGACCCTTAACCTTAAAATACAGACTGTTTTCATTCTCCAYGCCAAAAAGTGTCAGATCTCTGGTGTCAATGCACACTGACTTACTTGCTGCATGTTCTGTTCTATGTTGTCAAAATACTCTGTACTAAGGAAATGACACTCTACACTGGTCCTGTACATACTCTATACAACTGGTGCCCAGTTACACCAGGTGCTGCAATCCTGCATCTTTGCTCTCCTGCATTTGCAATAGAGGTATTCCATGTAAGCTTGTTTCCAGAAAAAATTAAGCCATATGTCATACACTGATAAGACTTTTCCACATGGTTATAAATGAAAGTGCTGTTCTGCTTCCCTGTCACAGAATTTAATTAACTTACACATCTGTGTCCACAGAACCAGTTTGGTCACTCAGTTGGTTAGTCACTTGTTCAAAACCCACGCTGAGGCTTGCAACCCAGTGCAGGCTTGCCTTAAGCCAGTATCTCTAGCATGCAGAGAGTCCAAGCTGTTTGAGGAAAAAATGCTCTTTTTTTTTTTTTCAACAAAAAGATATGTTACTGAGGTGAAAACTTAAAGTTATACACACCATGCAGCAATTTTGTTGTAAAGGAGTTCTGTGGTTTGCATGTGCCTACAAAGGGGTATATTAATGGAAAATATGTTAACAATGCAAGCAAAATACCTGCAAAAAATTAACTCTCAATGTGAAATGTTAGGAAAAAAAAATCCTAGAACACATTTTCAAAAACTGAAGGTGTCTCCTGGTGCTCCTTCCAAACRGTGGAATAAAATTATTAAGAGAAACAAAGAAGGGGATTTTATTGTTAGTATTGTTTTCTTTATTAATAGACTTCACTAAACTGATAAAAAAAGAAAAGCTAGGGAAATGAAAAACATCCAGCTGTAGTCTTGAGTTATGTAAGAGCTGCAGGAAGGCAGGCCAGTGTGTGGATGTTAGCGATGATGAGAAACAAGAGGGAACAGGGCTGCTGTTGCTTCTTTAGAACCCCACTCAAGGCTGCATGCCTSTGTGAGGGCATCTCCTCTGCTGCTGCTCACCAAGAGTGTGGAAATCATGGGGCTGAATGGTTGAGGKAGAACCTTGATCTCTTTCTCAACAGAAGTAACTTTTCTGTGGCCTTTTTGTTTAATGAATCAGTTATTTGGATTACTCARCAGCAGTCTGAAGTATCACTGCAATGGCAAAAATTGCTTTGATTGACTTTGCTTTTGGTTCTCACTTGAACTACTCTCTTTTTTTGTCTCTAGGAGGCTGTAKTGGTTTCATCATGCAAAGGGATGGATGGATGCAACAAAAGGCTGAGAAGCATCAGTGAAAATAAATGGTGGGAAGTAAACWTTTCAGTGTATTTTGCCCCTGCTCAGCACTTCTGAGAGGTGAGGTCTTCCTCACTCCCTGGCTGGAGTGACTTCCTGCATTTCCCATGACTTCCATTGGTGCAAAACTAGTTACTTCTGGCTGCTTATATCTCTGCACAGCTGGTCAAAGACATATCAGRTTCTGAGTATTTTACATGTCTGCAGTGAAAGGTCTTCATTCATCCATATAATAGCTACAGGTTTTGTCCATATAAAGGTAGTTTAGGATTTTTGTCATTTGACACTATTGCCATTGAGCTACATAATTCTTAAAATTTGTTACTTCCACAATTCCATAAAGCATAAAAAGGAAAAGGAAAATAGTTATTTCTGTTTAAGCATAAAGAGGAAAAAAATATACCTGAAAAAGTTTAGTATCTTAACTTCTTCTCAGAAGTTTACCAAGAGTGATCTGGTCTTAAGGTTTAAAATTCTGTGAAAATATTAAAAAATATTATTTAGACAAAGTACTCTGCCTTTCTTATTATCTCCCAGCTATGTATTTTTTACTKTTATTTTACTGAAAGCTCAATTAYGAAATTTATTATATCTAACAATAGGTTTAGCAAGTAGGTCAGTCCTTTTTCACATCCTATTGCTACTGCTATATTCCAGGCAGTTGTGTAGATACTTTAGTACATTCAACTGGGCATAAATTATCTTGGAGGACATTCACAGTTGTTTTGGGGTGTGCACTGGAGCCAAAGCAGTATTGCTATGGAAAATCATGGAAACAGTGATGCCTCCAACTTGTAAGTCTCCATAGCAACTTAAAAAAATAATGACAGCTGTACCAAGAAATTTGCTAATAGAAGGCCTTAACACATTTGTCTAGACTCAGTCATACTTCATACTCATTATAACCTGTAGAAGGTTATGATGAAAGGAAATGTAGAGAAAAAATTAGGGAATATCTGCTTTTCCTGGAGTTTCACACTGGGTTAATTTAAGTTACCTGACACTGTCTATGGCAAATATAACCATAACTGTGCAATTTAAAAATATTTACTAACACAGMTTAATTGCAACTCATTTGATTCTAATATCTACAGTATTTCATTTATTATGCGCTATATAAACCATGGAATTTTCTCCATAATTAGCATAAAGCTAGATGTTCTGAAAACARATAGGAAGATTCCCATTTGATAATATTAAAATTATTGGCTGCAACAATCTTGGGAAGACTGAATGAAAAATGCAGCAGCATGAGAGAAATTCTGTTTTAAAATGTCCTTGCTCAAGTTGAAATTACAGGTCATGGATGATAAAAAAGGATTTTGTAGGAGAAAAAAAGCACGAGAGATTTTGCCAGCTTTGGTCTGCTAGAAATGCACAAACACACTAGGGAATAAGAAAATTGGCTGTGCAACTATTAAGCTACAATATGTAGCAAGAACAAATATTTTTATGTGCTGGCATCAGTTCGAAAGGTGKGATATAAGTTGCTGATTTTAAGGCAGCCTTTGAATTTTTAAAATTYTATATATAACAATTTCCTATATAAACAAAAATTGTTTCTAATGGGGYAGAACTCTATTCAAGACCTTACAAAGTGAAGAGATAATCACAGAACTGGAAAAATTAGATGAAACTGATTTTATCTTGATTACATTTTTATTGTGAGTTCTGCCAAGAATACATATTCTCAGGGGGTTGAAAAGGACAGTTTAATAAAGCTGAAAATAATATTGAGRCCATCAACTGGAGAAAATGTAAACAGAAACATGAGAAATATAATTGTCCATTGTTGAATAACATTTCACTAGATGCCCAAATTGCACATTTCAGAATGATGTTGTTGCAGTGAATTAAGGAAAGAACAGTATGGGTCAAAGTAAAATGAAAAACATCTCTAAATCATTGTGAAACATGAAAAAAAGAAAGAGATGGAACAATCATAGTAACAAGTCTCTTGGATTTTAGGAAGTAGATGGTGGAAGCAAAATAAACACAAATASCTATGTTTATTAGATCTAAGAATGGAAAGGCAGAGAAAAGAGTYCCCAGTTGTACTGGGAATCCAGATAATATTATTGCTCCGTGACTGCATGATGATAGCAGAACTGACAAGAATTCATGCAGAGCAGATTCTCAGTCACTTGGAGTCTGCATTGGGGGAAAGCCAGATGGTGGARTCATATGACATGATGATGCAGTCCTTTTAATTCTAACCAGTTACACAGCAGTTTGTTTAAGTTAGACCTTTTAAAATCTGCATGTCTAATTAACTTTCATCTGACAGTTTTAAAAGAACTAGTAAAAGACCCTCATAGGCATTTTATTTTGGTGATTACAGGGTTGAAACGCAGGAATTTTCAGGTTGAGAAAAATTTAAAGTGCACCAATGTTTAAAAATTATAACAGGACTAACTCAGAAAATTAAGGGCCTATCAAGATGAAATTGCTTAAACACAATTTATGCCCATCAACATTAGTTTCACAAAAATAATTTTTGTCAGGCTGATTTGATCCCATGTTTTGATAAGATTGCAAGTTCTTTTCAATCAGGATAGTTTTGTTGATGTAATAGAGTTTTAAAGAACATGCTCTCACTTGTGCCAGAAGACATTTTGTTAAGAAAATAAAGGAATAGAAAACCAACCTAACACCTATGAATTTTATTAAAAATATGAGTATATTTAAGAATAACTGCAAATAAGGAGCCATCATTGTGAGGATTTGGTCCTCATGAGGTTCATCTCCCTCAYACCTTATCTCTCTTAATGAGACAAGAAAACATGACGTTTTCTTCATGAAGTTTTCTTATACCACTAAAACTAGTGGAGGATTAAATGATAAATAAGGCTGGTAAATGACAGAGCAATCTGACTTTCTTAACAAAATGGAAAAAGTTATTTTTTTGGAAGCCTGTGAAGTGAGGAACAGTGTGAACCACACTTGTGGGATGGAAAAGGCTCCATGCTGGGAAGTAGGGACTGAAAGGGATTTGATTTTATAATGGATAATCAGATACACGTGGAGCTCCTGCGGTGCGCCATGGACAAAGTGCTAAAATGATCATTGGACTATAATGAGGTGAATATGAATAAAAGCAGAGTGCTTGCATTATTCAGGTGAAGATTTACTGTGAGGGGAAAGGGAAAGTGCTACGCAGACCCAAACCCCTTGGCAAGAGACGTCTGGGGCTTTGTGCCCCTGCTGGAGGAGAAAGGGAGGCAATGCACTGCTGCTCCAAAGTGCCACTGCTGGGGTCCAGCAGCCTTGCCACAGAGCTTCAGCACTGCTCGTCCTGCCCTCTGGAAAAAGATTTGGAYCTTCTTTCTAAATTATTTTTTTCTTCAACATTCTTATTTATTTGGTTTTCTTTAGAAAGAAGGGTTTGATAGCAACTCTGGTTGAGCTTACATGTTTGGAAAATATGCTGAAATTGAGGGACTACAGTTCAAATTATTGACTTACTAAAGAATAGAAAAATGGTACAAAAGACATTTTTAATTTCTCTGGAAAAGACTACCAAATCCATTGCCTGGAATTAGAGAAATTTAGCCTTGAAGTGATTTACCTCAGCGAAGAGAACTGACCACTAAAAAAAAAAAACTTCCTGCAGCCTGCAGTGGGCTTTGTCTTTAGAGAAAACTTGAAACCATGCCAAGTATTCCGGCTTAGCTGTACTATTTGTCTTGATGCAGAAATTCATTTAGGGGAGTCCTGTAGATGTGTGATATAAGAAGTAACATTAAATGATCAACAGAACCCTTCTGATATTAATATATTTCAGTAAAAAATATGAAATGATCATGTTATTCTGTTGAGATGATTTGCAATAAGGTCTCAGTGATTTTTTTTTTTTTAATGTACTTTGCAAATAATTTTAATTTATGAGCTAAATAGTGGACATATAAGATATGAAATCTTTTAAGTTCTCCACTAAGTAATAAAAGATTGACTTTTCTGTTTGATGTAAAGAACAGAAATTCACCTAGATCACAAAACCTGGTCTTTTGTTTCCAAGTAAGCATGTTCAGAGACCCCCATTTCTGTCCACGTAGGAAKAGGAAAGCACAAAGCACTGCAGCTCTAGAGGTTAATTCTGCAAGTCAGGAGGCTCTGTCCTGCTGTGGGAATACAGCCCCACAGCCCAGCCTGCCCATGGGCCACCCTTGTGCCCCTGCATGGGGTCATGCAGGAGGGGTGTTGGGGCTGGCCTTGGGGACAAGGGGAGGAGGCAACGGAGGGGCTGGGGTAAGGGCATAGAAAGAGACTGCTGCCACTACTATGATGTTGGAAAATCYTCTCCTTTATACTTACTTTATACTAAAGGTTTCCTAATTTGTACAGTTTGCAAAGTTTKGGTTATTTTATTTTTGGCCAGTTCTACTTTAAATGACATATTACCTCAGGCCATGTTGTTCTTTCTCGTTGCACCTGCTGGCACCCGTTTCACCTCTTTATGGGATAACGTCACTTTCAGTGACGTTGCAGCCATCCTTCCCTCTCCACCCTGCCCTTCCTGCTTGAAGTGATTCAGAGCCTGGCCTTCACATGCATCCTTCACCAAGACGTTAACAAAAAGAGGAAGAAAGCCTTTTAAAACACACCAACACACCCTGCTTCTTGGATGGYTGGTCATTAGGTCTGTTACAGGCTTGCTGTCTGCACTATCAGTGACATGACAAAAGCTTTGCCTTCTTGTATGTTCTTGGCTGGCAAACAATTCCAAGATGATCTGTGCAGCTGTGAACAATATCCCTGCTAAAAGAAAGACAGGCTCAAGCGACTAGGGAACAGGATGGAGTGGATTTTGGTGGGCTGGGGAGTGGTGCCATGTTCCTTGGGAGAAAGCACTGCTGCAGATTGCCCCTAGAAAGACCAGCATCTCACAAGACAAGCATTCTGCTGATGTAAATGGAAAAGGGCAGGTCTCCAGTCTTCTTCAGCCACCTGATAGCATTCATGGTAACCTGAACACCCAAGTCCCTTCAGAGGTTGCCTCAGAAAACATACCATATCATTATTTTATTCTCCAGGTTTCAATTTTTTTCCCTCCTTTTTTTTTTTTTTTTTTTAATTTTTTTTTTTTTTGTCCCTTTTTTTTTGAGATTAGTACCCACCAGGCCTCTGAAATATCTGTATAGTTCTCCTGGGTTACCCTCTGCCTCAGATACATTTCTATAAAGGTGCAGCCTCAGCATTACTTCACTTCTACGTGTGTTTGAGTGTGTGTATGTACTATCTACATCTGGAATGAGGGGCTGTATTAAAAATAAAATAATTATAAAAATAAAATGAAATGGCCTCACATGGAAAGCATTTGGAAAGGAAAATACCAGAGTAAAAATGGAAAAATAAGTACGTGTCAGGCCAGCTGCAGGTTAGGAGCAGCTCTCTGGGAAGCCAGTGGGATTTGCTGGTGCCCTGCATGGGAAGGCAGAGAGCAAACAAGCACAGCTGCCCTGCAGCACTCTGGTGASCAGGACCTCAGTTATGCCTGCAGGAAGACTTTAACCTTGCTGGCCTCAGGAGTATTTCTCAGAAGCTAAAGACGTCAACTTTAGCAAGACTGTGCCCATAGATAGTAATGGCCAAAAGGGAAATCCCTGGGGAAGGCTGCAGGAAGCTTTTGGAGGTGCTTGTACCAGCAGATATCTGGGGCATGGGCATAAGAAAGGGAAGTGCCCCTAACAGTCGAATTCATATATTAAACCTTTCCCAATTTGTTTCTGCACAAAGGGTAAAGAGCCTCTGCTGCAAGCAAAGACATCATACCTGAGTTATTTGTCAGCCTCTAAATAAAGAAAGGATTTTAATACCTTGCTTCAAGAGATTTACTCACATGATTAAAGTTAGGCATGATTTTAGTAACCTCAGAAGATCAGCCACATGATAAACTCCCTGCTTCAGGTTAAAATAAATTACATTTAAAAAGCACATTTTTTTGAGAAAAAACACGAGGAAGAGATATTATAGCAACAAAAATTTGTCTTAAAATTATTAAATTGTTTAGTCTTTCAATAATTGAAAAGGCTTCATTACCATGCAAACAAAAAACAGGTTGGCTATTCACCTTTTGGAAAATGGCATTTGCATTGCTATAACAGGAGAGAAGAACCTTAGAAAACTAATGAAGGAGCATAAAAATGCAAATTACTGCAGCTAATTGGCTGTGCCTTCTTACACCTTCTGAATTATTAATTTATGACCGAGTAAATCTGCCCCTTTTAAATAATATAATAAAGAACAACATTGTGTTCTATGCTGTTGAGTGGATAGTGTTTGTTCCCTTAATTTTATGGTGAGTTGCCCTTGTTTGCACTAGCAAGATGCTTGCACTGCTCTGTATAACTCTGCAGGTCYAGCACTCTTCTTATGCAGACTGACACCATTTTATTTCCTTTTTCTAMTTCCWGACTGGGAAAAAAACAAGACAAAAGATGATGTCATTATTACAATAATGCTAATTACATCTTTATTGCCATTGGTAGTAAAGTTTAATCATAAAGCAGGCTCAGAATTCTGCAGAGACCTATTTACAKGCCAATATGTGAGTAATTCCATCCAGTTCAGTGTAGTACTTAGAGCTGGTTGCTGCCCAGGGGGTTGCAGAAATCAAAATAAAATATTTGATAACTGGGGTTGATATATGTGCATTTTCCCCCTGAATATTATTTTTCCCATGAAAAATTTGGGAAGACTCYGAGGAACTGCTTATTTTACCTGGGATTTCTAGCCCTGTGGTACAGCCCTTTGGMATACATGAGCACAATTTTGCAAGTGCCTGATATTCTACCTGGCAGACCTGTACATTCACAGTGTACATGTATTCACAGGAAGGCCCTCACATTCCCTGTGCACACTCTCTGGGAGTGCAGGGCATGAGCAGTGTGACCATTATTTTCTGAAGGTGCCTTATRTTGCTTGAATTTTCAGATTACATGCTCCACAGTAATCTGAAAAACCTTGGAGTCATGTGTTTAAGTAATTCTGTGCAACAAGGGCTTAGAAATGAAGCTCAGCTTGTATTATTGCCTTTTTCCCTGAAGGCTTCGTGCATATCCCTGTAGCATACTTAAATTAACAATTTTTCCTTTAAAAAGAGATATGCTACAGCACTGGGCACTTTTGTGTAGGTGGCACCTGCAAGACCAAGATTGGAAGAATTTGGCCTGTGGGATGGGTCATTCTTTAGAGGACACAGGCAGCCACCATAWGCAGCAGGTGGGAATGCCTCTCATTTTCTCCTACTATAAGGCAGAATGTTTTTTATTACAAACATCAGCCTGTTGAGATGAAGTCTCTCATTCTCCATTTTAGTCTCCAAATGATTTCTTCTWTAAAATGTAGCCAAAACAGCTTAAAAGTTTTGTTGCATTTGATTATATGTTGTTTAGTGCCAGCTACTCTAACCCAAAAAGAAATCCACATCCCAATGAACTCTTGTTTGTYCCAGACACTGCTGTGCCTGGGTGCCTAGACCAGCTACCACAATGAGGTACCTCATGGATAAAGCTTTGCCTGAGTTTAAGTGACCTGGCAAGCTCAAGGCTTCAGTTATGGAGACAACACAAGGGAATAGACTGAGTCCTGGGAAATTCCAGTGTTTTAGGTAGGTAAACAAAAGCCGAAGAATATTAAATCTGATTTATTTTGTTTATCTTTTAGGACTTTTATAATTTGAATGTGCACAAGCTTTGCCTAGGTCTTCTTTTACAGCATCCCAATATCTCACTAGTATSAGTGCATTTCCCAGGTGGGAAAGGAACATTATCTTCAGTTTATAGAAGTGAAATTGAGAGATGCAGGTTGGGTGAAATAGCTCCCCAAGGCTGCCTATGAAAACTTGGGCTGGAATTTGGACTGTCATCCCACTTGCTGCAAAAACTACTGAGCAATCTTTTTTTGCAGTCCRAATTTTCAGAGTATTTTCTAAACAAAAAGAATACAAACCTTGCTCTAGGATGACAAAGAGATATTGTCTTCTTAGGCAACAGAAAATTGGTGGTTGTAGCATGCTAGTTTTTGTTGAGCAAATTTCCATATATCAATCACTGAGAAACTCTCTGTAGCGGATCTGTGGAATATTATAGTCCAGGATCAAAACCAACCCTACTGCCATTTGAAAGGGTCATATTAAGCATTAGGTTTATATTATGTGTTACCTAAAATATTAATGAAGTATTTCATGGCTGTTAAACTAAAGCCAACAGAAGCAGTGAAGAAGATGCCTTGATATATTACTCAGAAGAGCAAGGAGGAGAAGACTCCAGGGAAAAATATTTCAGTAAGAGCCTACAGGTGGTAGTGAAAGGTACTTGGACACAAAAGAATTTCATCCATATAGATGTAKGGGGAATGTAGCATTTACCAAAAACTTGTTGATTGTGTCATCTGGAATCTTCTCTCTTAACTAGGAAGAAGARTAGCAGATGCTTTTATGCTCTAAGAGTTGTTGAAGAAATAAAAAATACCTGAAAGAAATAATAAGTGTCCATAGAGCCACAGAGAGAAGGAACAGGARTACAGGGACTAGTCATTTTTGTTTGTCAACAGGCCAAAAACTGAAGGGATTAGCCTGCAGCAAATTAGATTAAATATCAAGGAAAAATATGAATTASTCATGAAGGGAATATTTTTAAATTAACATAATTGAGACTAAGGCTAAACTTCCYAAAGCACAGCTGGAGATAGTTTAAGGTCAGTTTAAGTCTCCCATCACAAAAAGCACAGTGCAGTTKAGTAGGAACGGGCGCCTCTCACGTTCTAGCCATGGGCTGTCTTTTGAACCTCCCGAGGGTTCTCTTCTCCCCTCTGGAAAGCGGCTGTCTGGTCGAGCAGCCCTCTCTCCTCCTCCACGTTTTAGCCCAGTAGCTGTACACTTCYTAAGCGGCTTTCTCATTAGCACCTGAGGAAAAGCAGATGTCTGGAAATGTGCCGTTCTCCCTGCCTTGCTRGGGAGGAGGTGGAGATGTTCATTCACAAACGCAAGAACGGGATGGTAGTTGTAATCTGAGCTTCTTTTAAAACCAGGGTTTTGAAGACAAAGCCAAAGTAACACTCACTGCCCCACGAGGAAAGAAACCCAGCACAGAGACTGAGAAGTGCTACATCGACCTTTTCTTTGGGAAGAGCCACGTCCCTTCTCCCCAAGCTCTGTGCTTCACCCCTGAGTTGATTGTTGTTCATCCCTGCCGCCAAGGCTGCACCATCGCCCGCTCAGCTCCTCAGCGGCAGCCTGGCACCGCCCACGTCCCCTTCACCGGGCTGAGCGGAGAGAGCCAYTGCTCCCATCACACTGCCAGGGTGTCCTGGTGGGACAGAGGCGCCGGGCGCTGCCCGGGCTGTGCATCCGCACCCCGGGGCTTGCGGCGCGGCACTTGCCGATCGCGGAGTGCCCTCTAGCGCTGGCAGCRCGGCGCGGCTCCCGCCGCCCGCAGCGGCTGCCCCAACATGGCACCCAGCCCTGGGCACGGCCCGAGCCCCGGGGAACTTCATTCCGCCTGGGAATGAAAGCAGCAGCCTGCGGCTGCACGTCTGCCTTGCACAGTGGTTCATCACCTACCCACCCCTGGTGCAAGAAGAGCCTGCACTGGCCATAAGTACTCCCACTTTTGACACAGGACCTTCCTAGTTCACCTTAATTTTCCATAAAGCAGCTCAGTGCGGAAACGCAAAGTGACGGGCAACCCACGCTTGGAATATTTGTGACGAATAAACCCAAACTATATTGTTTTATGGATACAGTTTTATTTAAACTCGTTATGAACTGAAAAGCACATTCACTAAATGTGAACAGGGAAGCTTGCTCTTTGTAAGGATGACACTCTTTTGCTCAGCATTTTGTGTACCTGGGACTGTTTGACCTAAGAGAAAATGATTGGCTACGTGTGATGCAAACARATTAAAAATGAAGAAGGAAAAGATTTTTAGTTCTTGTCTAGCCTCACCTYCTTTGTCTCGTATTTTAACTTCCCAGCTGATGGGAATTTTATTTTTGAAATTACAAATGTGAGGCAGCTTTACAATACTGGTTATTTCCAGTTGACTTTTGATGCCAAATCTCATCTTTACAATGTCTAGGTCTCCTAAATCCTTATTAGAATTAAGATGAAATTATCTACTTTGCATTAAGTCTGCTGCTGGAAAAGTATTGACAAGCCAGCAAGTCTGTTAGGCACTGCAGGGCAAAAACCCCATGTAAGATGCCACCTGTGGAACATGCCATACCTGCTTTTAGCAAGTCACTCACTGTGGGTTTGGCTTTTCTTTTTGAAGAAGATACTACTRCCAGTTCTGACTGTTGTGGAGRTAGACTTKGGAGGTAGRTGAAGATCCTGTTGTGGTTTGACAYACAGGAWGATGGGGTTATAAATAGGCTCAAGAAGTTCAAGAAAGTGAGTAACATGCCTGTCAAACCCAGATGGAGTCTTCAGAGAAGAGCATGGGTGAGATCTTTTGAGAAAAGCTTTACATCTCTTCTCAAAAGTTTTGCCAGGGCTGAATGCACTGCTCTTTTGATGACTGAGGAAATTATTGACATGATGTCTTCAAGCACTTCTCTGGTAGGAATTTCCATTTTGTGTTATCTCCAGAGTTAGTCAGYCCATGTAATTCCATTTGTCACGTTACTCACTGTTGTGAGTGAGGTYTGCTTCTGTGGTAGCCATCATTTGCTACTTCAGGTAGTAACTAAGGAACCAAGAAATGGTTTTTTAGCAGGGCTGCATCAGAGGGAATAAACCATTTGTGACTAGATGAAGACTTAATATTTACCCTCCCTGAGAACTTGCTCCCATCTGTGTATTCAGTACCAAAGTGTATCTCAAAGATTTTTATGGTTTTGTTAGGAAACACTTTCTGGCATTTAAACAAATATTAAAAAAACCCAATTTAACTTCTCTTGATCTAGTTTTCAAATGTGACATCTCACCACGTATTTAATCTCTTTAGCAGCAGAAGACAATTGTCTCAAGAAGATAAGAGCCTCTAGGGGACAAAGGCCATCAAACTTGTCATAGCAATGATGAACAGGAATGTGCTATTGTTGAATTAAAATGAATRCTCTTTTTCCTATGCTTGAAATAGCTCTCATTAGATTGCTATCTGATCTGTTACTTGGAATAACAGAGGGAAACTACAGCTTTAGCACCTATGCATGACAGCACTTATCTTTGATGGTAGAGCCATAATTAACCAAGAGAATTATTAAGGGAAGGGACTTTAGAAGAATGTGAAATACTGAAGCAGCTTCTTAAGATATTTTTCTTTGGCTTATTCCAGAATTTCTTGAACAACTAAAGTTTTTTTAAGTGTCAAGAAATCKACTGGCTTGTGAAACTTGTGGAAAAATGACAGCTAGGTTGAAGTGGCTCAGAAATCAGTTCAGAGGTTCCTATTGAACTGAATGTTTAATATACTTAAAATTTAAAAAAAATTGCTTTGCCTTGTTTTTTTTTAAAAACAAACCCCAAAATACTGTTTCACTTTGCCTTTTTTTTTCATATGGCTTATGACTTTTTGGCATAGTTACTGACAATAAAGCTGAAGAAGAAAGCCAGGGAAGGCTCCAGAGAAACTTATTTGGTGTGGCAGGATGATGCCTTTCACAGTTGCTTTGCAAATGCTCTTCTTGCAACACTCTTGTTTATGTGAGATTCTAGGAAAAATAGCAAAATGACAAAACCAGAAGATTAATTTAAGTATTTCCCCTCTTACTGAGKGATAACTTCATTAACTGAAGTCAAGTGCTTCTGTGGAAAGTATGTCAATCTGTACAGGCACGTAAGAAAGAAAGGCCGATGTCACTAAATAATTTCTGGGGGCTTTGGGTATGTTCTGTGCATGGCAGTGCTGTAAAAATGCTGACAATTAATAATATTTGCAGAGGAAGAGATTTAAATTACTCTGTTGTCTTTAGCATGTAGTGTCCCCAGATTTCTGCTCAAAGCTTTTGCTTATGAGGTGGCCCTAAAGCCACAGACCAGGCAAGCTTCCACTAAAATTTCTAAAATGCTACTGCAGACCTAGTTTTGTGGATGATATTTGCTTATTTTGGACATCTGGARTGTCATGGAAAGTTTGTTTTCTTTCTCTGAAATGTTGTGGTTCAAGACATTAAAAATAAGTGGCATGCAAAGTTTTACTTCCAAATATAAAGAYTTTAAAATGCTGAGCAGTTTCATTTGGTTTCAAGGAGCTAAGTGCTTTAGAAAAATAAAATTATTTTTCAACCTAAATTTAGACACTTGCRTTAAAAAAGCTCTGATGAGTGTTCCAAAGAAATAAGTTAATAGAAATTAATTATCACCCTAACACTTAGCTTTAAAGAAAAGTATTTTGAGTAATAAGAAATCTGGTAAAAAAATTCCTACAGACAAAGGCAYTTTAAAATGTGAAAATTATTAGAAACCAGTGTGAAGGCCACCTGGAATCATTTCTTGACAGAAATGGGTACAACAAAAAGCAAGATGGTAAGAGCAAACACCCCAGATGCAGTGATTTTTCATAAGCAATCAGGAGTCCTTCAAAAATTATAGTTTTGCTCAACAGAATGAAATAGGGGACAAAAAAGATGAGAATTCAGAATGTGGGAAGCCTTGGAAACACAAATATCCAGAGATAAAGAAGACCAAATAAAGCTTAGGTCTTCAATAAARTGAAATCAGAAAACCTGCATGAAAACCTGTAAGTTTGCTGAGCTGTAGCTAGGGAGAGTGGGTACTGCAGTATGGTAAAAGATTTGTCTCAACCTTCACAGTGTGAATTAATAGTTGATATATTTTTCTGAAAAYTAATCTTTATAAGGAACAAAAGTAAAGGGTGTTCTAAGATCTGGGTGCTGACACATGGAGATACTGAAATAACATCCAGATATTTTTAATGCATATTGTGTTTCATGTGATAAATCATAACTTCTGTAATAAAAAAAATAACACCTTGAATAAGTTAACAGAAATCTGGTAAAGAACAGGACAGCATTTAAGCTGGATTTTCCTTTTAATAATAATTTCAGGAAATTATTCATCTCTCATTACAGGTATGACTGAGGATAATAGGTTTTCATGGAAAAAGAGCTGCAGTGCTGCACCATTCTRACTGAAAAACAAGAAAATCTCACTAAAATGGGATTAAATGGTTAAATCTYAGTAAGGGAAAAGGTTAATACTAAAGTGCCTCTGGCTCCCTCTCTGCATACACGTGTTTACATGTATATTTTTCTTGAAAAGCAGGTGAACACTGAGATGAAAAATATGCAGTAGACAAAGTGATCAAGGTCAGCTTGCGTGAGAGATGACTGAGGGACTTGGAGGAGCAAAAGCAAGCTAAAGCATGGTTGAGTGGAAGCTGAAAAATATCCCTGAGTAATGCAAGGCAAAGAACACGGAAAGAATAATTGGAAAAAAATAGCTTCAGCTACTCTGGAAAAAGTAAGCACAAAATGTTATTGCTATTTTAAGTGGAGGTCAAAGTAAAAAAAAAATGTTAGGTATCTTAAAAGAAAAAAAAAAAACATAAACAACCCCCTAAACCCTAGGATAACCAATTCAAAAAATTAAGAAAAACTCCCAGTCACAGTTAKGGATGTCATTTTACTGTTAGAGAAGTAAGTGGAAGAAAATATCCTGCTGACAACTTTAGTGTTAGGAATTCACTTGTTTTCATTTATAGCTATGCTTTAATCACAAGGATATTAAAGTTGAAGACCAATTTCATCATGCAGCTGCATTAGAACTGTGGTTGTTACAAATTTCACCCAGTGGACCACTGGTCCAGTCCAGCATTATTATTCTTCTGGGAAAGCAAGCATTTGCTAAAGATAAGTGAAAAAAACAAACAAACAAGGGATCCTATGCAAACATGTAATAATTAGAAATGCTCAGTGAAGATTTATGATAAATATATTGAAATGCATGGAAAAATGTATTAATCTGTCATTCATTTTGCATGATAGGATGGCATCTTCATTCACTATCTATTTTTGGACTTAAGTGCATGGGTTTAGTTGTATTTGCCATATCTCTATTGTTTTATAAAACTGCTGTGTTTATAAATAATTGTGTATTTAACATTTGTAAAGTGTGAGKTTTACAGAAGCACAGTGCCCTGGTAGCTGTCACTAACATTACCTTATAAAGCAGATAATATAAAGTGCTTAAATTTATTTTTAATGTAATAACCACAAAGCTGTAAGTGTGGAGCTGAATGCAGAGTCAGTGAGTCATTTCAGTTCCCCAGTGATTTGTATCATCTCTCTGTTCAATACTGATCCCTTGCCAGGCTGCTGGCTTTACTTCACAATATGTGGCACAGCAGACACAGCACCTAACAGAGCTCTCAGTGAATCAGCTTCCACCAGGGGAAAAAGTGGGTGCAGTTTTGGCCTTGATCTTGCCAATATCACAGCCTTGGCACATTAATGTAGGCACTACCTGGCTTCCCTCTAAGGCAGCCTYCTGAACAAGGAAACGAGCATAGCTACCAGGGAGCTTGAGAGAGCAAAAATGGCTATTGCATTTCAGCTTAAGCAAGAGAGAGCTCACACCTTCCTCTTTGTCTTGTTGTTGCAAGAATAAGAGTTAAAAGTTAAAAAAAGARGAAATGTAAGCATATGTTGCCACTCTCAGACTTTGGGAAAGCTGGCAGTGCTCTCTAGAGAAACAGTTCCTTTTGGTCCCTTTCATCCCTGCAGAACAGCAGCATCTGGTGCCAGTCAGCAGGAAAATGATGCTGCTCTGCTTCTTCACCAGGTGAGAGCAGTGCTCTGGGGGAGGGGCAAGGATCAGCAGAAGAGGAGCTTGTTTATCTTAGTATACATTTCAGACTGCAAGTTCACCAGCAGAATGGCATCCACTGGTTTGCATTCGTGTACAGTTTGTAAGGACTCCCAGTGTGCATTTTTTGAACTGATTTCAGTTAGTTCCTCACTGTATAGGAAACCCAACTCCTCATGAAGTTGAACAATGCTTGCAGAAGTCATGTTTTGAGAGAGGTGTTTTGCTTCTAAAATTTTCAGTTTCCTCTTAATATAATATCTAGCACAGGACACAGGTTTTTATTCTTTTTAGGGCTTGGAGGATAGTCTGTGGGGTATAATGTACTCTTAGCTACCAAAACAAACCACCTCACTGGTTCTGAGGAGAAGCTTGTAATAGGACCRTTTGTTCAAATACTGAAATAAAAGTGAAGCAGTTAATCTAAGAAGTTCTGACAGACAAAAAGCAGTAGCAATAAAAGCTAATTGTCTGTTAGCTCCAGGTATATTTTTATTGAGTGTTTCAATCCTAGCCTAGAAGCATATATTAAGAAAAGGCTCTGTGATTTTCACAGATCAAGCAGCAACCAGAGCAGGCTGCAGTCTCATTTCTTTCTTAACTTTCCTCCCCAGCCCATCCCTCCCTCAGCTGTCTGCTTCCATTTCAAGGAGCTTTTAATACCTTAGTGTAGCTACTACTGAGCTCTTCTCAGTAGCCAACATCCCACAGTAATAAGGTGATTTCCTGATATCCTCACTTATATCTAGTGAGGCATAGAGTTAAGGAGGAGGTCACTGTAGCTCATGTGTAGAAGGAAGGGGCAGCTTCACATGAGTTTGGTTTTTTTCAGTGACAGAAAGCATTTTTTTCTCAAGGTCAGTAGCATAATCAAGACTTTCATTAATGACTTAGTGTGCTTTGTGTATGGCACACTTTAGATATTTCCTTGGTAGGCAGAGGACCTGCAAATTTTCTGATATGCTTTTGTGTCTGATTTTATTTAATGCAGCCTTTCTGCCTGGACATCAAGAAATTAGACTTTTTTAAGATGAGATGTCCCAAGTCATCTTCTGTCTTCTGTGACTCCATCCAATTTGGGTTTATGTCAATGGAGCCTCCTTGTGTTTTCCACTAATTTGTTTATTCACCCAGCAACAACAAAAGMCACAGATTTCAGAGACTTTAAGCTCCAACCCCTATCTTGAAATATCAGGGCTTTGGTTTTTCTGGTATATTTATACTAATAATTGATAATAAATCAATTCTTTGCTATTGCCATCCAGTAATGGATCATGACCAGACTGTGCACAAAAGARAAGTTATTTTCTATTTCAGGTAAGTTTTATGAATCAGCTAACCCTTAGCAGACCAGAGATGGGAAATGAGTTTTCCCTTTAAAAGACTCTTTGTCATAACCCACATTGATCAGCACTGCTGTGAACATACTGTATTTAGATATTTTTATCTAGCACGTGGCAGCAGCTTGTGCATCACTGCTGAAACCATCAATTGAGCTATTAAGAAGGAAGACACACTCAGTAATCCCTGCAGTTCCCATCGCAGCAGGGTTAAGTCTAACAGTGACGTTAGTAGCATCAGCACTGAATTTCAGTGCTTTTTATTACATTGGCCTTGTTTCATTAGAATTCAGCATTCTTCAAGCTTCCTGAAAAAATGTGTAGTTTGTACTTTGCAAATTCTGTTGGCTGTTGTCAGTGGACTGGTGTGGCCAGTAGACCAAATGACAGTGTTCACAGAACAGAGGGAAAAATCAATTTAACTTTAAAATGTAAGCACTTACTGAGGCTAGAGATTAAATAATGGAGGCAGGCTCTTCTGCCTAGCATGACAGGGGGATCTGAAAGCAGCGTAAGATACAGAGGATAAACAGAGTGAGCAGCTGGAGTGAAATGCCATGTTTGTTAGGCAGGGAATCAATAATCTTTGATGGGCAAATCTTATACAAACCTTTATTCTGGGCCTGCTATGTTTGGAAATTGCAAGAAGAAATAAAAGCTTATTATTTGGAAAAATCCAGCCTCAGGTTATGCATGCTTACCAAGCTGAAGGAGTGCCTGGAATCATTCTTTTGCAGAAGAAATGCAGAGGATTTTGCTGGTGAAGGCTGAATACATACTCCTCTGGGAACAAAAARCACATGGATTTGATCACACCTCTTTTCCTGCTTCCAGATATCTGTGCTTGGCTGAGGAACTCTTCTTTCCCTGGGGTAATCCAAAAAACCAGCGTGGTCATTAACTTTTCCAAAGATAGCAATGGGGAAGCAGAAGCTCACGCAATGCAGTGGTTCCTGATGTGACCCTGGGGAGTCCCTGGTGCATCACAGAAGGTCATTTCAGGAGATGCAGTCTGATGGAACCAGTGGGAAGTGAACCATAGGGAGCAGCTGGATTGTAGGAATGTTTTCCAACCTGCTGGCTCAGATTGCAGCACTGCCAATCCCAGATGTTCACAAATCACAAGAACAGCCTGAGAAAGGCCTGATATTGGTTAAAAACTTAAAACTCAGATTTTAAAAATAAAATAAGTTTAGGGTGTGGTTTATTGCCTTCAGGTTTCTTAGCCTTTAGGGTGCACTTGAGTCATGTTTTTAAGTTTCTCTTTGCTACTATGAGGTCTAGGAAACTTACTGAAAACCATAAGCCAAGATTCTCACCTAATCATTTGGCTGTGGAAGCTGAAAAATACAAACTTATGAGCAGTGCAGCACTGACTGATGGGGCCATGCACATGGCAAATACTTGGGAAAGAGTAGTCACTTGGAGAGGGAGAGGAGGCAGCCTGGGAAGGGGKTGCTACAAAAAGGCCTGGGAATTCAGTGGGGATAAATGTTGAGAGGAAGGCAGGGGAAGATGGCTCTTGAGGAAAATGAAGTTGAACATGCCAAATTCAAATTTGCAAAGGAGACAGGAAAGGGTTTCCTACAATGAATTCCATGAGTTAGCCCCTGTGATCTGTTTCCCAGGTGAATTTGCTTTCCCACAGAGACTATTTGGTTGATTTACAGAGACAATATTCCAGCACATGAATGTCACCAGCTCTAGRGAGGKGATCCTGCCCCTCTGCCCAGCCCTGCTGAGGCACATCTGGAGTGCTGTGTGCAGTCCTGGGCTCCTCAGGACAAGAGAGACATGGAGCTCCTGCAGTGGCTCCAGTGGAGGG
>CADDXX010000012.1:1257567-1348344 GCA_902810485.1 Alauda arvensis | reverse complement strand
TGCACTGAGAGCTAGTTGGTATTTTGGGTTGGCTAGCTCATACTTATCCATGTCTTCAAAGACTCTGCAGTGATGCTGCACACTGAAAAAATTGTGCAGATTAGGCACTTTTGAAAATCCCATTTGAAGGATCAGTTCAATTTTTTTATTAAGAAACTTGGAGTAAAATAGAACCATGAAATCAAAGCCAATCTAGCATTAATATTCCACGAAAGCAAAAGTGGGGCATTACAGACATCAAATCAAAATCAACAAATTGACTGCAGCACTGGATCAGAATGAAACCAAATTGCCAACTTGATGAAAACACACAGTGTTTATGAACTCTGACAATCTATGAAAGCACGTGTCTATTCAGCCAGGAATTTAAAAAAACACATTTTCCCAGGGCCAGGCAGAAATGTAGCACTGAGCTGGGTTATTTCATGGTGAAGCCACCATTTCAGAGCCAATTATCTAGCTTCCTTCTTCAGATCCTATTCCTCAGTAATGAGTAAATCCTACCCCACCTCCCAAGTGCCATCACATGTAGCACAGTCTCAGAAAAGGACACTCCTGACAAGCAGAAGTTTGTCAAAAATTATTTACCAGAAATTGCAGATGACAATTTCAGGTCTTTCAGGATCAAACAGAAGCCCCAGAAAATACAGTAAAGAGCAATTTTATGCAATGTTATAGTTAACTTCTAAATTTCAGGAACTTTCCTCCCCACCTCTTTTTCAGAGAAATTTGTGCATATCTGGAAATATAAAGCTAGTTTTTTTGCACTAGGAAAATGAAGTGTATAAAGAGACCTGTGTGTCTTCTACCTAACAAAATAAAGAAAAMGTAGGTGACTAAGACAAGTGAGTGTAACTGCCTCTTGAACTCTCTTACTCCTTCACACTTGCAGAAGAGTGSTGAGAACTACAGCTGAAGAGGGAAATGGAAGTGGTCACAACCCTATTTGAAATCAGTCTTTTCCTGCTTTTGGAAAAGACTCATGAARTGCTGATGCTGCTGGCTGGTGCCATAATTCCAAATAGCCAGAGTTTTTAGAAGATCTTGAATTTCAATCCTTTTTGAGCAATACAAGCTTCTGTCCTAAAGTCAAATAATGTTTGAATTTTTAGATGTCCCTCAGTCAGATTTGTAGTACTTTCTTCCAAGGATGAGCCTTGTAATTTGGTATAACAGGGCTCAAATGCACTCTTACACATCAAGTATCATTTGAAAAAAAGCTTTTTAAATCACAAGAATACTGTGCTTTGAAAGCCACAGAAATATGTACCTTAATAGACTCAAATGCATCATATGGATACATATCACTAAATAGCAGGAGCACAGCTGACTGCTTTTGAAGGAGCTACCTTTATCTTTGGTGAGGCAGAGGTTTCAAGATTGCACCATGCCATTATTTTTTGGAGTGCTCTCAACATTCAAAAGAGTTTTTTTAAAGTAGCTGTTTGGGAAAAATAAACTCCAGAACAACTTGGAAACAAGTGGTGTTGATACTGTCASCAAAATTAAGAAATAAAAATGTAATGTGTGTCACATCACCACAGCTACATTTTAGATGTTCTTGCTTTATGTCTTATAAATGAACCAGACAGCTTCTCAGCAGGAATCTTTGTCTTCATATRCTTTATACAACAATATTTATCAAGATGAAACTTACCATAAAATCTTATATTTTATACTCAATCTGCATATAAGCTATTTTTTTTCAAAACTCTATTTTAATCTCATATTTTCACAGTACCATTTCTGAATTTGATATAATTCTTGATCCTCTTGATTTTTATTGCCRGAGTCAGTGCTAGATATAAAAATGCCAAAAGACCAACTCATGACCAAAAGAACAGCATGAAAACCTGCCTGAAACCTACTGATTCGACATCATGTGTGCCCAATTTTCAAATGTAGAGTTCTGATTTTTATTTCCATTCTTATTTGGTATGGTAGACAACATTCTGTTAACACTGTGGAAGAAATTGTGCAGCTCAAATTYTCACCCTTCTAGCTAGCATGAGCACACACACACTTGCTTCTTCCTTTGAACAAGTTGTTGCACCAGTGACTCATGGCTCTTGTCTGTGCAACTGGGGTGACACTAACAATTTATCTCATAAGAACTGATTTAATATTTGAGATTTAAGGCATTGTGTATTTCCCATTTTAGTAAGAGTAAAATTAATGCTTAGATTTTAGGTTTTTTTCTCAGTGGATATATATATATTTATGTCTGTATTTTTTTTTTCTCCAAAACTGTCCCCGACACTAGAGAGAAGAGTGACTGAAGAAGTGTAAGGAGAATTTGTGCCCAAGCAAGAGTAGCTATGAGAATGAATTTTGGGTCAGTAATTTTCATTCTAATAATGTTCCTTCAGAGTTAGGAAAATGTGAGGTTTTCTTTATTTCTTTAAATRAAAATTCAAGATTAAAGTCAGCCAGTAAAAGAGAAGCCTGACTTGACAGGTCTTTTGATTATGATAAAATTTATCAAAATCTAACTTCCACATTGAAACTCTTAAGCTGAGTTTGCTATTGAATTTAAGTTAGAATGCACTGGAATGTTGAGAAATGTTAAATATAAAACCATCTCCAACTTAGAGATCCCGCAATCTGGAATTGTTTTGAGGGCAAAAGGGAAAAATTCTGAAATAATATCTGAGATAATTGGAAGTTTAGGATTGCCTCCAACTCCAGAACACCATATTTATATTTTAATAAAACTTGAGTTGGTCTCTTGCTTTGTAGGGCTTAGCTGGAAAAAAATCCCAAAACTAAAGACAGAACTGTGCCCATATTGAGTCTTAAGGTTACAAACATGATGCTGTTATTTCTCCTGCAYAAAGTTTTGCAAAGGAAATTGCAGTTGTGTATAAAATGCTTGTTAAAAAAATTTTCTGGAAGGGAACATACTAAGCATAAACACAGAACAGCAAGGTAAGTTGGAGCCTTCAGGTTAGCTTTTTTGGAATGAATTTCCTCAGTGGCAGAAAGAGGCAGCTGAGATGAATGATAAAGTGACTGGGTAAAAGCTCTCTTCCCAGTTTGTGATGCCAGAGATCACAAACTAAAAAAATGGGATCATATTGTAAGCCCTCAGAGGCTTTCCCTAAAACTGCAATTATACCACATATTTTAGTAAATGCATAATCCCTGTAACATGTACTTCTAATGAATGCAAAGGCTAATTCCAGTGCKTTCTACCTAGCAGAAGAATATTTCCTGTCTTTTTAATAGCAGAATTCAGAAGATATTTACATCAGTTGAKGCTAGTGGCTTGTTCCACACTGGCTGCAGTGAGGACTGATTTTTGTTACTTTTAATACTTATCTTTTTATTCAGAAGACATAGGGATGAGCTTTCTTTTTGATGAGAGAGCTCTGAGTTTCTTTCATAATTAAACCTCAGGTCTGGTTGTCTCCTGCCTCCTTGTACTCCCATTTGTGTACGTGTTGCTCACCTCATCCTTCTGATCAGAGAAACAACACTTGCAGCAGTTRCTCAGGTTTTAAAATATTTTCTTAAGAGAGTTCTATACTACAGATTCACAAGCATTTCCTTGGTTTGGAAGAGGGATGCCAATCAGCAGCACTGCCACTTTATCAACTGCTCCTATTTCCAAAATCACTTCTATTGTTACAGTCTGACAAACTACCCAAAGAGCTCAAAAAATTGCTGGCTGCAGGGGCTAATTCAGCTCCTTTTTGTGGTGTCTCATTCTTTTGCCCTGCCATGATTACTGTCCTATTTTTTTTTTCCTGAGGGTTGCTAAATCACCCACTAATTAGGTATTATCAGAGCTGCACATAACAGTGGAGTTTGTCTCCTGGTTGATGTATATAAAAACAAGCCGGGTGAGTGAGTCAGTCAGGGTACTGATGTGCCWCTCCACCTGCTGCCTGTGGTAGCACTTATTCACGCCTTCCCTTTGTTCTTCTGGGCTCCTTTTGCTTTTTACTGCACAGCTAGAATAGGTACTGACTGCTGCATTATGTGTGCTTTAATGTTTTTTTATTATTACTATGGGAGAACAAAAACACTCATAAAGGTTTATTTTCTTTCTGGCAAAATTTCTCAGTAATGCAGTAGCTTCTTTGTTGGGGAACTTTAACCTTGGAGAATGTGACAAAGATTACTAGATGCCCACTTAGTTTCCTAGCTGCTCAGGCAGTTATTTGGAAGAAATGAAAAATCCCTAAGCCTCCTTCCATGCTGGTATGAGTTCAACAGTCTGCAAATATCAACGCAGAAATTTTCATGCTTATCCCTTGAGAGGTCTCTGCACATATGGTATTCTTTTTCAAATTATTTAATTAAAGCTCAAAAAGCACATGAAATCTGGGATGCTCACTTCCAAGAACACCTACCACATTAAATCAAACTCCCTAGGTTGAAATATGGAGGGATTTTAAAAAAACATAATTTACCTTTCCTTTTATATTCTTCCCCCCTCTACCCCAGTTCCCTCACCTCTARCAACAGTGAGGGACCTAAATTCTCTCTGGCAATTTACTCAATTGCACAAGTGAACCTGTCCAGAGATGAACCTCTGCAATACTGAAATGTGGAAGTTTCTACCTTACATGTTAACTAATTTTTTTCAATAGAGGAAGAAGTAAAGGTTTTTGTTGTCTGGATAGTCTTGTTCATGTTGGTAGGTAGAAATTCTAAATTTTCAGGTCTCGATGTSACCTGACAGCATTCCTTCTATGTTTGTTTAGTACTTGGCAGTTGAGGAAATACACAGCAAGGGAAGACAGAGATTACCCACTCCGGGGTAGGAGGTTGGGAATTGCCTACTATATTCAKCTGCCAGTACATGAAAAGAGATACTGAGCTTGCCAAAGCACAGTGCCTATAATTATTAAACCTGTCCATTTGATTTCTGCTTTGAACAAATGGGGGAAAAAAAAGACAAAATCCAAGAAAAACTGCCACCCTTGGTGATGAGATCGTAACTATTTTTCAGAAAAAAAGTGATTTCCTTTGCCAAGATGCTTACCTTAAWACCTGAGTGCACGGGGAACAAATCCTGGATTTTCACCAGGCTGTTCTCAAAGGAGCATGTGGAGGTATTGCTGGCTTTGTAATGAACACCCACAGCCTTCTGTGAGAAGGTTCTTCTACCAGAGCCCCTCTCTGCRTCATGAACATGGRCTGGCAGGTTRCCATATAGTCTACAKCCCTGTCWGTGGTGTGCTCTACCTGGTGGACTGCTTCTGTAATAACCAAACCAGCTCATAAAGAAATGGGCTCAATTTCTCCCACTTCACATGTGGATTCAGCAACTTCTGCCTTGTGCTGTCTTTCGTGCATGGTCAGAAAGGATCAATGATTTTCAGCTCCAGCCTTTATAACTCAAGCATGTTTTTAAAGAGAAAAGATGGAGCTGCTTAGCCACATCTCTTTTGCCAAAACTGCTCCTGATGTTCATATGGACACKCCCAGCCTGGCTTGAAGCAGATGATAATGTAGCTGTGGTAGCTCACAGCCAAAGCCTCGCCAACCCAGGGCTCCCTGGGCAGCTGCAGAGCTTGGTAGCTCCCTGCCAAGGCTGCCTGCAAGGCAGTGTTTCAAACTGGGGTCTAAAGACTGGCTCCCTTATGGAACGCACAAGCTTTTGTCACAAGCAAGTAACAAAGTCTCTAACTACATTTGTAGGGTTATATCCRTATATACAAGAAAATGCAAGTCCTTGAAATCTCGCATTTCTACAGGATTCCTCTTCTTCCCCCCCGCCTTGTTTCCCTTTTCAAAGTGTCCCTCTGGAAAATATGCAGCTAATTGCAGCTTGTCAAATTACTGGGGAACTTTGGATAGCTTAGGCAATTAACAGAAGTTTCATTTTGATTACTTTGTGCAAGTTTTGTACAGAAATGATGCTCTGAAGGCTCGTTTTAGGGAGAACACTGTTATATCAATGTAGGTGGCAATTTCTATCTGACACAGTAACTTTTGGTTTCAGTGAGGAAAACTCYATGAMTGCCTCTTCCAGCAGWGAGATCTGATGATTCTTAAAACGGRGGACCCTTAAAACTGGRATGTGAGAAGTAAATAATTACCTTCAGTTATAAACACTGCTAATTGTAGAAGAAAAGGAAGCATTAAGAGCTGTAAACAGAGGGTTCTGCTACTTCTTTTCTGATTCTGTGTGCYGTAGCCAGACAGACTCATTTGGTTGAGGGAACCTGGCAGTGAAAAATGCTGCTCTACAACATTCACCTCAGAGTGACAGCCCAGAGAAAAAATAGGTTTGAACTTGCATCAACAGTCCTTGGATTATTTTCATGTGAATGGCAGAGTGAAATAATTTGTGATTGCAGATAATGCATGAAGCAATTACCAGAAATATGGTATTTTGGCCCAAGGAAATTCGTGTTCAGGCAATAATTTCAAATGTTTTAAATTCTACACTTCTGTAGTAGGTGACACAAAATCCTTTTTTGGTAATGATTATATCACTAAGTCTGTCCTTGCATGCCCTTCCTTGTTAGCWATTCAAGCATTAAAAAGATTTATTAACCTTGTCTTAGTTTCAGTAGCCTCTTTTTTTCTACTTTTTGAGTTTGCAGTATTTGACATGCAAAATATTMTGGTATTTTAAACCAAGTGCTCCAAGTTATAAATGACTGCATTTCAGAATAAATAGGTGGCTTTACTCTTCTTACTTGGACCTGGAGAAGTCTGTACAGTTGCAGAAACCAACATTTCCATTCTTGGTCAGCCTATTCCAGCTACTAACAATGAAACTGATAATATTAGATGTTCCAGAGGTATAAGCAAGATATTTCAAGATGAACAGTATAAAGAGTAAATTCTTTAATAATACACTAAGAATAATGTGTGGATGTTTATTCTGAATTACTTTTAAATCTATCCAATGACTTTCTGAAAATCTGATAATTTAARTTAATAAATTGACTTTCACCAAGCCTTGAAAGAAATTCTAGTCCAAAGGGGTAGCATCTTTCCTGTATAACACAGAAAAAGGATATATTGGATTAATTTATCTAAAAATCCATTATTAGATATAGCTACTACATATCATCTTTTCATTTCTCTCTGTGAATCTTTACAGTCTCTCTTCTTATGGATAGTCTTCCAGTTTCTTTATCCTTTCAAAGTATATTATTTTCAGAACCCTTCCTATATCTACCTTTTTTTTTAATAATATGAAAAATACAACATTCCATATACAACACTGCGAGAAAATAGAATAAAGATGTCAGTATTTTTTTCTCATTCTCTGTGCTCTCTGCATTTTGCATCCTTTTATAGTTTCTGGGTTATACAGGTGACTCCCAGTTTTTTTTTTTTTCAGAATACTGCTACTTAAATTATGTGCATAATATTTAGGAAACTAGAATCAAAATGAAACAAGAACAGAAATTGAAATAAGAGGAACAAATAAATGGAGTTTATTTATTTATTTTGCAATAAATGACCAGAGAAAAAATAAAGAGACCAGCCAACAGAACCCAGGTTTTTCTATTATTAATGCCTTCAGGAATGAAAATAAATTTGCTTTCAGGAAACACGCCTCTAAACTTTTAGCCGGTGTAAATATTTGAGCCATTGCCTCCACACGGAGTGGGGAAGCTTTGCAGGGACCTGCACTAGACACAGMCATTTCAACAGCTTTTCCAGCCTGAAGAATGACATATCTGCAGGAGAGAAGCAAGCTGTAGTTTGTCAGTTTGCAGGGAGAGGAAAGCCAGGGGTGGCTTTGCCTCAGCCAGTTTTTTACATGGCTAGAGGTGGCAGCAGTCTCTTGCAGCTGGAGGGAAGATGCTGGTGGGAAGCCTGAGTGGTGTGTGCTCATCATTCTCTTCCCACCATGGGCAGGTGTGGAACACACCCAAATGTGGCTCAGGTACAACTGCAATGTTCACCTTGAAGGGAGTGAGTGACAATTCATGTGTGGAGGTSTAATTGCTGCCCAGAGAGTGCAGCCCCAGGCTGTGTCCCCACCACCACCATCCCAGTGGTCACAGCTGTGGGATGCAAACCTCAGGACACAGATGGACCATGCCCATAGCTGTGGTAGGTGCACAGTGATGAATGTTTGTGCCATAAGGTGCTCCTGAGGAATGCTCTCAGTGAGCCTGCAAGTGTAACCTCCAATATTGTCTGGAGTGCTTCCCTTCCTGCAAGTGTGGGCAGCTCCACATCCTGGGGTGAGCTTGGTAGCCCCTACTTTGCACAGCTCCACGTTGAACTGGGGAGCACACTGTGATCAGGAGTGCTCCAGCAGCTGGCCTTCATCAGTAAAGAAACTCTGTTTTGGGGTCAAAAATGTGAGGCCACTTATTTCAGTTCCAGCATCAGCCTCAGAGAAAGGCAGTGAGCTTGCTGAGCAGCACACAGGGCCTGGCACTTTTCTGCTGCCCATGGGAGAACACTTTGGGGTGGTGGGGGAGCTCTGGCAGTGCCAGGCTTTTTTTCTTGGTACTGTTTGGGGCAAGGCTGGCATAGTGGGGTCGAAAGGAAACTCTGGTCCCTGAGGCAGGAGGCTGTCTTCAGCCTACAGAAAGGGAGGTACAACACGTGGCTATTGTGCCTGCAGCACATGGGAATAGAAATGTGGGAAATCACACACGGAGTCACAAAATATCCTGAGTTGCAAGGGACACACACAAGGATCACTGAGTCCAACTCCTGCACCTGCACAGGACATCCCAAGAGTCACACCATGTGCCTGAGAGCATTGTCCAAACTCTGTCAGGCTTGGTGCTGCAACCACACCCTGGGGAGCCTGTTCCAGTGTCCAACCACCCTCTGGGTGAAGAGCTTAAACCTCCCATGACACAGCTTCAAGCCATTCCCTCGGGTCCAGTCACTGGTCACCACAGATCGGTGCCTGCCCTTCCACCTCCCATTGTGAGGGAAGTGCAGTTGATCTCCCCTCAGTTTCCTCTTCTCCAAGCTGAGCCAGCCAAGGGCCCTCAGCTGCTCTCCCTACACCTTCCCCTCAAGGTCCTTCACCATCTCTGTTACCCTCTGGATGCTCTCTAATAGTTTAACGTCATTTTTACATTGTGTCACCCAACACTGCCCCCAGCACTGGAGGTGAGGCTGCCCCAGTGCAGAGCAGAGCAGGACAATCCCCTCCCTTGCCTGGCTGGCCATGCTGTGCCTGATGCCCCCCAGGATAGGATTTTCCCTCCTGGCTCCCAGGGCACTGCTGACTCATGTTCAACTTGCCAGTGACCAAGACTCTCAGGTCTGACCCATGGCTGGAGAAATCCAGCTAGCCCCAACTCCGGCTTGCATGCCAGCGTGGCTGCTCCCGAGATGCCTGCAGCCCTGGTGCAGAGCAGGAGCTGCTTTATGTTCTCAGCTGTCTCTAGATGTGTCTGTGCCTAGGATTCGAAGTAAGAGATCATAGGAGGCCCTTTTCTGGTCCTGTTCTCAGAGATCTTTTATTAYCCCACACTCGGGGGATGAGAAAAGAGGAGGAACAGAGTCACACACAGACTTTTAAACTTGGGGGGAAAAGGGGTTGTGCCCACAGGTGATTGGCCCTCCAGGAGGACTGGCAGAGGTCTTTTATATAGCAGAGGGCAGGGGCAGGGAGAGATGGACAAGTGACCGAGATTTCTGGAACAAGGGGAAGGGTTGGTGTGATATTGACATCTTGAGGGAGGGAGAAGACAACCTGGGTGGAACTGAACAGGGCAGGGAAGGGGGGAGGGGGGAACAGGGATGGTTCATTAAGAAAATAACTTCAACCAGCTTAACAAAAACCCATGACCACAYAGGTCCCTTTACATGGAGTTGCTCTCCAACTTCTTGTTCCCCAGTCTGTATCTACCTCAAGGGTTGCCCTGTAAAACACTAAAAATGCTCCTCCTATCCCAAAGGGGACATTAGCATGAACTATAACAACACATGCTATAATACAGCTATCTGCCTCAAGTGTACATGGCATGCCTGGGTAGATGTTATTTCATGACAACCTGATACCATYTGTAAATTTTCTTTGGATAACAGGGTCAAGAAGCCATTCTCCTGGCTGTGGATAAAGAGCTGAAAATAAGTGCACATATTGCTCATATGCTGTGGATGTGTCAAAGTGCTTTTTTCCCCTCTCAGGAATGATGTAGCGTGACAGGGTGGGGATGCAATCAGTCACTGTTCTTACTCTTAGTTTTACAATAATGATCTTTTGATATTTGCTCTTAAACTCTGTCACATATTTTTATTCCATCTTCAACAGGTGTTAATCTCTTTGCAGAAACAGCTGAGCATTTGGCTTTGCTCAGCTGTTTCTAATCAGAGCCAAAGGCAGTCCTGAAGCAGTCATAGTATTTTTCTTTTAAAATTGTCAATGTATATTTAAAAAGAAATACTGCATTTCTGTGCGGCTCTGGCTAAATGCGTGTCTTCCTCTGCCTTCATAATACCTGTTAGAAACAATGCAAAGCCAGCTGGAGCCCAGTTGGCCCATTTTGCTCTTTCAAAACACACTGAAATGTCCAGGGAACAGACACAAAGTGGGGGAMGAGCCAGCCAGTGAGACTCCCGTTCATTCTGATTTGCTGCAGGGACCCAGTGTTCTGTAAGGTTGTTGGGATGGATGGGCAAAGTCCCTGGAAGAYGAGATCATCCATACAGTGGWGGTARTCTCATGCACAGAGCAGGCAGCATMACTGGCTTTAATAACTGRAGGTTARCATTCAGCAAAACACCTCTAAWRTCCTTGGAAACTAATCACATGGAGAGCAAAGAGTATATTGCATATCTGCCACAGAGACACATTCTGAATGCAGCAGCTCAGGGGAGGTCTGTGCTTTGCTGAGCTTGCAGTTGACTTTGGGGGTGCCACTGCCTCCTCTCCCTGACCATGGGTTCGTCAGAGAGAACCCTCCGGGACAGTCTTTTAGGCTTTGGCCACTRGAAGAAATTTCATCAGGCTGCACCATGTATTTATTTTCAGTGTGCTGGATGAGTTTTGGCCCTTGATGTAACTAACAATTAATGATTTTTTGTAAGTCCTATCAGACATTCTGGTCCATCATGGACTCACTTATGAAATTTCTGCATTTGAAGACCATGTTACAACAACAATGCCTGCTCTAGTAGAGGGGTACTTAACTATCTGTAAATCTCATATTACTTTACAAAGGAAATTCCAGAACATAAATCCTGGAAATTCACAGTAAATGTCAAACCTGGAAGAAATCCAAACACATACTGGTATTAAAAGGCACATACCTGAGAAATGCTATTAATTTGGTTTGCAAAGCAGAGAATGCTAGTAAGCAGTCAGTTAGGCATTCCTTTCTATTGATTAGGAAGTAGCCCTATAGAAAAARCCTGGAGCAAGGCTATCTCAATGAAATGGTTTGTGGTCCTGTGGCAAACCAAATCCTCACTTCTGTCTTTCTCTCTGCATCTGCTCTTTCCCTGCCATCTGAAATGCTTGCTTTCTTTCTTTCCTTAATGTTGTAACCCAGAGCCAGTCCTGGTGGCTGCAGAGCCCTCGAGCTGTCCACAAGCAGCTGGGGAGAAGGAGGAAACAGTGACCAGGGTGAAGAAGGTCCGGCACTGTTGGATCACTCTGCCCAGAGGCCTGAGAGAATTTCCCTGTCAGTCCCCTTTACCAGGTGTCCAACATATAAAAAATAGTCTCCAGAAAATCACTATAGTAAAATGTGTTTTATTTGCGTTACTTCTCAGTGTGATAGGGTGGTTGCAGATGGAGGGACTTACTGCAGACCTGAAAATGGCCACAACTATTTCTCCAAATCTAGGGGGTTTTTTTATACCAAAGAGATACGGATATAGTCAAAGCTCCTACATTTTTTTAACTTTTATTTGACATATTTTAGAATCATCTCTATTATCATGTTACAGATCTGCAGTTTTGTTAAAGAAGTCTATTTTAATTTTTGTTACATTCTGTCACGCAAGGGGCTGTTTCATGTGAAACAGAAASCTCTGAGAGGCAACTTAGGTGTCAAGACAAAAGACCTAATAAGTCTTGCAGTTAGAGCAGCAAATTTGGTGGGCTGTGCTGGAAGGGCTGCTCAAGGCTTAGAGAATCAGTGCACTCAGTATGAATATTGGAGGAGCCTGAGCTAATGTGGAACAAACTGGAAGTTAGCTGCAAGGTGATGGGCTCTGTGTGGCAGTGTGGGAAGTACAGACCTTTGGGCAGGGCTTGTTTGCCCTTGACTGTGAAATCTGCCCTTGTCCATGCATCTTCATTTACTCATGAGGATCGTACCTACTAAGYCATTAAGTAAGGTCTTGAAGGAGCAGGGAGAGAAAGAAAATGGTAAGCTTTTGGCAAATGCAGGAAGCAAAGAACACAACTGGGAAAGCTTCAAAGAAATAAACAATATTTGCTTGTTTTCTTCTTTAAGAATTAAACTGTCCAGTCTGATTATTTTGCTTTATCAGTTTATAGAYATTGAACAAATAGGCAAGAAATGARTATGCATCTCTCCAATCAARGCTTTTTTCAGCAGTATTAAAACTAGAGTTGCTTCTGATCAAGTGCCAAAAGAAACATGKTACTTACTGTATGCTGTCAGAAAGGGAATTTCCCAATTCTTATTTCTGCTCAGATGTTGTACTTCCATGTACCACGAAAATAAATGAAAATTGAACACTGTGGAGAACACATAGGGTTACTATTCTACAGTAGGCAGACCACAGGACAAATCAATATCTGAGTTTCTATTTTCTTTTTCCTCCTCCCCAGATCAAATACAGCTATTAATTAGTGTTATTCGTGGTGGTGCTGCCCTTTGCAAAATATACTCATTAAAAACACTTCTTTGGTTCAAATGGTGCTTCAAAAATTGTCTCAGCTTCAGTTTACAAATGAGAGTCTGAAGCAAAAGTACATAATGTCCAAGAGGCAATCAGAAAATAATAAAGAGAAAAATATTTATCTTTAGAACACATGTAGTACAGTAACATTATTATACTTCAAGCCTAAACAGTAAAATGAAGAAAATMATTTAGTACCTATTAGGATTACCTAAAGCGGCTCTCTTTAGGCTCTAAACCTAAAGTTGGATACCTTATTTTAAAAAGCAGCATTATAAAACCACACCAAATTCCCCAGCTCAGACTGAAGTTCATTGTGGGCCTTTTTTTGCACACATCCATCTGTRAGTTAAAAAGAGGCCTTACTACACAGCCCTTTGTGCTGGAGAGTGCTGGTCATGGTCATGCAACACCTCAGAAATGGGGCCGGGGGCAAATTCCCTGAAATCTTTCTTTACCGCTTGAGCAGCTGTCTTGGGATGGCTAGACACAATGAAGTGCTGTACATAATTATTTTATCCATGGCTGAATGATGGCCAGCTTTGCTGGAAAGCCAACAGCTGTTCAGTGGTGTATAGTCACATGCTGTACCAGTCTATCGAGGGAAGGGATAAATACATAATCCAGCTGATGKCTTAGGTCATAGTTGAATAACCCAATTTGGAAGTAAGTCAGAACAAAGAAGGCATCCTGATGGGTTCATTTTTACCATAAAGCCTTTAGCAGCACCAGGGATGCCCAGGTAATGCCTTTCACCCAGGTGGCTTCTGAGGAGTGCAGTGTCTCAGAGCAATATTTGTGCTGAGCACTTGGCATAGGGCTGTATAACAGCTGTGGCACTCCTCTGAGGATCCTTTTGAGACTCAAACATTTCATATATAATGTCTTGCACTGCATTTGCATTCTTAGCAAGGCTCATTACTCCATGTTTTCATAGTAAAATACATGTTCCCCATATCTGATCAGTGCTACAGGGTTCATTAAACATTTCCCTGTTGGTCTTCCCAGGAAGTCCTGGGAGGGATGTGAGTGAGTCACATCTACAGTCACCTTACAGCCTGGTCTGTGGGATGCCAGAAGGRATGGGACTGGGCCTCTTCCCCAGCATCCCAGAGGCAGGATGGAGAGGATGAGTAGGGCTGTCTGTTGACCCTTGGCTGCCACGGCTCCAACATTGAATAGTGCCCTGTTCCCTGGGCAAGGGGACAGCCACTTGCTTGCCCTGCAGCACAGCATGGAGTTTAGGACTGCAGCTACCTTTTGGRGGCCTGTTTTGTTCTGATAATCCTACTTTTTGCCTTTCCTAAATTCAGTCTTGTATTTATTCATAAATCAAAYCCTTTTCTTATGAACTGTAGCATAAATGACGTACATGAAAAGCCACAGTTCTCTCTCCCCAAGAACTTAAACTCCTTATGGAAGCCAATGTCCAGTGCTGCCATCCTCCTCCTTCTCTTCTCCTGGTGTTGCATTTGGTTGTCAAAGCAAAGCATAGAAAGGCAGCCAGGTTGTGAACCCTTTTAACAGTGTGATGGATCCTACTTCTAATAAAATTTACTGTCAGTAGAGTCTAGAGGAAGGAAAAACCTGACTTTCTTAYGTCTCTTCTCTTTAATTGCTACCTGTCCTGTCTCAAATTTCCTTCCAAAGTCTAGTGGTTTCGACTGTGCTCCTGTTCCTCTGTCCCAGAGGGTTCTGGCTTTGAGGAAGGAAACTAATTTATGGTACCTATATATGTGTTTCATTTACAAGGTGCAATGAGAGGCCCTACTACTATCAGTTTCTGATTCATGCTGTCAGATGGGGTCAAGTCACATGACAGACAAGTAGGGCAAAAGCAGGCTGCTTGAAGCTTATTAATTAATCTTTAACAAAAGAGTCTTCCAGAATAAAAAAAAAAAAAACCCTTACCATTCATAGAGTAAGAATCATACACCCAGAAAGAGGTGAAAAGACACCTTCCAAAATCGCCATGGAAATGTAGCACCTTGTGATACAGTGTTTCTCATAAATTATTTTAAAATTTGAACTAAGAAACTTTATATTAAAATAACTTTAAGGGTATTGTAAGACCTAGACTCATCTGTTCTCAGGAATATCTTTGAAAAATATTGGCATCTTAATAATTTCCCATTTTGCTTTTTATCAGCTAACACATATGAGAGTGCTAACAGTGTGAATAAAATGTCTTTCCTTTCAGAGAAATGATTTAAAAATTATGATTGGTGGYTTAGAGTGACAAAAAATGGGAAACAACAATCTTCAGCATTGTCATTAAAGAAAAAAATCACAGCATTTAAAGAATAGATTATTCCCCAAGGAAAATGTTATGACAAATGGGACCAATAGTCCATATTTTGCAAAAGGAACATATGAGGTCTTTCAGTGTTTTACTCTAGTTGTCAAAAATATGTCGAAATTATTTATCCTTTTTTTTAATATTCTGTAGTGTGGGGTACTTCCTGGCTTTGTACTCCTGGTCCAGGATCCTGGATGAGAGGGTGTGTGAAAATACAGGTTGTGCTTATCAGCAAACAAAGGTGAGAAATTTGTCACCTGAGCAATGAATTACCTGAAAAGGAATTGACTAAGATGGTGTAGGACACTGCAAACCTACCTGCTGCTGTAGAGCTTCATGTCAATAGAGTTATTGGGCTGCTTTTAATTGGATGCTGTATTTCTTTAAGGGCCTGTGGAGGCAGATCTTGTATTGAGATTGAACTCCTTTRCATTAGCATAAAAATGGATGACTTTTGATCTCTTTCATGCAGCGTACAGAAGCATTTTCACAAAACCCAGAATTCAGTCACTGAATCACAGTAGCAAATAATTAGAAACGGAAATGCCCTGCTGGGTTACTGAGTTCTTTCCTCTTAAAATGCAAATATATTTCCTGTGATACATATTTTTTCTGATGAAGTTCACTCTTGAATCATGCTTCATGACCATTTCATCATTTTCCTGTGCATATCATCCCACAGATTCAACTATTAAGAGCCTCACTTATGTCTCATTAATCTTGGATTTACCTCTTGACTGTATCCTTGTTATCATGTTCTCTAAGAATTAAGGAGAGCTGTGGGAAAATCTGTTTGCATGAAATGACATTTAGATTTATCCAAAACTGCAAATGTAACATTTTTGAGGTTCAAATATGTTTTGCTAACCTTTCACGTTTGTTCATCCTTTGAATTTTTTTGTTTCTGATCAGGACAAGAATCTGAAATAGCAAAATACATCAAGAAAATTATTCCTATGGTATTTTGGGACAGAAAGAAAATTAGCATCTCATAAAGCCTCCCTTCTGTTTAGGTACTTYTTGAGAACCAGAAGGAAAATTAATTAATCTTGTGTTCTTCTGAATTGCCATGAAATTATCCCAAGTAGTGTTTCATATGGGCTGGTTCCCATATGGTGGACATTAAATATGACCTATTCCTCAGAGCAAGACTGAAAAATAGAAATAAGAAATATACACATTTAATCACAGACATTACARGTATTCAAAATAAACTTTATCCTCTTAGTTTGGTGATCCTAATTTGACAGCATTCTTGGAGAATGAAGATCTACTAGCATTCCTGGATACAGCTGAGAGACTAAGMTAGAAAATTACTGATGTGCATTCTTGTTAATTTAATGAAGTATTTTAAAGCTTGTTCTGTGCAAAGTAGCTGTAGCCCTAATAAGTCTGTTACCTTAACAGGGGAGAGTGACTGTGTGCCATGGCTCAGGCAAGTCCCTAAGGTGCACACARGCACAAGAGTCACCACCTGGAACTGAGGAAAGGTTCAGACAGACCTTGCTATGGGTACCTGGTCCAGTGGCATYCAGGAAGATATAGTGACCACTCATCAAGTCATGCAATTACTAAGAGTCAGCAGAAGCAGGGGTCTGCCCTGCAAGAAGATTGCCCATGGAGAGCAGAAGAGGACTCTTGCTGACTGCTTCATACACATGAAAAATGCGACTTTATTTAGAAGTTCCAATGGCTCTTCTGTAGGCAAAACAGCTACTCATTTCAGGTCTGAGTAGTGGCTCCAAATTCAGRTCTTGTCTCTGGATTATTCATCAGTGCTGGCTTTATTTCTCCAGCTCCCTGTGAACATTTTGTGATCCTGGGAAAAAGTGATTTGATATGCCTAAGTCGCACCTAAACTTCTGTGCAGGGGGCTGCGTTTAATCTCCTTTTGTCCTGAAAGCAGCAGCTCACCAAGGAAGTGTCAGGACGTCAATTTTTGTCCCTTTGTCCAGCTACACTTGATAGTGAATCGGATAAAAGTTAATGGAGGTGATAATTGCTTTTTCCAGTCACTGTATTTTTCTTTTTAATTTCATTGTTGGTTAATGATCTGTCTATTTTTTCATCTTGTATGTCTACAGGGCTGAAGAACAGTTCCTCAAATTGCTCCCAGGTGACTACATCAGCAAGTGGCGACTTCCTAGGCATTTTATGATACTCCACAACCAATTAAATCTATTTCAGGACATGTAAATCAGGAAGGATTTTTTTTAAATCCAGCACCTTAAAGCTGCATATCTGAAAACTTTCTACAAAGAGGAAGGAAATGCCTTCATCCCTTTGTGAACAATGAAGATTCTTTTTTGGATGATTTTTTKTTTTGTAGCTCAGATGTGTACCTCGTAGACCAGACTGACATTGCTATTATTGGCCTTGGGGTGATCCTACTGGCACTGATGGGGAAGATGGGTTTTAATYGTGAAAACCATCCAGGAATACAATGAAGCAACAGATTAGGTGGAGATGACTGAGAAGRGTTGGTGACTTTTCTTTGGATGATACAGACAGCAGCAGAGAGGATCTGGGGTTAATTAAATCCTAACCAGCAGGCTGTGAGTGCTAGGAAGGGAGCAAAGCATAGAGCTTCTGACTCCTGGGGTAGGAAGGAGAAAAAGCAGCAAAAAAAAAAGACCACAGGTGGGCAAAAAGCTGGATTCAGCTGAATCAGAGGCCATCTTGCTCACAGCCCTCAGGAARCAAATCTGGGTCAAAGGAGCTGAGGTGAGCTGTGTGCTGCTGACAAAAGCAGAATGAAAGGTGCAGCTACAAACCCTCCCTGTGCTAGGACAGTGAGGAAGGGTAGTGAGAGACCCAATGGCTGAATCACCATCTTCTCACTTACCCAAGCCCAACATTTGCACAGAAATTGGAATTTMGGTTGAGTTAGGTTAGCAYGAGTATAAAAAGTTACCACAGACAAARTAAGAAAGCTCTGCTATATGGTTTGATGGTTACAAAGACTGCTTTGAAAAYGAGCAAAAATAGGATGTGTATAAAMAMCACCAGAAAGAAAATTATTGTACTTGCCTCACCTTGTCACTTGATTATTTTTTCTGTTGTTCTGGAGTATTTGCTGAACTTTTTTTTTACTTCTCATATCCCTGCCCTTTTAAAAAAAAGGAATATTTCCTGTCATATTACTATATTAGTTTTGGAACAATGGGACAGATRTTGCTACAATGAAGATGGAAAAATAATCCAAGAATGAGAAAAACAGTGAGAAACCACAGAATTCTTAGTTTAAAATCTCAGAGAAAATGGGGTGATTTAAATTAAGAACCAMTTGCAAAAGCAGGGCTCCCTTATAATGTACCCTCTGTAGGGGTGAAAAGTGCAGTGTGCCCTTATAAAATTTCCAAATTCCCCAGAGCAAAGCAAGCACCTGACATGCAGGTGTATCTGAACAGTTTAAAACTCCCTGCTGTAGCAGAAGCCTGAGGCAGACAAAGCCCCCCTTTAAATGTGCTCCTAAGGTAAATATATGAGAGAAGAGAYGAGAAAAGATGTGCTCCAAGAGACTTCTGTCTCAGCTGGAGTTGACCCCTGAGCAAATACCGGGGTTTCTTAACCCTATTGCCCAGCCATCTGAGKGAACAGTTCCATCACCCGGCCTGTAAAGGAATTCAATTCAACCTGAGTTTAATATTCCCTAAAAGCARGTCTTGAGACTTCCTACCTATTATCTGTGACCTCCTTTGTAGTTTTCAACTGCTGTTATCTTACTTTTGCTTAATCCTCTATTGCATCCTTTTCTCTCCAGACTTGCCTTCACCCCTTTCCTGCTGTAATRACTGTCTCTGTGCTATGCCTGCTCATTTTTTGTCTTTGAATTGCCTGGATTGGTCTTTCCTAGATGTCTCTTTTCTCAGAATTACATATTTTACTCTTTCATCCTTCATCTTAGGTACAGTTTAGTGTTCTTTTCTTCTAAGTAGGTGCTTAGCAGGTAAAGTTCAGTAGCTGAAGTTCAGACCCTGTGAAGAGAGGATTGATTCTTACCAGATGTGGCTATTCCCAGCTTTTTAGTGGGAGAACTTCAGCTGGTTCCTTACATCCTTCATTGCTTAGTAATAGGGCAGATTCTCACTTCATGCACATGTATTTGAATTCAGCATAGAGACTTGCATCCTAGTCACTAATGATACTTCAAAATCTTTCCTGCTGTATTCATTATCCGCAGGTGGTCCCTCTCTTCTAGGGGCTAGCTCTGCCCAGAGGCGACCCTGCCACGATCTGTGGCTCAAGGACACACACAGACCCCGGTGGGTGCAAGAGTGGTAGAAACCTTCCTGCTGCCGTTGGAAAAAGAGGCTGACTCCTTTGGGGGTCTRAGTTCTCAGGRTTTATTGAGCTTGGCAAATTACCCTGAGAGGGGACTGCCCAAAGGAGCCCCTCTCTGGGGTGTGCAACACCTTTTAACAGGGGGAGGGACAGTAACAACAAACCAATCAGAAGGGATCGGGGTGTGGTTACAACTAGGATAGACATTAACTGGGAGCAATGGGGAGAACTTGAGGGAGGGACAAACATTAAACATCAAATCACCAAGAACAACTGGGAGAACTTTCCAGAACGAGGGGACAGGTTTAAGGGAAACGGACAGGTGCCAGGGGAGGGCACAGGGGAGATGGACAGGAGCTCAGGGAGGGGTGCATCAGGGAGGCAGACCAGGCAGAACCAAGGGCAAACAGCAAAAGGGGGTAGCTTGGAACAAACCAATACAAAYRGAAAATMACAAACCCCAACAATTACCAGATCATATTTTTTTTCAGTGTTCTGGGTGGAATGTGTATTCTGTGAAATTTTTAGTTATTTCTTGGTGTCTGTGTAAAACAATCTATTCATGGCATTTGAAGAATTAGAGGACTGAGAAAATTTTTAAATTATTGTCACATCTACAGCAGTGAAAGTGAAGCAGAAGCTGTGATCAAGAGTCCTTATACTGCTTTTTATTTTGACAAGAGAATTTCAAAAATGCCTGCAAGTGCAAGCTGAGTGTTGCACTTCCCTTTCTTAGGAAGCTCCCTTTCTTAAGTCTTCAGAGTTGCTAATTATTTCTCTCTAGTAGTATGTGTTAAAACCCTGCCATTTATTTCTTGCTCACTGTTCTACCTATGTGGAGAGGAGAAGAAAAAGCTCATTACATGAGTCACACATCCTGAAAATATAACAATGAGTTAAGGCAAAGGCTTCCCTGAAATTCACCCTCTCATGCTCCTTCAAACACCTCGTTGCTTGCTCATTATTAGGCGCCTGCAAGTATGTAAATGTATGTGATACTTGTGTAAAGCACAGATGGTTGTGGAGACCTGCATTCTACTGTACATTCTTTTCAACAAATATGATGGTGGTATCCTTATAGCAGCCTTTCAGTACCTGAAGGGGACCTACAAGAAAGTCAGAGGGGAACATTTTACAAGGGCAKGATGTTACAGGACAAAAGGGAATTACTTCAAACTGAAAAAAGGAAGGTTTCGATTAGATATTAGGAAGAAATTCTTTACTGTGAGGGTGGTGAGGCACTGGCATAGGTTGCCCAGGGAGGCTGTGGATGTCCCATCCCTGGAAGTGTTCAAGGCCAAGTTGGATGGAGCTCTGAGCAACCTGGTCTGGTGGAAGGTGTCCTTGCTCATGGCAAGGGGATTAAAATTTTTTGGTTATTAAGGTCCTTACCAATCCAAACCACTCTASATGTATTTACTTTTTTTTTTGTCTAAGCCTTTATCATTATCAGAGAAAAAAATTACCTACAAACTGCTCCTATAACAATAAGAGTAAATTGTTCCATCTTACTCAGGGCTCCAGTTGTCTTACCAGTGCTTTCCATCAGATGAAAGAATGCAAGTTATATTATTATGCTCACTAAAGTAAGACTAATRCTGAGTTTGAGCCCAATATTAAGTAATACACAAGCACATTTTAAGAAGCAGTTGCTGTCTCTGGAGCAGCAAGAGGGGCAAAAGGCAGGAGGTGTGGGTGATCAAACTTGCAGAAACTCTGCATCACAAAGGTGCTCCTTCCCCAAAGCCTTGAGACTCATTACTACGCCTCTTAGCACTCAGGATGGCAAAAAACTGACAAAATCTCTTGGTTTGATGAGAAATCACACCTTGCAGCAGTCTCACTTTTCTGCCTTACCCGGTCCTGCTCTGAAACCGTTTGTTGTCCTTAAATGTATCTCCAGGGTATATTGTTTCTCACCCCTGTCCAACAATAAGATGCATTTCCTCTATACCTCGCGAGGTCTAACGTATTCTACTTTTTGTGTCTGTCTCTMTTGTCTCCTCTCTGACCTCTCAGGTGCTTCTTACTTTCCTCTGTCCTGCTGCTGGTGGGACAGGGCCCTTTTGGCAGCATTTTTGGGCTGTTTCCTTGTGTAACATCCCACTCCCCAATGCCTCCGATCTCCAGCACCTCTATTAACCTTTCCTGACAAGATTGGCTTCCTGTACCGTTCCTTCATGAAATTACTCTTATGGAGGGAAGGGATGGGGACATTTATTTCCCTCTGCTGTCAAGCCTGTTGCTGTCTGTGAGCCTTTGGAGACTGGAGAGGCAGAATCATCCCTCTCCTTTTTGGGGTGATTGACTCCCCTTCATATTCTTTCAGTTTATCCATGATCCTTATTCCTTAGGTTCTCTAAACATTAGAGTAATTTGCTGTGTTTCTAGGGAGATCCCAGGATATTGTTCTTAGAAGGGAAACATTAAATATTTTGCRCAAAACTTATTGAAAACCCTTTTCAATGGGATTCCTTTTGTTCTTTGAAAGCTTTCAAGATCTAGCCCCACATTTTCTAAATATTTGGGATTAAGTTGTTTSCAATGCGATGCTGTATCCTCTGGAATGCATGTCTTCAAAAATGTGTCCCATATWGTTTATGATAGAGGAAAAAGTCTTAAGAAAGGAGCTTCAATCAGGTTTCTGTGCAAGGGAAATTGCTACCAGAGTCTTTGGAAGTCAGCCTAGAGTGWGGATAATTTCCACATTTTTGTTAATTGTCTTTCCCTTTTCTATGCATTTTGCTAATTTCTTACACATGCTTCCCGTCCCCCCTCCCCCCTCCCAGCAYTGATAATTTTCTCAGAACTTGGTTAAATGATAATAATTCTATTAATAATKTGGCAATTTAACCACATTATTTTAGATGAAATTAGAATTTATTGTCAAGCCTAATACTGTGGTAAGACAAAACAAAAGAAATGCTTGAGCATCCTGGTAGTAATGGGTAAATTAATTTCATCTCAGCTGCAGAAACATTTTGAAGAATCTTTCTTTCTTTCATGGAATTTAAAACATGGAAAATCAGGGTCTAGGTTTCACTTTCTTAAAATGAGGCCAGTGTAGTAACTCAGCACTGTCTGGTGTAATTGAGAGAAGAATCTGATCCTTGTATTTCTGCTGAATTTTGCCCTTGCAAMGAAAAATTAAAATAAATGAGAAAAACAGACTCAATTTGCTAACAATCTGCATGRCACAATCTCCATAAATTGTGCTAATAGAGCAATTTATAAAAATTGTGGTAGTATACTAAGGAGAGCAATTTACAAAATCCTTTTAGAATAATAAGCTAAGAATTGCTGGTAATGCATCTATATTTTCCAATATTGTCTATGTATAAAACAAATTGACTGTCTGTTCTTGTTTACTCTATGTTATGTTAATACCAAGTATAGACAATGCAAATAATGAAATAATCAGATTTTTGTTTATCTACAGATTTGCATTGATAGTCAACACATATTTTGGATGCATCACACTTTTTTATGAGAAAAAGATTTCTCAGCTGGACCGTTGCTGGGGTTTTTGTTTATGAATTACCGAAAAATGTTTTTTCTGAAACTGTTTATCTTGTCACTCCAACATAAAGCTCAGCATATGAAATGAATACATTAGGACTGCAGTAAGCCACACTCAGCTAAATGGAATGCTTCAAAATCCATTCGGAGTTTAGTTGTCACTCCCAACATAACAATGAAGATTTAACAGTGAAGTCTTACATGGCTGACACTGTGTACGGATTTAAGACAAATCCTTAACAGACAAAATAATGGAAAGACTGCAAGATGTGCTGCTTTATCCCTGATTGTGTAGGGATAAATCCTGCCCTGCAGTTGCTCAGCTCCTGGAAGCAGACTCCTCTGAAGAATGGTGCATCGTGCCAGGTTTGGAGAAGCAGGATGACATGAAGTCCCGAAGGCAACTGACTTTGTGTCCCAAGTGCAGGGGACTTTCTTTGGCTGAACACAGAGCCACTTGAAGAGCTGGGTTTGTCCTGCCAACCTTCTGCTGCCTCCTCCTCATTTGCTTCCTTCTCCTGCAGCACCTTGCTGCGGTGTGTGGAGCCCCTCAGCTGAGCAGAACAAGTTGAAACCTCTGGCTAAAGCTGGCCAGGTGAGACTGCAGTGCTTGGCATATCCAGCTACCAGTGAAGCCAGGATGAGGCGGTGGTGGGAACAACTCCATCAGCTACTTTCAAGGCACTAGTGTACATGGAATGATCCCCCAGGGCTTGTGTATAAGGTTTCCCCCTTGCTGAGCTCCAGGATGCCAAAGCTCACCCCATGGCTTGGGTGAGTTAGGGTGAGTCATAGGTTGAAGACAGGTTTGGACTTGTTTAAAGAAAAATGTATGCGCAGTTGTGGGATTTTCTTTCATTTGTTTTATCTGGCAAAGACACATGGCACTGCAGAAGAGCAAAAGTAGGAATTGAAGTGGGTCAGTGCACATATGGAGGTTATAAATATGATGACCTGCTCCAGGAGTGGAGTTGGTGGTTTACTGCCTCCCCTCTCTGACACATCAGGGTTGTGGAAACAAGCCTGAAGCTGCAAAAAGGCCCTCAGGCAGTGCCTTGCACCTCCCTGCAGGGAAACAGCATGTACAAACTCTCACTGCTTATGGATACAGTCTAATTTGCTCTTTAACATCCCCTCCTGGAGGGGACTGCTCAGCTCTTCCCATTGTCTGCACATTCGGCTGCCACAGAGACAAATAATTTAGTTAGAGCCCTGGGGCATGGAGCAGAGATTCACTGCATGATTCTTAGTTGCTTTGTGGTGACTTACTCACCTTTAAGGAACCCTAAGTCTGCTTAAAACTGTGCAAGGGATTTTTTTTAATAATAGCATAACGCTGAAATACCGTGGGAGTAGCATCTTCCTTCTCACACTGTTTGAAAGAGTTCTGTACCTAGCTGTGCCACTATTGAACACCTCAGTTTTCAGGAGGAAATTTAATTTAATTCTCCTTAAAAGGTATCAGTTTACTTTAAGGAAGTGGAAGATTAGCCAACTAGTCCCTCCAATATTCAGGAGAGTGAAGACAGATATATTTGCATATTCTTTTAAAACACTGCTGAGAGTGAATGTTTCACGATAACATTTTCAATAGAAGTTAGAATAATTTGTAAGCCAGTACATATGCCTGAAAGAAATCCTGGTAGACAGTGACATGAAGAAATACAAAGAGATAAAATACAAAGTATTTTCAATACTTTTTGACTTTTTAGTCAAATACTATTTGACTTTTTAGTCAAATACTATTTGACTTTTTAGTTTGTAAAACTTTGAAAAAATGTTTTTGAACACGGAACAATTCCAATTTATCAATTAATTACTTCTATGCATACAAGCACATGGCACTCCTACAATATCCATTTTTGTGCCAATAAACTGTCCATATACTTTTAATACCAGTCTTTRCTCTTCCACTGTCTGCAACCTTATTTTATTTTGTTTCCTTTCTTCTCTTGCACTTCAGTTGTTTAAGAGATCTCTGGGATGTTAACTTGTCTGCTGTCACTGCCATCTCCACTGCTAAGTGGACATCCCTCCAGTCATTTCTTTCTTCTTTCTGAGTGGTGCAAGATGGGGGAACAGGAATCAGAACACATGTACACTATACACACAGTGGACTCCAGTAACAAGGCCTAGCAAAGAATGTGAAGAGAAGATGGAGATGGAGTAGGATTTTCTTATTTACAAATGCAAGATGTTATCTCAACATAACTTTGGAGAAAGTGTAAATATGTATCTAAGACCAGAGTATTCAAACAAAAAACCCTAAGACTTGCCCTGTCTATGACTGTCAAACTGTCTACAGAAAAAACTTTGTGTACATCACATGTACAGTCAGTGCATTCATTTGATAAAATATATGGTACTGATACAATCAAGAGTTTATTTTCTCTAAGGTGAGAGTTACAGAATGGTCTGACTATTATGGGAATATTGATAGAGGAAGGCCCACAGTTCCTATTCACTGAGCTTTTAAAGCTAGATAATGGGCAAAGATGTCTAACAGCTTAAAACTTTGGGCATTATAAACTGTGGAAATTATAATAATAATCAGTGTGTCAGATTACTGTAAATTCTGAACTTGCMATGAAGTTCATATCAAAGTAGTTGTCTGAAACAAGTGGTGGCCATGGGTAGTTGTCTTAGCATGTCCACAGGYTCCCAAAGAAGTAACATGAGGAGAATGCATCCTTTCTCCATAAYTGTTTGGGGGAAAGCTTGGGAATAAGAATATGAGTTCTTGGGCTTGGTGTGGAAATGAACATGTGCTGGCAAAATTCAAGAAAGAGAATGCTAACCAGCACTAAAGTATTCGATTTTAGGTCTGCTGGTTTGTTCATAAGCTCTGTAGGAAGTTGAGGTGCTTGYGACAAATCTCTTTGTGCTCGATGGTATTTAATAGAAGCCTTTGTGGATAGAGTTTTTGTACCTACAAATCAAATTGCTGATAAAGCTACATCTTTGTGTGTAACCTATTTGTCATTTGGATAGACAGCAGAGCATTGAGCAGACAGCACCCAGCCAGAAGGCAAAGTGCTTATTTCCTATGGATTGCCTAAACTGAAGAAATAGCTCTTTGTAATTTCTGAGTTGGACACAGCTTGTTCTTTCAGTTGGGAATAGATTTTGGTCTCAAATTATCCTCAAAGCACTAGATGAAGAGGCAGATTCTTTCACTGGCATAGCACTACAGTAAGTCAGGGCACTCATATTTTCTGGCTAGTTAGCAGGACATCTGTGTCAGCTCAGAATCTCATATTTACTGAAAAACATCCCAACAATTTGTTGGCTCTTTCTATTTACTCTGGAAATCAGGTCACCACAAGATATTAACCATACCAAAAGTTAAYAGTTGTTTCAAGTAGCTTAGGTGTCCCCACATTTAGTGGGGCAATGGACATTTTTATAGTCCCTTTTAAGGAAAATATTTGATTAATCTTAATTAATTTTAATGGGTGAGATGGAGAGAACTGGTAGATGGTGTGGCAGTGAGTAGTTATAGGGAGAGTGATTCACCTTATGGAAGCATGACCAGGTACATGGAAATGCAATCTTCAGTCTAGGTGTTCAGAGAGCAGGATAATGTTACAAGGGAACAAAGAGTATAAAGTGCTCTCCCCATACTAAAGATCAGAAATCAGAGACCTTACACACATGGGGTCATAACTGCYTTCAAATACCTTTAGCATTTTTATTGGAGAAGAGATGGAGGCTATGGAGATGTAGTAGTTTCCTTTAGCTGATGGTGATGTAGACGTGCTTTGGAAAAGGGATTGCAGATGGATAGGCTATTTTGTTTTCTAGAGAAATCAYGATTCCTCCTGATTTTCTACTGCTAAAATGATAATTTAATGGATATGATGATAATTGGTTCTGGCTCTGTTTGTAACTAGTCTAAAACCTGGGCCAAGTATTTGTAGGAATTTTTGTCTTATTGAGAGAAATGAAGCACTGCTTTCTGTAGAGCCCAATAGAGTTCAGTGCAGGGGGTGGGGTGGGTGACAATAAACACAGTGGTGTAGGTGGAAGGCATTATGAACCCAGTCATGAAGCATGTAGTATGGTGTTTTCAGATCAGAGAAACACCCCCCTCTACCCTGTACATCCTTAAAAGAAGTAAACATTCACAGAGTGTGTATATCCCCAGTTTAGATATAATAAAAAAGAAAATGCAGAAAATCTGCTCTCAGCTCGCAGAAACTTCCTGAAATAACTTGGGGAATGCTTTGTTCTGAAGTACTTCAAAAATAGAGATCTGAGACAGGAAACTGTCATGAAYTTATCTGATAGAGTGACCAAGGGAAGAATAGGAAGCTTCTGCCAGATCCTTCAACTCATTAGAAGAGCCAATGGCATCAATTATATTCCCGTAAGCAGGTGCAGAAATAATGGCCAAACCAAAACAGGATGGGATTCAAGTGGAAGGGTGGTAAAACTTTGGAGCAAGCATACACACCCTGCTACAGATGGGTTATAGGACAAGGACATAAGGCTGTACAAGCTGAGGGCAGAGGGGTCTGAATGAACATGATATCCTAAAAACATAGGAGATTCAGCATGGACAAATTAGGAAATCTCTRCAGGTATGCCCAAAGCCTCTCAAGGGATTGTTGGCACATGTCACATCTCCTGGATATACCATGTTCTTAAATCTGATCCTTTTCCCTGAGTTTCCCWTTGAGGAATCCTTTCATTTGTTTCTGGGATGGGAGCTCCTGTGTGCTTCCCTGAGGACTCTCCTGCCAAGCCCTGCCAGAGGCTGGTGATGTGATTTCTTTGCAGTGCTAGTGGTATGCTCTGTGCTGAGGAAGACAAGGGTGTCCCTTGTGCTGTGAGCTATGTGTGCAGTCCTGGGAGATGTGATCACTCATCTCAGCTATATCTGGATAGTGTTGGCTTGTGTTTCCTATTAATGCAAAGTAATAAAAATATTATTATTATGAAAGTCAGGCTCAATGACAGCCTGAAATAATGAGGGAAAATTCTTGGCTGCCTAACAAAGTCCTCTTCTGAATAGCATAGAAGTAATTTTATTTTTGTTACTGTTTTATTTTGAACACAAAATGTGCCCTGGAAGTAAAGGGAATGTATTGTTTTGCAGTGCTTCAATAACACATTAGCTCAGGAATTCTTTTTCATTTCTAGAAGAAAAATCTCAGTTCAGGATTTGAGAAAAAAAACCCTGAGAGCAACAACAGCAGCAGAACCACTCTGAAATACCACAAAGTCACCTTTGGGATTCCTATGGTGCTTTTGTTGAGTAGTGAGAACCTTGAATTTAATTGACAGTGATCAGCCATCTCCCATCCTTTCCCTCAGCTATGCATGCTCAGTGTGATTCACTGAGAAAAGTTTKGGTATTTTTTGTTTTCTTTCTTCCTTCTCTTTTCCCTGCAGTAAACAAAACCAGCCCCAGAATCAGAGGCGTTGTGCTGGTGCTGCTGTGGCTGGAGGGGGAGCAGGCACTGSTAGTGGAGAGCTTCCACAGAAAGTCCTGTCTGCATTCACTGCTGCTCAGGGTGGTCTGCTAGGGCCACATTAAAAGAGAGGAAAGCTGGATTTTTGCCAGACACGGGGCTCTGAAGCTGAAATAATTCCATTGACTTCAATCCCATTTTGGCTGTGCTGCTCTGCAGAAAGAGGTACAAGGTACAGGGTGAGACTGGCTGCAGAAGGGCAGCAGGGTGGCAAGAAGCCTGCTTATCAAAGATTATGGCTGGTGTGCTCAACTGCTCTTGGCTTTCCCTGTGAATGCTTGCCTGAATTAACTCTGTGCAGAGCTAAGCCCAAGACACTGCCTCAYGCCAGTGCCTGGGCCAAGCCAGCTTTTCTTCTTTTAGGAGGGCCTAATCTGTCTTGACAAAAAGTCACATTTTACTTAACAATTTAMAAAARGAAGAAAAAAAAATAGAGAGAAATTAAAGGATGCCAAGCCTGGCTCTATTTTATTTCAAATGTGTGTAACAGGATTTAGTCAGAAACTAAATCCATCTGAAGAGGCATCCTCCTCACAATTGTACCTGAAAGTATATACCTGCTTCAGGACTGTGGAGACCTGAGACCAAGGTTCCTGTTCAAGTCAAGAAGCCAAAACACTGCCCTGATCTGTATGAATGGGAAGGGTGCAAAATCATTATTAACCAGTTCTCCTATGTGCTGAACTCAGCCAGATTTATGAACTGACCTGTTTCACCTTGGGAAAGAAGAAAAAGGAGTTAAACAAAATGGCATGGAGTGGAGAAAAGACAGAAGCAAACTTTCCTTTCTATTGCAAATCTCCCAAAGTCCCTTCCCATTAGCAGGGTCTCCAACATTCAGGCACCRAGTTACAAGTCCCAGTCTGCCTCTTTGTCCAGTATTACTCATGTAAGATAATTGCTCAATCCTGTAGTCCAGCTACCCCTCTCTTCCTCTGTCTTCTCCACGGGATTCAGGGTACATTTRTCTTCTCAAGGCCATTTCTTGGAGAATCAAAAGCTGTGGAAGTTATTGAATGAACTTAAATTAATACTTTTCAGATAGTTAACACAATGAAAATGAACATTACTAAGCACTGGATTTCTATGTTATTTCTGCTTGCTCTTGGATGCTGAAGTCTTGTGCAGAATTCAGAGTAAGTCTAAGGCAAATGTCAGGAAATACAAATGTGAAATCAAGCCAAATCACAATATAGTTTCAGTAAGTGTAACAGGCTGAATTAATTAGTTTGTTTTTTATTTTACAGCACCAATTTGTACCTTAGCGTTCAGATAGCAGAATTCCTTGGGATCTGTCTACATGTGTCAGGTCTGACTGGAAGGCCATTCCCAGGTACTGGGTCAGAAAAATGGATGATAAATCTTAGATAGAGCACACAACAGGATGACTAAAATAATCAGAGATTATGTTCTATTTTATTTTGTAACTTTTGCAATAAAAAAAATACAAAGACCAGTTGAAAACACAAGCAGCAACGAAGCCTTTATGTTCCCACAGATCTGTCCTTGSGGTTCAGAGCTGACCTCTTGATGCTTTAGGTCAAGAGGTGGCTTTCTCAAGTATAAAAAGAAAATGTATTCATATTATAAAAATTCAAACCTGTTCACCTGAAGTGTACTTCAGTCATTAATTAAGAATCTTACCATCATAAAAGTCATTAATCTAAAGTTTGTCATTGGGCTTGCTTAGAGAAGATTTTGTGGTTAAAATCCCCAACCAGGACTTCAAAAAATGGGAAGTTCATCTTTAGAATGGACTGAGGAGCACAGGCAGAAATAAAGTAACAAGTAAAAAGGAAAACAARAGAATGAAATTTGAGCCTCAGAATTTATTTTAAATTAAAGCACGAAACCTTGGGAATTATACACTCAAACAAATCTGCCACAGGACCTGATTAGCATCTTCAGAARGAAAAAAAAATATAAATTTCTTAGATAATACAGTCAACACATTATAATTAATGCATTTAAATATGTGGATTTCTTAAGGGCAGGTASTATGTTAGCAATTATGGTTTCAGTAATTTTTGCAAAAGAAGCTGCATCTCATTATATAATCTTTTAGATCCGTGTTATTCTTTCATAAAGGAGCCAGTTATCTTGTTTATGGATTCTTGAAAGAGCAGAGCTGGAAGTATTAAGTATTAATGCAAATTCCTGAAAGTACATCACTGGAAATTCAATCTCTTTCTTTTCCTTTTCATATTATTTCCTTTTTCTGAAACTGTTTTTGTTGCATTCGGAATGTTACATGTGTCTGTGAAAAAACAAGCCAACTTTTCATTTACAGAAGCCATAGACTTGTACTTTCTACTCAGGCAAAATGCATGACTTAGAACCCTTCTCTCAGAACATGTAAATGTCAATAAAAAATATAATAAATCGAATAATTAGTATAAACCCAAATTAACTCTTAAAATATTAAGGAAGAGAAAGGGTGCTTCGTGTTACAATGCTAAATTTGTATTTAGTATCTCCTGGCAGTTCACAGAACAAAGAAGAAAATTATTTACTCTGTTCTCAAATAATTTAATGTGGTTTTTCAGTTACTTTAAGCAGAAACAGAGTTAGAATAAAAGGAATAGGCTTTTATCTGCCTCTGTCAGTGCCCAGTCTCTGATGACAACTTAGCATTGCATCTGAAATGTTGCAAGTAGAAAATGAAGGGGAGGTGAAAGCTGTTTATACAGAAMAGACACTTTGCAAGTTTACACCAGAGTGAGTTTTATAACTCAGAGTCTTTGGATCAAGTTCATGACATGGCCATGCCCCTGAGTGATTGCTGTGCRCCCTTCTTTGCCCTGTGCTGGCCACGCTCACCCTGGCTGCTGCCCATCAGTCCAATCTGCCAGACAGAACCACCAGGGAAYACTGAAAACACAGAATTGCCCTCATGTAGGGGCAAGTTGGACAYCCCGTGGCACAGGGTTGGGGCACAACTCTGCAATTGCTTGAGATTTCCCCAAACACTGTGGCAGGGGCTGGCTAAGGAGCTGATGTGTGGGGCTTGCATGAGATTGCACAAGGTGCCTTCTGTGTAAAATGAGGTCACTGTGTTTTCTGACCTAGAGTAGGGACACTCAGAACTTGCATTTAATGCATTTGAATTAATGTAAATGAACACTCCACTGTTCATCTCCAGAGATCTGTGTAACCCTGAAGGTGCACACTAAGGCRCTCAGGGTTTCTCAGAAAGGAACTGGAGACTCCTTTCCTTCTCCAGGTTATTTTGAAGTCTTCCTCATCACAGATACAACTGTGGAGACTGAGAATTTTCATATTGTGATTTACACTTGCATCAAGTAAAAAAAACCAACAAAAGAAATTACCTTTGTGAGCCAGAGGTTCCACTTTCTCTTATCTAACTTTAGATGTTCATAAAGTCATCTGAGTCATGCTGTGATCAYTTTATAATCAATGGAAAAATAGAGGAGCTCCAGGAGGGAAATTTATTACATCCTCATGTAGAAGTGAAAAASTTGTTTCATCTAACACACCCTCAAGGACCCATTTTTTCCATTGACTATAAAGACAAAGATTTGGCTGAGGCATAGATATGTTTGTTTTAACTGGGCAAGGCTAAAAGAGAGGAATACCATCCCAAGTGACTTCAGTGGGCATTGGATCAGGTCTGCTGTGAGTGGCAAGGACATGCATTTGAAACCTGTATACTGTTCAGATTTGGCCTTTGAATACAATACCATKGTATAGCTTTAATACTGCAGCAGCWGCCCTTKGGAAGGAGGGCAATGAAAYTGTGACTGCYTCATTGATGATACTGCAGARCAGACCTGGCTTAACCTAAAGGTCAGGAGGACAGACTGTAATTCATTGGTTTCTACTTTGCTGTCTSCTGGTTAAAAGGTTTCAAGGAGGGATGAATTGTGCATAGTATAATTTCCAATGTCTAATGCCCCTCYCAAAAATGTGGAGTCCCAATGAAAATTTTTGATAATCACTCAAAGATTAAAAATTGTTTTACTCAAATTGTTTGGTGAATCTTCACGTTCAGATCAAAGTCCTAATTCTTGGACTATTTGAGAGCAAGCACAAATTAGAAATGTTTAAACATCAGTAAATTTGCTTGTTGGCAGGACAGATAATGTGTTCAGGATCAGGTTTTTAATTTGAAAAAATAATCCTATAACCAAGGRAAAAATAAAGCATTTATACTGATAACGTTATATTCTCTGGTTCACTGGGATGTAAATTCCATTTTACTTACTCAACAACTTCACAGGGCACAATGGTTTTCTGAGGTAGCCATCATAGATCAGGGCTTCTCTAGATAAACATAAATGAGAGTTTATCTTATTTACAGTACAGTAATTTTCATCCTGTATATAATAGAATTTTCCTGTATTCTGTGYCTGTAATTGCCTTTTCTCTTTTATAGTAAGTAATCAATTACTTTTTATAGTCAAGCACTTCCATTTAAGTGAATTGAAGTTTTATCATTATATTGCAAGTGTTCATCAGAATTTACTTTCCTGCAGGTGAGAGTAATTTCTGGCCTTCCCCAAGAGAGGCTGAAAGCTGATGTCTATTGATTTAGGTGTTTCCCTGAATTTAGCCCTTGCATACATTCAAATATTTTTAATCAACCTCCTCCTTCACATCCACAAGCAGTAGTCTTTCACTCTTGGTAGCTGAGTCAGCCCTGATCCTCTGTTGTGTGGCAGTGACATGCACCAGACTTCAAACATGATTTATTTTAAATAGAGTGCTGATAGAATACCAGAGCTTGTTGTTGATGCACTAAAAATTCCTCTGCCAGTTTGGAAMTGCATATTGTGCTCTAAATGTGATCTAACAGTGCAGTTCTGTGAGTGTATACACACACACATAGGTACTTACAGTGYTTCAGAGGGTATGGAAAAATGTCCTCTCAAAGACCAGATTGGTTGGGAGATACATATTTATATAAATCTGTTATAGAACCTCCTATGAGGATGCATTCATTGGAAGTCCATGCTCTTTTCTGTTATTCTGCATTGCTCCAGAAACAGAGCAAGAAGAGATGCCCTCTATCTATGACTTCTTCTTGACATGAAGTGAAGCTTTGTCAAAGTGTCTGTTGGAGCTGAGAGTGCAAAGATTTACTACAGAATGAGGAGGAAAGGGGAGGCAAAAGGGTTGCAGTTCACTCACCAGCCCTCTGGCAGTGCAGATCCCCAGATATTTGGCATGGTTGTTTTTGCCTAGTCTGCTTGTTCATATTATGCCTGTGTGTTCCCATAAACCATGCCTGTCTTATAAATTAGTATAATCTTATGTGTCAAGGCTCCTGGGAGGTCTAGAGAGCATCCAGTAGCCTTTATGTAGCTCTGGTTGCTAGGGCTTTGCATTTTAAGTTAATTGTTGCAGTAAGTTAATGCTCCAAACTATTGAAAGGCTGTTTTCCTGTGATTATCTTTTGAATATTCAAAGGGAACAAAGAAGTGAGAGCTTTTGTTAGTGAGCTTCATAAATTTCAGGATGTCTCTTCCTGAAAGTGGGAAGTAGTTATAAACAGAGTCTATTCCCTCATCATATGAAAATGGATAAAACCTGTGTGGAAGTTATAGACTGAGATGTAAGTGCTGATCTCTTGTTTTTGGAGAAGCAAGGTCCTAACCTGACATTTCTTTTCGATACTGAAGAATGAGGATTTTTGTTTCCTCCTGAGCTGTCCTGTTCCAGTCTTGCTTAGATGTTCCTTTGCATGCAAAAGGAGAAATGTGGTATTAATGTGTGATTATAACACTCTCTTCTGGCCTTGGAGAGTTGTGAACCTGCTTAGCCATGGGCACAGACCAGCAGGGCATGCCTATCCTGCTCCCTTGGGAGTTCTGACAATGTGCTGCCACAGGGCACTTTCCCTATAGCAAAGAGATCCTGTCATGTTGCAGCAACCTCTGCTATCACAGGCAGGCACACAGACACATGAAAATGCTAACAAAACATCCACAGGAAGTCCCTGTTGTGAACACTATTGTATGAGAGGACATTGTTCRTGTTTACATTGGAAAAGAAAGGATCTTGATCATTTAAGAGTTTCCTTTAATTAAATGCAACTTAAATCTTACCTACATAGTCTACTGCATCCATCTATCTTTTTTTTCTGGAGGGTGGGAGTTAAAGACATCTACTTGAAGGATTACAAACTTAAGTTGAACATGGGATCTATTTATATATGTTTGGGAGAGTTACATGGTTTTGTTTTAAAATCAGTATTGGTCAAAAAAAGAAGTTCTTGAAGAGGTAGGAGGGCAATGGGCTGTTGCCAGGCTTTGAGACACACTGTGKGCTTGGTGGGCATTTCTTTTAGAAGATCCCATCTGGAATTTATACTTCCATTCAAAGCCCAGCAGCCRCCAAAATACAGAACTCAAGACCTCYAYATTTGGACAAAATAACTGTCAGTTCCCTCTACTGYTCTTGGACTCTCATGTGGTGTCAGTGACTTTTCCCAAAACTGTTAACTATTTTGTTTGCCAAATTGTTTTAAACAACCTTCTCTGGTTTGGGAAAATTCACAAATTGTGTGCAGGGAATGTGAAATTCAGTAGTTTCTTTTAACCTGGCTTGTGATCTAATTCATAGGATGGAATTTCCTTTTCCTAATCAGGTGTCTAGRTTCAATGAACAGAACAGCTGATTAAGCAAATAATTGCAGGTTACCCAAGCAGAGTGAAAAAGGCTTGAGCTATTCAGCAAAAGAGATGGTTTGCCTAGGGAACTACAGATACARATTTCCTTTATAATTCTTTCCTTCACTTCATTGTAAATTGAAATAYTTTTCATAATACTTGCAGATTTCAGTTGGAAGTGCCCAAGCTTGACTCTTGTGGCCATTCCACTGATCCCAACAGTTGCTTCCCAGTTGGAGAACCCATTTCRCAGTCTAGGTTGTGCTGCATTGACCTTTCTCAGCGAGGTGCACAGAGCTGGTGTGTGTGTGTGTGTGTGTTAAACTCCTGAGCCTAAATATTTGAGGMATCTTTTGGTGTATCCTCTTAAAAATACCTGTACTGTACTTGAAAAAGAGAATATTTGCAGTCCATCTTGGTGCCTACCTAGGTGAGTTTACATCCAGTTTTATTTTATCACTGTCACATTATTGCAGTAAATAACAAKAATTTACTCTGATATATTAGGGGATTAGATGCTCTGACATTCATTTAACTTGTTCCAYATTAATATGCCAGGACTCTGGTCACTGGAAATAGGAAGCTGCTGTGTATTCTCTGTACAATCAAGCACATCTGCCACATAAGTGGCTTTAAGTTCACAATGTTTAATGGCACATCCTTATCCAAGCTTTTCACTTTATTGTGCAGCTCATAAAGGGTCTCTCAAGACACTGCTGATCCTTTTCCATTGATTTCTTTGTAACAGAAGCAGTGGACCATGGGTRAGCCAGCAAGACTTTTGACAGTGTTATTTGCTAGGGAATGTATCGGAAATGCATTTAAAAAAATGTTAGGTGGTTTCTTTATGACAGGCAAAATTGAGAATAAATCAAATAATTATGAAAAGTAGATTTTACTCAGAAATAAAATATTTGCAAACCCTTTGAAAATGCTCAGCTGCGTGTAGCTTTCTGCTGCTGCCAGGTGAGAGTGGTGAGAAAGTGGCTTGTCCAGAGATGTGGCTGGATCTCATTCCCATTTTTCCAGCAGCCAGCCCTTGGCTCTTCTTCTGCAAAATCTGTAAATTAACACAGGTGCACACTGTTGCTCCAAATAATGTTATTAAATATATTGTTTACAGGGATCATTAACTACTGGTGTAAAGTACAAAAAAAAATGCAGCCTGGTTGCAATTTATCTTTTGCCTCTTCAGAGAATGAAGGAAAACAGTGATCCTTATGTTGACCCTTTCCGTAGCCTCATCAATCACAACAGGAAAGGAAAACATTTTAACTAGGTCTTAACAGTGCCAGAGATTTGTCACCTTCTTTTGACTTTGTCATCCTTCTCTGCACTCTCTGGGTGATACTTTTGGGCAGGACCAAAGCCGTTGGGAGCAGGACTGCATACCTGCCAGCTTTATCACCAGGTTATTGCAAGCAGTAGGCCAGACTAAAGCAGAGTCTGTTTTGTGTGGCTCGCTGCCACGTTCAAGATAATCACATCTGGGATCAGACAGCCCTGTGAGCTGGGGAAGCCTTCACCTAGAGCTTGTCTGTGGTTATTTAACATCTCTGTGCCTGTGCCAAGGAAACCTTCTGGGTGGGACCCCAGCCTCTCTATCAAGAGCACACRAGAGACTTTGCTATTAGGTAAGTATATACATCCATGACCACCAAGAGACAGAATGAAATATGAAAGCACAGGAGAGAGAGCAGAAAGAGTAGACATGCAGGCAGGTTTACTGCCAGATTTGGGTTACTTATGGCTCCTCTGGTGCCTAGGAGCTTCTGGAAGAGGTCAGGAGGTTCYTCCTATTTTGAAACATGAAACCAGCACTCAGGAAAGGGCTTCTCATAAAGACTGTTGTACAGAGAGCAAGGAAGGTATTTCAGTGCAGATGTGAGGATGTGGGAGATAGTGGGGATGTTAGKTAGCCAYSAACAGYAAAAATGTTCCATGGTGTGAAAGGGGCCAGCAACTCAYGTGTATGCCTTACTTCAAGRCAAGGACTGAGCAATGCAGTAGGTKTTCCTTAGGGYGWGCCTCAAAGCCAAAAAACCAATCAGAYACTTCTGAAAAGCAATGTATGCATAGAACTGAGGTGGGGTTTTATCTTTTWTGTAGATAAAAGTGGTTACAGAAATGCAAGTATAAAACYATAGCTTTTTCAGTGACAGATTTTTCAGCTATGTTTCTTTTTATTATTTTTGGTTTGGTGGCACCAGAAACAAGCTCTGACCTGACAAAATTCAGATGATAGTGAAAATGTATCAAAATTTGGATGATTGTAGCAATAGGTACAAATTCTTCATACAAAACAATCTCTATTKTCAGATTCAATGTACTGTGGTGAAAATAAATTTGGTTTGTGGGAAATTTGTCTGGATATGAGAAAATATTTTAGGTGATGTGAGACTGCATTTCGTGCAACAGGCAAAGCTCACAATTAACTGGGAAGAGATTTTGAATAAGTTTTGATATTTGGATATGATCTATTCTTTCTGAAAACACACTTGTGTAAGTTTTCTACAATTGCTAATACTATGAGATCTTTGTTTTTACAGATCAAAACCACAAAAAAATTTGAACTGAAAAAACCCAAGTTTTTGGTAGGTTTTTCATCACTCCTAGGTGCAAATGATAATTGCTTGGTTTTGCATGCTCTTCTATCCATATACAGATGCTTTGAATACTCTCATAAAAAAAAAAAAAAAAAGTCCTAGGCAGTCTCTTCATAAATTTTATGCAAACACTAGGCACAGTTTTTTTTTTTTTTTTCCCACTATTTTCCTGCTATTCAAGTTCTAATGCTTTTTGTGAAGAAGTGGGATTTGAGGAAGGAGGAGAAGGATCTGGTTGTATACTGCATTGTCTCTGCACCAGTTTAGGAAGGGACACTTTGGTAYGAGCTAGGAAGAGAGGATATAGCACAGTATTGTAATGGTAACAGAGTAATAAAAATAATAGTAATAGCACTGCCACCACAGCTGAAGTTCTGCTGTACCTGCATTGTTGTACAAAATAGAACAATTTTGTCCTGGAGCACACAATCTCCAGAAACTTTTGGAAAAAAATGGGAGACAATAATTATAGAGCTTTGGCACATCATCTCTTAACATATTCAGTTGCTACCTGGACTTGCAAATAGTTAGATTGTGACTTTGTGGAAAAATTAGCTTTAAATTAGCTAAAATCCCGTGATRTTCTGGGGAACTTTTCATTATTCGCCTCATTTTAGGGGTAAATTTGACACATGCACAAATAAAAGCAAYACAGCACTAGTTTAAGTGAATCAAAGAGAGAAAAAAGAGAAAATTAAATTACACTTTCTATACAAAAAAATCAAGAAAAAGGAAAGGTTGTAATTTAGCTCAGTTATATCAAAGATAGTGCAACATAAAGTACTTTACTTCATAAAAGTAATTTATTTAAGTAGTGTACGCCCCCCTTAATAAATGCTAACATATATTTGTGAAAACAAGATCCTAAGCATTTAATGAACAGAAACCCTTCATAAAGCCATCAGMACTCTCCTTTTTAAAGCCTCTTTATGATTTGTTAGTGGGATGTGTTTAGAAATAAAAAAATACAGGGAACAAAACTCTACTGATATTAAGGAATGTCCAACCAGTTAAGCACATACTTATCTTTCAGCACACAGGACAGGCATTCATATTTGGTAAAGCACTTCAGCATGCATTTACTCTCACATATGTGATATATCAGCTATACTTGTCATATGCGGATACATTTTGAGCTAAATTTAAAAAATGTATTGAAAGTTAATCATGTGCTTAATGTTTTGCGGAAGTGAGGCCAGTTCACAAGAGAAGCYTTGTCTGCTGTAATATTAAAATGCTTTTGTTGGATACAAGAAGAAAGGAAAGATATTGGAAAAACCCTCTCACTTGCTGAGAGCTTTTGGAAAGCTTTTGAAAGGGTGGAGTGGAATAGCCACTTACTGTTTAGATGATATAAACTTGGGCRTGGGGATACATAAATCCTGAAGATTCAGGGTACAGTGAGATATATTTCAGGAGGATTTCCTTTGCAYTAAAGCCAAGAATGTTAACACTAACCTTTATTATTTGCTATCCTAWACGAARCTTCTAAATAAGTGCTTAGGTAAAATGAAAACACCRTGGCTGAAAAATAACTGCCAGTGGACATAAAATACCTGAATATGYAGCTACATGATTATATTTCCAGTAAAGACAATTATCTTCCCAAATTTAATACATTTAGACAGACTGTTTGAATAGTTATGTAGATTTAAAATGTAACAGGGTAAGCATGTAGGACCAGAAATTCCTACTTCAGTCTGTTAAAAATTGCCTAGACCTACAGCTTCATTTCAAAACCCCAAACTTTCTAGTATCACCTTACAGTGACTACAGCTAGGTAAAATGTATATTTGTATATTTTATTTTTTATACATTCTTCAGGGACAGAGGATCACTGAAATCTTTTTATTTCAAATAACTGTAACTTAMATTTTGGAAATAACTTTTCAAACTTACTTTGCTTTTAGAAATATTTCCTATAGCATTGTCTCAGTCTTTCCAAAACCACTAAAATTTTTCATATGTTCCATAGTGGTTTACTAAAACAGATAATCAAATGTTTCCTCTGTGGTACATCGACTACTGTAATATAACCAGTTATATAAAAATTAAGGGGAAAAAAAYATGATTTTGTGAATCAAASTAGAAGTTTGCCTAAWAATAATCATCATCATAATAATCATAGTAAGTAGCATTTTTCCCCGATGTCTCTAAATATGCAAGTAAGATTTGTGGTGAATGTTATAATGCTTTATATCGCTAGTTTTAAGGAGTGTGGGACAATTTAAATCTGGTTGTCTATTAGAGATTTGATCACCTGTGGTGACAGTATGTCACACTGAGCTTGTCCCCTAATACCCCAGGTGCGTATTCAACCACTGCAGTTTTTAAGGTCWTAACACAAAAACTTGTGTCTTCCTTAGGCACACTGGAGATGGCAGAAGGTTATGAGGACAGCATCTTAGAATCAGAGKCATTTTGGTTGGAAAAAGCCTTTAAGATCATAAAGTGTAACCAMAAACCCAGCCCTGCCAAGTCCACCACAAAACAGTGTCCCCAAGTGCCACATCTACACGTCTTTYAARTGCTTCCAGGGATGGTGAGTCAACCACTTCCCTGGGCAGCCTGTTTCAGTGTTTAACAAACATTTCAATGAAGAAATGTTCGTAAATATGCAATCTTAACCTCCCCTGACACGACTTAAGGCAGGTCTCCTGTCTCTGGTAGTGGGGCGTGTGCGCCACTTCTCCCCTTGCACTCTGCAGCTGCTTTATCTCAGAGGGCTTTGAGGTCTTTCAGCTTGCCTCAACAATACTTAATGTACGTTTCGGGAGGCACACAGAGAGCATTTTCTACTTGTTTTCTGATGAGCTGTGAGGACATCTGAGAGGCTGAAAAACGCCAGTATCTGACACCGTGTGAGCTGGCTGCATAAGGCTTTCTGCAGTGCCAGACTCCAGTGACTTCTCACAGAGAGTGTTGTGCTCCAAAGTCATACATTTCTTCTAAATGGACAYGGCACTCCCTTCCTGTGTTCATAAAAAGGCTTCTAAAAGACAAATAACAGATTCTTTCCTGTGCTCTGGTGTTCCTGAGAACACTCCCAGCTACTACTCTGCTGGAATGCGTAGTCCTGCAGAAAGGTAAAGGCAGTTTTCCATGCCCAACATCACACARCAGAGTTGTTTGCTGTGAAATAAAATGTTTCAGCCCATTTCATTTAGTGAAATTTTAAAGAAGGATAAGAAAATAACTTAACTAAACTTGCCCGATTTTTTTTCATGTGTTTATCAACAGCTACAGATTTKTTTTGTTCTTTTCTAATTTTTCATGCAAAATACCTTCATTGACAGRTTGTGAGTGGCCACCTGCTATTTAGACTATTGTCTTTCAGCATAACTCCTGCCTAAGTGCACAAATTTGATCAAAGTGCTGAAATGAAGCAATATCACAAGTAGCCAAAGATGTTGAAAGTCACACTTTGCACTTGTCTCAATCAGACGAACTCAAGGTAAGCCAGGTGCAAAGTGTTTATCCTAGATGACTTCTACTGGCAGRGTTGACCTCTCCTGAAGGAAACGGTGGCTGTTGGCAGGACTGAAACGTCATCCCTTCTGGGATGCAGATACACACCCAGCATCTGCTGCAAAGGCAACAGGAACATCCAGTTCCTGTTGCCTTTGCAGCAGATGCTGTGGGTGTGTATCTGCATCCCAGCACATCTCATCTTTTTGTTTCTGGCATGCAAATATGTCAGGGGAAAAGAGGGCTGTGTCTGAGGGCAGGCCTGAAATAGTTATTGGCTGGGACAGGGTGATTAAGGTGGAGGAAGATTAAAGCCCCCAGAAGATACATTCTGATATTGAGGTCTACCCTACTGCAAAACACTTTCCATAATGAACTGCAAAAGCTTAAATGCTTTGGTCATTTAAAACTAARTTTAACAAAAAATTGTGTGCAGACTTTTAATTTTGAATTAATTTTAGAGTGTCATGTCTGTGAAAAAATGGCCTAGCTTGTATTCACTCTATGTGGTTATTGAACTCTTTGGTATGTTGTAAATAGTTACAGTCTGTACTCTAACAATTGAAATTAAATCATATCAAGCTAACCTCTATTTGGTACTTACCTGCACTGAGMAAACATGGAAGTTAGTTTCTCAGCAAAGAGCACTACTGATCAAAAGCATTTTTCAAAGTTTGCATCAAACAGGGAAATAATAAGAAAAGTCCTATAGTTTCTTCTTATACCACTTCTGTGTATAAAACCCGAGTATTTGTGAAGACAGAAGTAGCATAAAATTATACAGGATTTAATTTACTTTGTTGWGGACTGAGTGCCATGTAATAGAAAGATTTTCAAAGGACAAAGGTTAAAAACATTGAAGTAGAGGAAGTAATTGTAAGCCATTGCATTTAAAAAAATAATTGATTTTACATGTCAATTGACAGCAGACTTCACAGTGGGATATGTGGGAAATATGCAAACTTCGTCTGTCCATTAACAGTATTGAACTGGGAAGCTAAAATTGTCAGATTCCTTACAATTAAGGCAGCAAAAGAACAACTTAATCAAACACAGAGCAACATAACAGCTTAGCTGTTCAACACAATCTAGTGTTAAATATTCACTACTGGGTCTGATTCCATTTCTAGACATGTCTAACAGAACATGTCCAGAAAGCATCTGAAATTTCCATGATGAGSTACAGATAATAAAAAGATGAGTTTGCTAGYAGGATTAAGCAACACCTTAGCTTTTACTTAATACTCAGAAAATAAACTCTGTTTCAGTTGAAATGAAAGTGGGCCTCATAAATAAAAAGAAAAAATCTATCAATGCACCACCCTAAGTCTTGTATATACTGTTTATATTGCTAAAAATAACAGCGGGAAGAAGTACTGCAACAGTGGACTATTACGTTATTTCTCTTTCTCTGTAATAGAATACAATGTATTTAGAATGCAATCAGTATGTTCTGAAGAGAAGACAGTATAATTCCCACTTGGAGRGGCATCAAATAATAATTTAAAATAACTGTTGAAATTAAAATGCATTAATTTTAGAAATAYAATGTAGGCCACCTGAGAGCAGGGAAGTTACATTACACTGAGGACTGTGTTTTGCAGCCTGTTACAGGAGACTTCTGGGGGCTTTTTGAGAYTGGGATGCTCCCTTGCCTGATGCCCAAGCAGTGGCCTGGAGGCAGAGGCAAGCTCTCCTGAGCTTGAACTCTGTGGCCTGTCCAGAACCATCCATGCCCAGATGTTCCACACCTTCATCTGCCCTGCTTGTGAATCTAGKCTTGAATTTAACATCCAGATGAACCTCGTAGACAATCCTTGGAGTCCGTCTTGTTCCTGGCAAAATGGTAATGTTTTAGTTTAGAATAACATAGATATCCTCCAAATAGATTGATAAGGAAAGGAATGGCTTTCACTCAGGCTCCTGAAGAAAGTGCAGTGACAGAACTGACTGGGAGGACAGGACAGAAATGGGAGGGATGGAGGGCAYGGGTGTCCCAATCCAAAGTTTACTCAATGCCTAGCTAGCCTCTGGCTTGCCYGTGAGGTGGAAGTTGACCTCAGGAACTGTGGTTTTTGGCATTATTCTCGCAGAGCAACAACCAGATCAATTCAATTCCGTCCAAACAATTTACTCCTAAGCTGAGAACACACTTGCCAAGATTTAGCCTGATGTGAATAAAAATGCCCACRTTATAAAACACTCAAATAGGCAGGTCTTAATGGGAGAGCTGAAAGACCCCATGACCATTCAGTGTGACTTCCCAGYTGGGTGCCACTCTCTTAAACAGTGAGAGAAAACAGGCCTTTGGAAAAACCTCAATCTTTATTAAAAAAAAAGTTAATTTTAAAGACACATGATGTAATGCTAAGTGCCTTTGGAACACAGAAAGTCAGATTTTATTTTGTTTTCAGAGGTTTTAAGAAAGGCACCCAAGAGACAGAATTGAACAGAATTCTCTGGAGGTTAAMATAAACAGCACAACTATTATACTGAAACCCTGAGACCCTGAGATTATACACTTGCATTGCTTATGAGTTTCAAGGAGGGTAAGCTCAGTTGTATGTTATTGTGAAAATGTTCCGTTTCCGATCGAGGAGAGTAGTGAGGTATCAGTCAGCTGCAGCTTTCCAAGTAGCAYACCTACAACTGAAAAAAGGGTTCCTTTGTTTTACATTAGTAATAAAAATGAAGATTTATGTATTTACTCCCTGATCAGTGACAACAGCATTTTTAACATAAATGTAAATGTTCTATGGCTTTCCTGTGGAAAAAAATTTCTATCGGAACATAATATTTATGTAGCAAGTCTTACTGTAAAATAGAATCTGAAAAATAAAGTGTTTCAACTCTATTTGAAAAATTATTATTTCCCAAGTGTGAACTTCCATTGAATTATCACTGGTATAAATTGAATTTCCATTCTTCTGCAATAATTAATTTGGCAACCTTATGTATAGTTTATGGTTATCTTATATGGAGCCTTATCACCAAATGTTAAAAATACAAAACAGTTTCAGCTATAAACCCTCTTTTCTTAGACTAATAAATTTTTAAGAGTGAATAATCTGTGCAGATCCTACTTTCTTTTTTTGGCTTCCACCCAAATATATATTTTTGAAGGCATGAATAGAAATTTTTTTTTCTGGTTTTAATCTGGTTAAGGAGAAATTCAATATGTCATTGTACACCTCTCATCAAAGAGAAAAAATTCTACAAACCACCAAATAATTTTTAAATAAAATCCCTAGTCAACCACTTTGCAACAGGTAACTTKTCTGATATCATATAGATACCTCACTGTGTGTTTCTTGGAAAAATCAAATAAGCATGGCCAAAAAAGAAACTGGGTAATGTAAATTTTGAGATACCTTGCAAGAAAAGTTCTACTAGCAAGGTACTATCAGCTCTTTGTAGGCCCCAAAGTCTTACTGAGCATGGAAAATATAATTTTGGATGACTTTAAGTTAATAGACAGGAGAAAAAAGTACTAAGTCTTCTCAGATGTTCAAAGGTGTAATAACTAACTGCTATTCACTAAATAATCACTGAAGCTACAGGAGACAATATTTTATTAGATTTGATTTAGGCAAGCAGCGAGCAAAGCTGTAGAAGAAATTACATTATAGAAAATAACTGTGAACCAAGTGAACACAAACTGATCCYATTTGAGACACAAATAGGACAGCTAAGACTAATAAATTGAAAAGCTTAAGTTTGATTAAATGTGGCAGATAATTTTCATGAGACTGGACYGGAGAATATAAAGCCTCAGTGCAGAGGAGGGTCACAAAGCTGTTTGTATCATTAAGAGTTTCTATCAGAAGTGACATGGAAAGATTTTTGAAAAGAAGCACTGGATGTAAACAGATAAATAACTACCTTATTGATATTGAGCCTGAGTCAGACAGAGAGTCTCTAAGAAACAGAAAAATTCCGTGGTGGGTGAAGRGAGCTGTGTGTTATAAGTGAAAAATCGTAGTGCTGAGGTGAGAATTGCTAAGTCAAGCTTACTCATAACTCAGAAAGAACACTCAAAAAAGTCATGAAGTTCTTCAGCTGCATATTTTTAAAGAAAATAGTGAAAGAGAAGGATAAAGTGGGTACAGATTCAGAATAGGCAGGTATTACTCAAAACTCAAATAAATACTGCAACTTCTTTTCAGTAGATGAAACGAGGCTGCATCCAGAGATAAAGACAAGACTGATAGCAGGAATATATCTGGCTAGAGGCTAGATGCTAGAGGCAGGAGTAAAACTGCAAGAGGTAATCAACAAGGGATAAATGCTTTCCCAGGATYTTGGCAGAATGTTTGCATGAATTTGCTTGTCCAACAGTATATTTCTTCAAGAAAATTATAAAAATGTGTTATTATCATAAAGCTGGATATTAGCAAAGTTGATATGCATATTTAAGAAGAGGGGAAAGGAAGCAAGGTGTTGGYAAACACATTTTTTGTGCATGGATGAGACCTTTTGTGGAAATCTTTAATCTTGCTGATGCCTTTCAGCTCTGCTGGGTAGAGTCAGAGGTAATTCAACTTTGCTGTCTACTGAGGGCATGAAGAGACTCAAGTGTTCTATCTCTTTCCAATAAATAAACACTCTACAAGATAAAATTTTAATAGTCCTTTAATAAATGCTTAGCACTTTTGTGGCAATCAATAGTAGTTTAACAAAAATGCTTTGTACAGGTGACCAAAAGAAAAGCCAGGATATCCATAGGGAATTGGAAAGAGATTTAGCTAAATTTCTCAAAGCTGGGGGAAAATTCCCAGAGGCTCAATAAATACAGAAAGGTATTGTTCTGAAAAACAGGACATGAATAAAAAGTTTTCAGTTTCCCAAAGGAGAGCAGAGAGGGTTAATCCCTAGGAGTTTCTCTGTCCCCTCCATTTGTACGTATTTCTCATGTAGGAATTGGATTTTACATGAATGATGAGATCATCCAAAGTAAAACTAATAGTGGTAATAAAAGGATCCCACAAGGCCTGAAACTTTATGTTTTGGAATAGAAGGAAATCTCTGATTTGGGACCAAGGAAGAAGACTTCCTGTTTGCAAACATGGCTCATTTCAAGGGGCCTCTTGCACTGTTTTCTACAGCCCTGGCTTCCCTTAGGAGACATAGCAGTGGGAGTGTTGTGTGGTGACCTGGAGTGTCCATGAATGRATATTGGTTTGCCCCTGGCTCTGTGCCTGCTCTGTGCACCCTCTGTGTGGCCACATTTGTCATGGGTCAGATCAAACCCAACAAGCCAGAGCAGGAGGCAAGGAAAATTTAGGTCACTCTACCCAAGCAATAAAATTGGGAAATTTCGATTCTGGACTCCTCTGGTGATTTCTGGACTAATTTTTTATTTCTTTGTGTCTTAATGCCGTGCAAGAAAAGCGGCAATAACACCTACTTTGTTTCCTGTAGATAGACKGTAAACTTTCAGACACAAGGACTTCTATTTTTCTGTGTAAAGAGTACCTGGAAAAAAGCAATGTCGTTATCTCAGCTGGAGCCTCTTTGTATTACTGTACTACAAATAAATCCTACATGCATATTTGCCTTAAGACATCCAGGAAAAGAAGGCCTCTTTCTATGAGAGACCTCCTGCTGTGTATGCAGGAAAATTCACTGAAGTCTAGAGGTTGTTTATGCCGATTATCAGYAGCTACATCACTTTCTTTTCCTCAGAGAAASTCAGAAGGATGAGRAAAAATCACAAATACCCCAAAGTAAGGTATTTAGATAAGACCAAASGCTGACATTTCTTGTCTGTGGATTAAAAATGTAATTTCTTAAATGATATCTCAAGTACACAGAGGCTTTAGGTCATACAACCAGTTACCTTCATACAATTTTCAATTTAAAGTCTCCTTTTCTCCTGTGTTTTTGTTTCCCTTTCACTTTTTTAAATGCTTTTATCCAAACCATTGCATGAACAACTTTTTCCTTCCTTTTCATATGAAGAGTGAGAGGCAGCAGGACAAACCTGGGGAGGAACATGAAGGTGAGAACCTCAGAAGAGACTTTTCCTAAATACTTCCGGAACTTAAGGATTCTGAGGGCCATATCCTATCACCCTCTGCCTGAATAGCATCWTTTTCTCCAGGTTACAGCCAGTGGAACTGCAGTCCAGCAGGGAGCAGCAGGGATTTAGGAACTTGCCCATATTGGCTAAAAAGGGTTCTGCTGTTGTGCTATGAAGGGGAGGCTGAGGCTGGAGAGAAGCTTGATGTGTAACTTGGCWGTATTCATGGGGGCATGAACATTGCAAAATGCTCAGCCCACATACCATCCCTTATAGTATACAAGTAGCCACCATCACCTTCTGGGTKGTAATGGAGCTTTCAATATCTTGTGCTTCATGGAAAATTGGTTATCTTTTAGGAAAAAAACAAGTTCCTTCCATTGGCAACAAGGAAACCTGTATGAATTCCTGCCAAACTGTTGTGTGACACACTGCTAATAATGTTAGCCAATGGTTATTTTGCACTTGGAAAACATGATTTCTTTTGCTTATCATATTTCCAAAGAACACTACATCCTTAAGTATTCAGCACCTAACGTGATGAGGGGACCCTTTTTCTTTTTTATATAGTCTGGAGATAATTAAATATGATGTGTGTATTTGTTATTTTATTGTAATTGTTTAACAGAAGCTAAATATGCTAATTTTTATACTCTACTTGAAATTTTGATGTCTTGTTCATAAAAGACCCAGTTTGACAGCGAGGCTGGCACAAAAATGTCTTTTGTGAGATTTTGCATTTTTTCCTGTAAAGAAACCCTGCAACGTGGCAGTAACTGAACTTGTAAAAAGAAGGAAGAAATTTGGTGAAAATTGTATGAAAATCTACTTGGCAGAGTTTAAATGCACTGGTCCCCCTTTAGGGGAAAGATCCGGGAGAAGAGAAACATTAAACAGCTTAGCTCAGTCTAAGCTTTGATGAAAGTAAAATTTCTGGGCCAGCCTGACATACCCAAGCCCCCTTTCCATGTAAAACTAGGGATGACTTTAAAGAAATATTTTCTCCCAGGGAAAAAAAAATCCTTAAGATTTCTCACAGACTCTTATGTTGAATGTGTTTCTGATTTTACTCACTTTCCCCACATCACCTCCCTCTCAGCATTTCCATTGAGCAGATTAAAATGTGAAAGTATAAGAAGGTAGGAAAAAAATCAGTTCACTAAATACTTACAAAACCCCTTTCTTTTAATAGGAAAAGGCCATAAATAACAGAAATTCCACTGCATCTTTCTTTCAAAAATCCTCTTTCTCACCTTCCTGTCAGATGAGGAGACTCACAGCCAACTACAGTCTGATGCTGCGTAGATGGCCAGGCTGCAGCATAAASTGTGGACAAAACTCAGAACTGGAAGAAAACCTCCATCCTTTTGACAGAGGCCTTAAATGAGGTCAGCCTCCCATTAGGTTGGATTCAAACCCTAATTAGTTGCCCTCCTTTGGCCCAAAGTGCTGCAAAAATTCCTAGCCTTTTGCCTGGTGGGTTTTCTCCTGATAGGAACACCATCATGRACAGATACCCTAATGAAACTGTAGAATCCACCAGAGCTCCAGGTGTCCAGGCTTTTGCACAGTGTTTTGGCTGTGTGTGAAGTGGATCTGGATGAGAAGATGGGTGCAGTATGCTCCTGCTGCTCWGCTGCAGATTAAGATCCAGTTGAGGCAAATTAGATGATGTGTTCATTTTCTGCATGTTTTCCTAATGTTTTCTTGGTTCTGTAAGCATCACGGATGACATGTCCTGAGAGTTAAATTTCACTCAGATACACTGCTCAGCAGAAGATGACTTTTAGTGAGAAGCTGGTTGCCAGTGTTTTGTAGGAGGCCCCTTGGGAAGCCCACCTGGTTCCATTTCAGCCCCACACACCCATTTATACTTTTGCACTTTCAAATGCCACACAGATTTCAGTATCAGTCTGCTAAAAGCTACCTTTTAGTGCGGAAGTACCTGCTGAAGAGTAAAGATGAATTACAGCTGCTGTAGGCAGTTTTCAGAGTCTACATCTGCGTGGCCTGAAGAGTTAATGGTTGGGGAATGACAGTCATCTTCTTGAGAAGAAATGGTAGGGAATGAGTGCAAATACAGGTGAATTACAGCCTTTCCCCTCCCCATCACTGTTATCTGTTATTGCCAGGGTCCCTACTGAATCCTCTGGACTACTGTGTTTGGTGGCAGCTATTTCAGATGCCTTGGGATATCAGCTATCTTCACATGTATTCATAGACACAGACTGACGCACTGGTAGCTGCCTACTGCTGAAGGTATATGGGAAGAGACAGCAGGCAGTATTTTTAGTTTCTAAGTTGCTCTCTGGCTAAGATTAATTCACACTTTTTATCTTCCTTYCCTTCTGGCTCTGTTCAAAGTTTGCCACATTTCCTTAGCACTCAGATTGTTCTTGGGCTTTTTATTTATTATTATTACAATTTTAGTTTCTAGGACTCTGGTACTCAAGGTAAAGCTAGAGATGGCAGCTAATCATTTGATTGATAATACCACCATTAAATTTAACTTAGTATTTTTTTTTCAATCCAATAAGGCATTCTTAAGCTCACTACCAAACATCTCTTAGGTGGTAAATTGTCCTGTAATTTAATAGAGACATTAAAATCACTAAAAGAGTGTCAAAGAGCTAAGCAAGGGAGTYTGCTTATCTACTGAAGGAATTTAATAACTCAGAAATCTACATAAATGACATGGGCTCTAATTGTAATAAAATCACATTCCAAAATTGAGCAAATAATTCCTGTTCATGCCTCAGTTATCTCTGAAGTGGGTAGGGGAGTGTTCACTAAGCATTCAGATGTAAAGGCTCCAACATTTCTTAWTAGGGAGATGAAAGTTTTCCCCTGGCTGCTGGCCTCACTTTTCTGTCAGATCTACTGACCCAGCACGGTGGCCAAAGAGCATTCCATGGACCTGCCCCTCTGCTGTGGGAGTTTGCTGTTCACTGCATGAGGTTAGAGCATTATTTAGGTTTATACTGAGTTCACAAAGTATGTGGAAGTCTGTGGACAGTAGTTTTAATTACTATTTTTTGAAATGGAGGAGTAAAAATTTTGCACAAGAAGTCAGAACAAGGTCCCGATTTTACTGACTCGAGTAAGTATTGATTTGTTGGAATCCTCAGTGGTACAGCTGAGGATTATCTATTTAGCTGTATAATGGTATATACAGTGGTTMTGTTTGAACCACTGCCCTAGCCTTTCAGCTGCCCTAGTGAAGGTCCAGAGTGACACAGGGTGCCAAAGAATAAGTGCATGAACAGTTGCAAGGTTATGTTTCATGTATTGTTCAGCTACTTAATGAAATGGCAAAAGGGTTTCCACACACTCAGAAGACAAAAAGCCTTATAAAAATTAATACCTCTGAGGACTAAAAGGGGTATATGAACTTCACCAGTGCAWCAGTGGAAGTGGCAGAGGCAATTCCTCTAAATCTCTTCAAGCCAGGGTTGCTTTAAATAAAAAGTAACATTGTATGTGACAGAGGTGAAATAATGGTCTATCAAAAGATAATGAAGCTGGAGTCTGACAACAAGAATGAAATGTAACTATGACAAGCTGATGTGGCAAAGCATTGTGGTGCATACATATGAACAAAATGGCACTGGATATGTTTGGACAGAAGGTTAAGAAGAAAATATAACCAAGGGCTCTGATAGTACAGCAAGGTATTTGTTAAAAATTGAAAGAGTAGTGCCATGCTGCATTTACCTGGAGGTTTATTTGGCAGTTAACCTCTTAAACCAACATATGAGGAGGCAAGAGATTTGCAGTCTCTCTTGATATTGCTTTTGATGCAAAATTAAAGGTTATATTGAAGACCTGCCTTTCTAAAATTCTCCTTAACCCAACAACAGTTCTCCCCATGTAGCACACATCTCTGCCTTTGGTCCGTTGCTCTAAGCAGCCCTTGACAGAGGTGTTGCCAACACCTGCACTCTCTGTGTTAGAGGCAATGGCCACAAACAGCTTTTGCACAGTCTTGTTGTGAATCTTCTTGGCTGCCACTGGCTGAAAGACATTCACTCTTTCTCTCCGAGTTTCGTCCCTAGGAGAAACTACCTCATAACATARGAGTGAATGCTGCAAGGGGTGTAAGAGAAGGGAGAAAGAGAAACGTGTTTAGGAAAACATTCCTTTGCATAGTGAGGAAAAAACAGTGTTCCAGCCTGAGCCCTGGCTTTTACCCTGTGCTGGGCTCCTCTTGCAGAACTGTGCAAAGACATAGCAGATTTGCCCAGACACATTTCAGCCTAATAGCCATTATTTGGGAATGAAAGAAAAAATATTTAGCTGTTGGCTGTAACTGTAAAATTATAATCAGTAATCAAATAACTACCACCTCCTTTCCCCCCAAAGTTAAGCAAGCATTAATAATTAGCTGTAGTACACGGGTGTAATTCATTACAATGACTGATTATTTGTAAATGTCCGTAACATTTTGCCACAGCAATTAGTCATTCTTGTTTTACTTATCTGAATTCTTACATGACAACCATGAAATCATAAAATGCAAGTATTGACAGCATTGATAGTTGGCTTAAGCTACTATGTTTTTGAGGGCAGGTTTTAGAAAGAWCACAATTTATTAAGTACAATGTTAGCTTACCACCCAAGTAAAAAATAATACGCTCACAGAACAAAAATATAAATATAGACATTATTTTYTTCCTTTCAGGAAGAAATATGAATTGTAGTCCTTCATGAAACAACAAAGCTTGTTCTTTGAAAGAAAAACAAACAGACTATTTTGTCTGCATGCAATTCAGACATCAACTCAACAGTGACCAAAACGCCCCCTCACATTTTGAACTGATTAATTCTTTGCCAGGAGGAAACACAAGAAACCTGGATCTAAAAGGCTTTTTAAAATGCCATTTGTCTACAAAGCCTGCTGCAGTTGTTTTGGTCAGTTAGAAACTTGACATCTATTCTCTAGTTAATACTAGAGAAGAAGAAAAGCTGTATGTTTCATTACAATATGTGGTCCACTCTAATTTGTTCCTCCTGCTGATGTTTCCTATCTTATGCATATTTTTTTTCAGATGCAAGACAGGTAGCAAAGAAGAACAGGTTTCGTGGTATAGTGTGGATGGGTGAAAGGGACCCCCTGGGATGTGAAAACCTGCTGAGCTGGGTACAGATCTGCYCCTTCAGGTGTCTCAGACCCTGTGCTCATCTCTCTGAGGAACTGAGGAAATAAAATAAAAAACATAGTRTGAGTGCTTCAAATCAAACTGGTCAATATATTAAGAACTTGTTCCTTGGGACAAGTAATTGGGATTTATAGGTATTTCTCACATAATTCCCACACTGGGCTAATTTCTTCTGGTAAGAACCTAAGCAAACCATGRGTTCAAGTCCAGTTTTTAAACTTGTAATTGTATACAGAATCTGAAATGCCCAAGGATAAAAACACTGTTATAACCAATTTTGCATTGCAAGAAGCATCTTACTTGAAAATGGGAACTTAATACTTCTCATTACTAYTTAATGCTCTTAAGTTTTGAATGTKTGGTGCRAGGACACCATAAACACCTGCAAGGAGCTGWGCAACTGGTACCCACATAGCTGCCTGTGGTGGGGTGGTTTGCCTTGCTTTCTACCCTGTGCTGCCACACAGAGACAGTGTCCAACCCTCCTCAGTCCTTTGACACACCACTCATCAGGGTTGGATCAAAGCATRTTGCAAGGATATTTAAGCTATCTTGAAATTACCTGTGCCAACTTGGACAGTGGCCCCCAGTGCATTCCTGCCTCACACCCATTCTCACTGTCCCCCAAGCACACAGACAGAGGGAAGATGGCCTCGTGCCTATCTGTTATTGGGATTTTTCTGTCTGTTGCTTGTGGCATGCTGTAACACTTCTCTCTTCTGGGTRAATTATGCAAACTCTTGTGCAAAGCAAGGTAATGAATGTCTGGAATATTTTGTGGTGTTGCACTGAATTTCCAAGACTTGCAAGGACATTTAGAGTGCAGCCTAGRCACCTAAATGCTTCTTGAATATTGAGTATCATGAAGCCACAAATCAGGGTAGTCTATGCCTGTGGTTTTCATATGAGAAAGGAAAATTCAAATGAATTCTTATTAGAATTTTTTATCCATCTTTAGTTACAAGACTAATAAAGCAAAAGCAGACTGAGCTAAAAGAAAAAACTCTATCTCCTTGTGTGAAGATAAGGTCTGAGACCCAGTGCACATGACTATAACACCTATGATTTAGTTTGGGCCTGTATTTTAAGCTTCACATTTCACTTTTAGGTCAACATTTTCTCACCACATTGGACTCCTAACAATTACCTAGAACTTTTGCAAAAAAACACAGAGTACATGCAAAAATGAAAAATAATGAGTCTGTTCCCAGATGCCTTTTATCAGCCTGTTTTTCCTGACACATTGGATGTGATGCACAGCCAGCTTCTCTAAAAGCGGGCTGAGAGCTCCCACACTTGATAGTGCTTTCACAACTCTTGGACAAAGTCCTAACATTRCTAAACTCAGTTCCTTGTTTGTTCCCACAAAGCCAAGATTTTACCTTCAGAATACGTTATTTCAGTTCATTTGCAAAACAAAAGTTTTCCTGATGAAACGTACAAATTTAAGGCTCATTATAAATGAAAACTGTATTTACAGATCTTATTGTTTCATTATGATAATAAAGTGCAGAGTCCTTAAACACTGTTCATTTTCTCTGTCACAATCACAGAAGGGCAAAAAAAAATTTGCATTAACTTGTTTCAGGCAAGATTTTGTGTAGGCTTAAGGACCTTCTAAAGGGGTTGATTGTAGAAAATTACCTAGCATTTTAAGAGCAGTAGTTAAGTTTAAAATAAATAGAGTCATTTAAGGTGGGCAAAGTTTGCGAAATGGAAGGAAGTGGTTAGTAAAGTCAACTGGACTGRAGCGTTCAGGGGTTTAAATGTGGAGGAGGCTTGAACTCTCCTCTAATCAAAATCACAGAACCTAGAAGGAATTTGCCAAGCAAGCAGAGGGAGAAAACTGTAAACAAATATTCCCAAAGCTATTTGAGTCAACAACTGTTTGTRAATGATGGTAAGACTGAGCATATCCAGCAAACAAAAAATATTACAGGAAACATTAGGAAAGCACTCAATTAATACAGATCAGAAAGCACAGGAAAAAGTAAAAAACACCAAATATTAGGGTGAAATAAGCCTTCTAAAGAAAATTTAAAACATAATGAGAAAATTATTTACCCTTCAAGTGATGGACTTGAGAAAAGTAGTATAGGTGAAATACATTCAATACGAGGCAGAAGTTCAAGTTGACTAAGAGTAGCTCAAATTCAGAAGTAGTTTTTTACCCAGAAAGAGAAGGAAACTGGCTCCTAGGAATCAGGAGTAGCAGCAGAAGGCATTAGAAGAGAGAAAAAAAAWCAGCTGGCAGTAGGAATTTTTTTCCATAATTCTGAAATATCTCTGAAATAGCACAGAGATATTTCAGAATTATGCTTTGGGCATGGAGGGAGCAGAGCATGTGTCCCTGAGCTCTCTGGGATGTCCTGATTGAGCAGCTGGAAACTCAGCCTTGGAACCTTCAATCTCAGACCTTTTCCAGACCCGGTAGCACCACGGAGGAGCTGCCTGTAGAGCTGCTCTGTACTTCTGCTTCCAGCAGTAGCAGAAACCTCTGGTCCTGGAAGCAGGTGGGTGAGAGTGAGAGATGGGGTGTGTGCACTCCCCAGCCCTAGCTGAGGTGGAGGCTCTCACTGCAGGGCACTGGTATCTGAACATGGGTCAGAGCCCAGGGGCTGAGTGAAGGATGATGGAGCCAAAGCTGAGAGAGAGAATGGAATACAAAGACTGCGCACACACCACAGGCAAGAAAAAGAATKTGCACAGGAGAGCCTTAGAGGCTTGTCCTGGAGTTTCTTATGCTCTCAACATATCCTGTGATTTCTCCGTGTAAGAGCAGCACCAAAAAGCAAGTACAGGATTTGAAATGTGCCCATAAAAGCCAATTTTTTAGTCTCACTCAGTTAAAATTAAGAAGGCAGCAGCCCTGAATTCCCTGTATTTTAAGTATGTACATTTAAGGTGCAGCTTACCAGTGTTGTGAGTACAAAATAATAGCACCACAGAATAACAGCTAGCTTTTCAGGCTAATGGCTCCTTTAGTACCTTGCCACAAACAAAACTTAAGGAGCATTCAGTAGAGGAAAAAAGGATTTTGAAAGAAATTATAATGAAAAATAGAGGTCAGAATTCAACAAAATCTGCCAAAGAGTAGTTCACACCAGACTAATACGATATTTAAATGCTGATGAGGTTATTGATTTTCTGGGGAACTGAAAATTAGTACATGTACAAGATCAAGGARTGAGATCCAGAATATGTACAGATAATGTGATGGCTAAATATTAGACTTGGAATTGAATGAACTGTCAGGTGTCAGGCTGTTGTAGCCTGCTATTGTGTAGTTGTACAGTGAACTGGCACTATAGACATTTATGATCAATTACACAGCTGCATATCAAAGAAAAAACTGCATACAAGCCATGATCATCAGGGGAACACAAAAAGCTGATTAGTAGAAGGTACAACAGATGTGTCTAAAACACTTTCTTGCCTCATTTTAGTACATCTGTAAACATGGGCTTCATGGTATAAATCCTTTCTCAGGGCTTACACACCTGAAATATCTCTTTTGGAACCAAGCAAGGGAACAATACTTTTTAAGGTAGTTTTCCTGAAAGAAAACTTCTGGGTCAAGKAGGGAGTGTTGCCTCTTCTCCCCCTCCTCAGTTAGCTGGAATGTTTTTTTCCTGATTGTGGCACTTCTCTGCAGTTTTCTGATGCCCCATGTCTCAAGTTTTCATACCCAGGCATAGGCTCTTTCTGTYCCTCTTGTTTGCATTCTGTTACAGGGCAGGGAAGGGTGAAGCAGCCTGTGGGCAGGAAGCATAATGTGATCTTCTCCCACCCAGGAAGAACTTTCTTATCCGCAGTGTGCTGCGGTGCTTTCCTAACYGAGTTTTTAAATTAGGCTGTAAATAAAGAGCTAGTTCTTACAGCAAGTTCTTCTCCCTGGAAAACTGCAGGATTCTCCTAGTCAAAATCCCAGAGGCAGAGTTGTCCCAGAGGCAGAGAGGTACCAGTCCCTAATGGCTGGGRGAAACAACCATGCTAATTAAGATCTGCTCCTCTGTTTCAACACGTCTTGAAAACACAAAGGAGAAAGCAGCATTTACCCAGCCAGTGAAATTAGCAGAGAAACAGTCTGTCCCATCGCCCTCTGAAGATTGCTTCATCTCCTGGTGAGTGGCACTCTGCTGGACAGAGAGTATCCTGTTTTTCAATTCATATCTGAATTGAAAACTCTGGCTGCTATGGTCARAGTTCCTCTTTCAATCTTTTAAATCTGTAATTGCTCAGATTAGAGAAGTACAGATGATAGAGACAAGAGACAGGGGAGGGCAGTACAGCAAAGACTTGAATAAACCCTTAGAAACAGTTCAGTCCTCTGGCCAGCTCTCATAACCTGTCCTCTATTCTTGTACAAAAGAGGAARGTTCACACCAAAGGCCCCACACATATACAAATATGTTCAAAATGCCAGAATATTTTGAGCTGATTCTCTGTGAAAAGGACGTATGGAGTGCTGGGGCCACGTTACTGACGTGGGTCCTTGATGAACAAAGAACCTCAGAGGAATGCTAAATAAAGAGCTGTGGCCTTCAGCTGTTGACCCATCCCTTCAGGACTGGGCATCTTGCATGCCTCAGCCAGTTTCCTTGCAAGACCATCTCAAAATTTGGGTGCCAGACATATCTGGACAGAAGTTACGATCTCCTCATATTCCCAAGAGGTGACAATATAAGAGAACCAGATGTATTGATCTTCCCAACCCTTTTGTGGGTTTAACACCCACAATAGAAGCTCCTCATATGGTAAATGCTGAAACTAATTGCTTCATCAAGTAATTTTTTTTTTTAATTTTCTTCTCTGTGCTACCAGACCTCAATTCTGAAAAGGCTTTTAGCTGTTTTAAAACTGCATGTCTGATGGCTAAATATTTTGCAGAAAAATGYCCCAAACAATCTCTCTGTAACTGTGAAAGAGTGACTTCCTTCAATGATACTGTTTCATTTGCTCTAGGTCAATGTTCTTATCAAAGTCCATCTGCCATGTTTCCTTTGCCTTCTGCTCTCCTTCTCTGTAAAAATTTTGCTGTTTGTACAAACAAACACAGATGCCATCAGAAGAGACCAGGATGCAAAAATTAATTGGAGGAAACAATTTAGGCATGGACAATACCATCATACATGTCTTTATCAASAAACATTGTTTCAAAAAAGGCATTTTTCAAAGTGGCTCCAATGTGATTTTTGCTCACCYCAGCTGCTACAGGTTTTCATTCCTTGTCAGCATCCCAGAATATGTATGCCATGAGGAGGAACTTGAAGAAGGAGATAAGAAGTAGCTTTCTGGCTTGATTCAGGGAGCTTGTGCAAAGGGATCAGTGAGGGAAATTCGCCTGAAGCTTTACAGATACACCAGTGAAAAAGAGAGAAATATGCATTCAAGATTGGCAAAACTGGAGCAGGAGAGCCAGAAATTATGTGACAGGAGACATGATAGATGTAACTATTATGGTAATGCTGCTTTGGTCTGCTACAAGAAAATTTAAAGCTGTACATATTTTTGTAGCCCATTCGCTTTACCTCAACTTTTTCAGCTGTGCMTTGATGTAGGGCAGGATGTTCTGCATAGTGATACTGAGAAATTCTGTTTGCCTACAGCTTTCCAAAGCTAAGATAATTTCTTAATCCATTACYAGGATGGATACTTGACACATTCACTTGCATTAATTAAGCAGATGTAGGAAGAAATGGGTCATTTTTCAACAACCCTTCAGGACTTTTTGAAGAACCCGATGGAACAGTTCCGTGTTTTTTTTTCCTTAGGAAATAATAGGAAATGAATATTGCATGAATTATTTGCATATTTAGCTAGCTGTCCATTTAAAACCATTTACTTACAGCTTTTTTTCCTCTTATTCCTGCTGATTGAAACATCAGCTGTTCACTGGTAAAAAAATCCCTTTTGAAGGGGGAAAGTCCCTATTAAAAGCAAATACTTCTATTGTTATTATGAAATTATAATTAATGTGCTGTTTATATTTCCTGATATTTTGCAAATGCTTTATCAAAATGATTTTTTAACATCTTGACAGAAACTCTTCATTTCCTGAAAATGGTTTATTTATTTAGAAATGAAATYTTCTTTTCCCACACATTCTGAAAATAGATTTATCATATTGAGTACTATTTCCCAAAGATTGTCACATGTCTGTGCTATAGCCTCAAAATCATGAAAGTGTAACATGGATCTGATGCCCACGTTAATACAAATTTGAATACAAATGTGTTTAAGGTAACACAGCTAATTTTCTGAGATGCTCAGCACTCCTTTGATAATGCCTTTGTTTAGAGTGCTACTTCCAGGAGGGCTCCAGGAGGTACAAGGCTTTCTTACATGCCCTCCTTTCAGTTGTTCCCAAAGAAAACATTTGTCGTGAAAAATACCCTCCCCCTTGTTTTTTTTCAGTAACATTTGCTATTTAAGAACTGTTTATCAAACTGTACTGCAAAAATACTCTTGTATATGCAAATAAATCTGGAGCATGACTTGTTTCTCAAATGCGACACAGGCTCTGCCTTGAGGAACTATAAAGTACCTAAGCTCACAATGAACCATGAAGAAAACAAACCTTGCTCTACTTGTTGAACTTTCTTAGTAGTTTAATTTGAGAGCGTGTTCAGGTTATGGTAACTGCAGCAGAATTTCCAGYAGATATCTTCTGCAAACACAATAATCTCTTTTCTTCTGTGCTCTAAAAGATTTTTTGATGGTGTCTTTTTTTCACTGTAGATGCTTTCAAAGAAAGAAAAATCCCCCTGAACTTAGAAATCACAACCTCTCATAGAGCAATATGYACTAAGGAGGAGATTTTTATTAGGTACAGCCAGGTTCTACATTCATGCTACCAGGGTATAAGCAAAATTTGATCCTCTCCAGCTTCACAATGTTTTTTAGTTAGGCCTCTTGCTTTTATAGATAATTTACTAATATGGGACAGAATTTGTTTTTCAGCAYTTGGACATTTTCAGTATTTTCCAAGGGCTTGGCCCCTGATTAATGAACACATTTTCAAGTCTAAAGAAGTAAAGACCTCAAAGTATTTGTTTGAAGAAACCTCTATTACTTCCCCCCCCCCCCCTTTTTTATTAACAGAAAGGATACGTAAACAAAATAAATAAACTCAATTACTCATCTTGGCCTAATTCTTTTTGGAGMTTTTCCCCACATGAGAGCTGGTAAAAATCAGGCAAATATTTCACAATCTGGTCACTTTACCCTCTGTGAAGGTGAGGGGTCYTCTCTAGGGCCTTGCCAGGGGCTGGGATAGCTCCTTTTCCACGGAGGCACAGCAGGATACACCGACCAACCATTGCAGTAATGTGATAGCGTGGGCTTTGCATCTTGCAAAGCCTCATTCTGCTTTGTTACCAGGACGTTTTATTGGATGGGATTGAAGACACAGATGTAGGAGGACAGTTTGGTTCACACTGTTTGGAGCTCATTTGGGCTTTTAACAGCTGGGCTGCATTTGGGGGACCTCACAGCTGCACTGATGTAAACAGAGCCCTTGGCAGTGTCTGGCGGGAGGAAGGACAGCCTTCCCTACAGCTGCAAACCGCGGCACGGACCCGCGCCCTGCTCCACGGAGGAAGCAGCAGCAGCTTCATTCTCTGTGCGCTGCGACCAGATGGGCTCTGGTGGCTGCTCCAGAGAATACGAGACCCCAGCCCAACTTCCTCCTGGCTCCCTCCATGGCCATGCCTGCCCTGCGAATGTGCAGGGGTGGATCTGCGTGGCTCTGGGAGCCAGCTGTGCCCGGCAGGCACGCGTGGGGCTGGAGCCAGCCCCGGGAGCTGCGGGAGGAGGAGGAGGCTGCGCTCCGGGCACATCTCCTCCTGCTCCTCAGCGGCTCCGCAGAGGAAATCTTTTATGTCTTCATCCCTGCTCCCTGCATGCTCGTGCCATGGCCAGAGACAAACAACCTAGCCATTATTGTATTACCCAATCCAGAGAAAAACCACCCCGGCTAATCTTGTTTTGTGTCAAGGGAAAATAAAGTTGTTTTTGTTTTTTTAAAACCCAAATGAAATCATGGTGCTTTATGGATATTTGTGTCATCCTGAGAGAATGATTCCATTAAGATTAAAACAAAGGCTTCTTTTTACTAATAACCTTTGAAATGAAATTTGTTTTCTCAAGAGTCCTTCTTTTAAATAGGAGTCTTTCTCTTATCTCCAGGGAAGAAAAACTGGTATTGTTTTTCATAATTATTCAACARGAATCTGTATTGCAGTAAATATGTGGCTATGTTTCTCACAATAAACAATGACTAATTTTAGTTACCTAAGAGATMCACATTTTAAAGCTAATCAACTCTTTCTCTTTAAAAGCTTAAGAAAAAAATTATTATTTAAATTTAGAATTAATRTCCTAAATGTACTATAGCTAGGTGGCATCAATGTGTTGAATTCAATGTAATCTTAGATAAAAATGGTAAAATATTTAAGGCAGYGGATAAAATAATTCCTATATGCAAYAAATGCRATTATAGATGAAATTAAAAATCACAGCTGAAATTTTGAAATGTGCTTACTAMATAGGTTATAGCCACATAGATGCAAAGAATATAGGAGCTGCATAGCTTTGAATCATCTCTCCTTGTGCTGATTTCAATGCAGATGTTTGCAGTGGGAACAACCCCTCCTTGTGGGACTTGATTCTACAGATTACTTCCTGGAAAATTTGGCACAGGGTGGTTTAGAGAGAAGTTTGCAGATTTTGGTTTCGCACTGGCAAGTGGGAGAGAAAGAGAAAACAAATTGTGTAGTAAGTGTAACAAAAACACAGAGAMCTTACACATCCCTTGCCAGCTTTTAGGGGAATGAAAGCACTTGAGATTCTGCAGTCTTACTGGAATAATTAGAACTGCATAATATTTGGAATACTTAAGCCCAAGAAAATCTTGGGAATATTAAAAGGGTGATGTTAAATCCCCTGTCAAGGAAGGAAGAGCCTGGCCAAGCTTTGAAAGGATGCACAAAAGRGATGATCTGTGGTCTGTGCTGGATGTGCTGTCTCACTGCTAACAAATTCACACAGATGTGAGAAATACAGCATGAATGAAAGCTAAAAGAAGATCCATCTGGAAGAAAAAAAAATAAAGTGATGTATTTATTTATTTTTCCAGCTTCCTATAGGTCTGGTGATGCAGGCTTCYCAGCTTCCACTTTTGTCAARCCGATTTTATCACCTGGAGCTGTAYAGTGTCAGATTAGGACAGTGTGTTGGCATTTATAGGGGAAGTTGTTTGCAGTGTCCCACCTGTCTGGTCCTGCTACCAAGGGGTCAGTGGCTTTTTAAGGATAGGAACTCTCATTCTGAAAAGCAGTATGTCAAGTGTGATGCCAGGCCTGTTTCTGATAGCTTTGTCATATGCTGTGGGACTACACACAAACTCTGCTCATGCCTTTATGTACTACACACCATGAATAGTAGCAAAACCTGGACAGCTGGAAAATAGTCAGATCCGTGGTGGCAACAGTGTGAGTGACCCCAGTGTCTTAATCCCTGAGCTGAAAGATGGGGATAGAAAGGCTGCTGGCACCGACCCACAGCTCAGGAACAAATGCATGTAAGGAGGATTACATTCAAGATTAGACAGGCGTTTTTGTTGCCTTTGATCTCGGTTTCATAGATGACAGCAGGTTGCTAAAATYTTCAAGACTTAAGAGAACAGAGAGGACATTTCATAAAAGGTGGGAGTTACACCAGTGAAATGCAGAAGGGGTGAGTGAGGTTACCACTGGTGGGTTTTAGCTGGCTGGCACTGACCAGTGAGTCACATGTGGTGAGAGCTGTGCTCATACTCTGCTCAGATTTCAGCATCCCTCCTTTCTTAGGACTGGATGAAACTGAAATCTTCTGGAAAGTCACACTTTGACCATGAATTAGAGATAGGTGTATTTCCAGAAGGTTGGAGGGGAAAAGCTCTGCTCTTTTCTTTCATCCAGGGTATGCACCTTAATGTATAGAAAGTCCCTCTTCTTACATCAGCTGTTGTCATCAACAGTTACACAGGTATCAAGTAGAAACCCATGAGGTGCTGATGTCAGACTGACCCCTGTGTGTGCAGTCATGCACCAGGCTCTCACCAAGCAGACCCAGACCAAAATCTGTGATCTGAATAAGATAAAACAAGGATAAGATATCCTGCCTACTCTCCTCATATCATTGTGGGGGCAAACATATCTCTGTCTCTTAACTTAAAAACGTTCTTTGGCCTAAAGTGTCAGTTTTTACAAATTCATATTTTCCAGTAAAGGAACTAGCCAGAAAATTCCTGGCCAGTTCCAATCTCAGTGTCAAGTCCTGTTTGCCAACATTTAGCTGAGACTAGAAAATGTTTACTTTAGTCCTAGTAGACTTAGCAAGACTTAGGCAAGGCAGCAGAGGTGACAAAAGGAATGCTCTGATGCCAATTATTAGCTGTCATCTTGATTTGCAGGGAAATGGTCTTCAGTGTCATTCTTCTTTCTTTTGAGGAGGGAAGCACACCTATGTTTGACCCACAAACAATCATTTTGGCATCTCTAAGACACTTTCTCACACTGTCTCAATCTGTTTCATGCCAAAACTTAACAGGACCACTGGAAATATGAGCTATGCTTTCCAGTTGAAATAAAGGGAGTATTAACTTCTTTTCCTAGTGTCCTACACTAGGCTGCAAGATATCAGTTCCTTACTGCCCCCACAGAAGACAGGCAAAATATTTTCCCTCCATTTCTGCTCCWTTGTGGGTGGATTTGCTGGATCCATTTGCTGGATGCAAACCTTTTCCCATCAAACTGTCCTGCATTGCCTTGACGATCTRTTTCCTTCAGCACAAAAGCTTTTCTGAGAGCTTCTGTGCTTCTCTCTGCCAGTGATCAGAACTAGGAGGCATCTTTTGRCTCTTGCTATCTGTTTGGGCTTGTGTCTTCCCTGCAACACATGTTGAACATGTGCTGGGTGAGCATTTTCCCTTCTAACATGAGTCACATTCCTGGTACTGCCTCATCAGCAGCATCTGACTGGCTGGGAGCTAGGAAGGAAACAGTGAATGCATTTGAAAAACCACTGATGGCCAGGCAGCTGAAGGACATGCCACGTAAACTTTTCAGAAAATGCTTTAAGGGGCAGACATTCACTTAACCCCATCTGGAGCATGTAGCAAGCTGTTTGATTTTTTTCATTCTTCTGGACAATTCTAATGATGACAGCACCGGATTCTATTTTTATGAAGAGYACCACGTTGTGAGCACCTGCATGAATAATGCTCTCAGTCCGCAGCATTTTGTCTTACATGCTCTTTGTAGTCCCAGATTCTACGCTGAGTTGCTTAGTTTTCCCAGTTTAAAAATGCAGAATTGGTATTTTTTCAGTGAGTCTGCAAGACAGGTAAAACCAGCCAAAATGTATCAAAAAATCAGAATGCTGAGAGCAAACGGATTCTTGAAAAACGTCAGATGAAAATGACTCTGATCCTGACAAATTCATTATGTTGTCCTCATGCAACAGCATGGGAAGGAAGAAAGCTGTGATGAGAATAGRAAATATTTGTTCTTTGCAATGAGAGAGGTTAAAATGTGCTAACCACTTGTCAGGTACACAGAGAGGATATTGTGCCAGATGCACAGATTGATGGGTTATAAAATTGTTTGAAAACTGAAGGTCATATAGATGGCATACTGCAAATTAGAYGTTTAAGCAGATGGCATGGGTATTCACTAGTCCACCTGGCTGGAAGAGGGAATTTTCCAATGCTGTACAAAAATGTCAGCAGATAAATAATAAAAACCAGTTCTGATAGGTGGGCTAAACTGTTTTGATTACTTATTGTCATTTTCCACATTTCTGATCTTGGTCATTTTTTCACTTGTAACAGTTTGTTTTTCTATATGATAACCACCAACCTAGKCTCAGGCAATACAGGATACTAGAAGTACGGAGGGGAGAAATTCTGAGTGAAATTTCATGTCCAATTAATGTGGTACCTATCTTTAAAATTTTTCCTCTAGGAGTGCAAAAGTAATTAGTAAGAAGGAAAGGAAATTTAAATAACCACTCTTGTACCTTGTCACTGTCATAAGCAGCAGAGAGGGGGACATGGAAAAGTGAACAGGAAGATAAGCCCTGTGAGAAGGTCATGATGAGCAAGAGAAAAAGTAATGAGATAGAAAATGTGACTCTAACTGCAAGCCCTCRCAAAATTCCCTGTGTAGAGACATGGTGTGGTTGACTTAGCACAAAGGCAGCATCATGCCAACTATCTGGAAAGGGGAAATAAATATAATTTTGGTTTTGAGGCAGAGCTAGGAAATTTCTGGCACCTGCTCCCCCCAACAGAGCCCTTGGCACYTTTTGCTTGTCCATGTCACATATGACCCTCTAGCTGAGAGAAAGCCACCTTCCTTCCACCATCAGGTCTYGTAGCAGATACAGCTGTAATAGAGAGGGAGGAGGTTTCATTAGCATCACTAAGCAGTGGCCCATGCCCTTTCTGGGATGGGATGCATTGGCATTGAAATTCAATGGCAAAGAGCCACGTTTACACAGGAGAGATGCTGGATTGATGGGAATGGTTTATATTCTCCTGCTGTTTTGTTTTTCKTGGATTTTTTTCTTTTTTTTCTGGTATCAAATAAAAGGCTCAAGAGGAAGTGAATGCTGAAGAGAGACAGTACAGTGTCAGACAGCTATGATCCCACCAAGCAACACATTACTGAGGCAAAAACAGAGCCTCTTTCTCTGCTCCTTGAATAGTCTTAGTCAAATCCTGAGAGTGGAAAGGTCAGAATAATTAGACAGAAGCACTCAGCTTCCTATTCAGTGGTGAGAGAAGGGAACTTTGAGAGTTTTGTTTTGTGCTAMGGGAGGATTGCTATGTGTTCTTGTTAAATACAGTTCAAAATAAATCTCAGCTACAGAAGTACATGTCATGGCCTCAAGATATCTTTTCTTTCTTGAAAGAATATGTAGGTATGGTAGAGATGAAGGCAATRCCTAGAAAATGCTGCAGAAAGGGCATGACAGTCCACACCACTATGCAACAAAGCTGTTTTCCACCACGCCCTTCTGCTCAAGATAGAGGTCTCATTGCATGTTTACTTTTTTTTCCCCCAGCTCACATAGTATTACTTCAAGAAGCATTCTCAGAACAGCAACAGGAAAGTATTCTCAGAACACTGAGCTGGCAGAGGCCTGTTTTGAAAACAAGCATTGACCTCCACCAGAAAAAAAGGCTGTATTTTAAGGATCGTGGTGAATATTGAAGGAAGAGTAAGACCCTAAATATTTAGTGGTATTTTTTAAGAAAAAATTTAATGCAAAAATGTATTGACATTCATGAACTTAATTGATTAATTGCTTGCCAGCTAGTATAATGACCTTGTTTCTTGTCAACAAACTGATTGAATGTACAACAGTGCTACCTGCAGGTATATGGGATTCATGTGATTCTGAGGTGTTCCCTGTTAGCTATCAGGGTAAAATTTGTCCTCTGCCTTTCCATCATGGTGAGATCTTGGAAGAAAAAGGAAAAAAGTTGATTGTCCTGGGGCAGGATAACAGTTTAGCTAGTCCAGTGCCCAGTTTCCTAGAGGAATGATGGTGGATGTCTTGGAGAACACATGGAGCAAGGGCCAGGCAATACTTTTCTAGACCTCTCTCCAGCTCCCAGCAGCTTGTATTCCAGGTGCCCTGATTTAGAAATAGTGTCCTTGCATTTAATGTCCTTATTGGCTGCTCTAGACAGCACTGCATGAGAGAATGGGAGAAAATGGCCTCTTTTGGCAGCARCCTGCCTGTGGGTAAGTGGGAGAAACCAGGAGCAGAAGGAACATCTTCTCTCAATGACACAGCCTACAGRAAGCTGATCTGATGACACATCCAAAAACTGCATGCTTTGGCATTATTCAGGGTCTGTGGGTTTCATGGAGTGCCATGGAGTCCTGGAATGGTAAAGCCAGCATCTTCCTGTCACCTTAGAGGACATTTGTGGGGATGGGTGGGTTCAGAAGCACAAGAGGAAATATGTCCATGCATGATTGCCTACCACATGCCTGGCTYTGGGGGCAAGTCCTTGCCCCAAAACTTTGCAGCTCAGCCATGCATCCACAGGTTCTGTGCTCATCAGGCACCACAGAGCTTTTCCTCACTAAAAGATGGCATTAAATGTGTCTTTGAGCTTTGTGCTTATTTTAAAAAGGAATATCTGCCACCAAGTGGAAAATGTTATCACTTCACCAATATTTATAACTTGTTACCAGTAATAATCTTAGCATTAATCTTGATTATTACTCTAAAAGAGTTCAAAACAAGCAGACAGATAGAAAAATGTGGTGCTGAAACAGAGCATCAGTTGTCCTGCTGGTTCCTTTTCAGCACAGGTTAGAGACCTTGCTGAGGCACAGCCTGCTGTGTGCCTAAACACAGAAAAATGACAGAGGGGCTGTGGTGTGGAGACAGCCTTTCATTCTTCAGCTCTACAGCTGGGCCTCTTGACATCAGAGATAATTCTCCTGAAATAGGAACAGCAGAAATTCACACTCAAATTTGAAACTTCTGGAGCATTGGTTTCTAATTCTTGTACCAAGCCTCATCTGTTGCTTTGACTTAAGCCAYTTTCAAGTAAACCCTAGCTACATCAACAATTAATGTGTTTAGCTGCAGAAATCTCAGGAGGAGTGCCCTGATGTATCAGTGGCTGATGAGAACAACTGTTTTGTCTTTTCCTTTACACTTTCTGTAAGAGCTTCAGTAGGGACCAAAGAGACCTCTGAAACAGAGACCTTTGAGAAACCAAAGAGAAATTATTCCCCTGGCCTGTGGATGTGTTGTCAGCAGTTCCCAGCTGCTCATGGCCAGAACTTCCAATGGCTAAAAGTCAGCCCTTACATTTCTTGCTCTGCTCCAGGCTCTTAACASATTTCCAGACACAGCAGAGGTGACATAAGGGAAAAAACCCATGAAAAAAAGGCAAGAAAATATAGCATAGAAGAAAAACTAAAAGAAAAAACAATCTGCAACATTCAGGTTTGATTCTTCAAACAGGGCCACTGTCTTTGCTGGGATGCCCAGGTACTGCAGGAAATGGTGCCAGTACTCCAGCCCAAACTTAAGAACAGGTAAGAGGTGAAGAAGATGGACTTGGAGAAGGTCTGGTGCTGATGGGACCTGAAATATTACAGAACACAAGGCCAACAGAAGTTGGTTTAAGTGCTGATTGAGCCTGTTTTAGGAAGTCACACATGGGTGAAGTCACACATGGGTAAAGTCACTGGGCAGCTGCTGGCACCTTGACCAGATGGGCACAACCAGAATGACCAGCTCCCATCATCCCAGTCTACTGCAGAGTTCCAAAATTAAACTGGAGTCCTGGGTATTCACCCAGTGCCTACCCTAAAAGGGYTGGACAGAGTTCCTGGGAGGCTTTTCCATGAGTTAGAAGTAACTTTGCCAAAGCTTCTGTACTTAAACAAACACATGATGTTAAAACAAGCTTTATTTGCTACTGGTGAGGCAGGAAGAAGCAAGATGCAGTGACATTTCCTTTTGCCACTGGCTGGACCAGCAGCTCCACAAAGTAACTTTCTACTACTTGGGAAGCCAGGCAAAATGTGTAGGTACCTAATGACCTTTTAAAAATGTCTAGATAAGAMACATTTTATTCAGCTTTGGGTACTGTAAGATAGGTTAGAGGTCGTTGTCCATAGAACAATGCCATAAAATGCAGAAAAWTTTACTAGGTAGTAAGGAATGTTTACAAGATGGCTTTTGTATAAAACAACATCACTTTTTGTGTTTGCTTGTAGACAATGCAGGTTGTGCCCTTATGGGATCAAGGCTGTGTAGCAAGTATTTTTTTGGGAGGAAAGGAAGGATTTTTAAAGCAAATATTTTTCTTTAGTTATCTTTTCTTATCTTATCAGCTCTCCAGCATGGAAGGCAGTAAAACAGTTTTCAGATAGAGGCTGTATACAAGGATGCTGTTGATTCTGGTTCTTTTAGATATTGCTGGCTTGCTGCAAGGAGCAAGTTCACACTTGCCAATTGACATGAGTACGAAGCAAGCTTTGATTCACACTCTAAGCTAATCCTGGAGTAGCAGTAGTGATCCTTTGCACAAATGTTTGGGCTTTTGGATGATAAATCCTGGAACAGGTCTCAACTGTGCAATGCAGGAGACAGAAGATAGGTGAAATGATAATACTGGAAATACTTTATCTTGAACTGTAGAAAGAGAAATCCAGCCAAGGCTAATGAGYGATGTTTAGTTCCATATCAATTGATATTGAGATGTAGGAAAAATTATACGCACTGTAAATAGATATAGATTTTTATTCTGCATATATACGGGTTGAAATAAATTTATTCATAACTCCTATATTTGAATGCCCTCATGAACTGTTGAAACTGCATGTCTCTGTGATAGGTGCCAAAGCATAAAGTCATCTATGCCTCTGCAGTCATCAGAATTATGGCACAAACACTYCATGGCACTCTGTGTGGATAATTTTCCATGAAAATTCAGTCCACCTTGGGCTTTCATTAGGTTTGCATAGTAGTCTATAATGTTGTCAACTCTAGGGAAGGTTCTACCTTCCATAAGTAAATTACCTATATTTTTCTGTTCTAGCATATCATGTTAGCAAGCTCAATTTCACAGCCTTTGGGAGAAAGAGAGTTCCTGACCTTTCACCCAAACACTTGCACTTTCCTCCCTCAAGAGAGCATGTAGTCTCCCACTTCCTCCCTACCTCCGTCCTCTCTGCTGGTCTCCAAACAGAGCCAGGCCAGCTTCAGTTTCTGTGCCAGGATCTCCTTTGCCAGAAGTTAGCTGGAACTGACTCCTGCCTTGCTTCTGTGAGCTCTYTGTCCCTCAAATCTTGGATTCCAAATTTGTCCACCTGTGTGAAAGGAGTTTTGCAAACCCCTTCCCAGTGTGTCAGTCTCAACAGCGGCAATGATCTCAGTCTGCTGCTCCCTGTGGGAGGAGTGGTTTGTCCACTCTGGCTACAGGCAGGGCTCTGGTAGCCTGTGCAGAGCGGCTTTGCTGCTATGAAACTGTCCCCAGATGCTGCTTTTCCTTGCTCTGCCCTCTTATTTCTCTGGCACTTCTCAGGGCTGCCCACACATACAGCTTTAATTGCTTTGCTGCCACCCTGCAGCCTGAGCTCTTCCTGCAGGACAGTTTTATTCTGGTTCATCCTSTTCCACATGTGCCAGACACACTTAGATAAGAGTCTTAAAATCTTTAAGGGTATCTCTAAAATATTTAAGGATAAGAAAGACTGGAACCAAGTAAAAAAGGAGAAAAATGCAGTTTGACTTAARCTCAGCCAACAGGTACCTTATTGTGTTGTGTGCTTAATCCAGTCAAAGCATATCCTGGCTGCCACTGCCAGGGCAGTGCACATCCYGTCAGCCCTGACCTCCACTGCCCACAGCAGCAATCCTAGCCCCAGGCAACATCCTCAGACAGCTGGAGTCTTTTTTGGACAGTCTTACATGAGGTTCATATACATATCCTAAGGACTGATGGCTCTATCTGGAATTGGACATTAATTGGATGCTTAATAGCAGCAGTTTCCTCCTTGCTCTGCCTGGCTAAGAGCTACCATGAGAGTTCCACCTGAAACATTAAAGATAATTTAAAAAAAAATTTTTATATGTTCTACTCAGTGAATGATGTAAGCTCTTGTGTCCATAATGAAGTTACTGGCAGCATTTCTAAGGGTTTATACCAGTGAGAGGCTTTACACTGGAGGAAGCTCATGGTCTCTAGTACATTGTTATCKATCTTGGAGAGCACACATGGCATGCTACTAACATGTGACAGATCTCATTAGAAGTTGCTTTGCTGGACATTTCTGAAGGAATAAGCTTTTCTTGAACTTGGAGGTTGCATCACACCACTCCATCATTCTTCTGGATTCCTTCTCTGCTACTTCTTAGCTTCACAAATTCCACAGCTGTCCTACCTCCCAYTCCCTCTCACCCTGGTTACTTCAGCCTCTTAGTATCTTTCCAACAACTGCCTATCAGCTTTCAGCTATCCTCTATCCATCCTGGATGTAGGATRTATCCTCCAAGACACTACTCCCCTATTAGTCAAACTTTTACCAGTGGCAAACAGCTGTGGCATTTATTCTACATAAATAGCTGAATACATTTGTCTGAACAATCTCATTACTTCAGTGATAATTTATAATCCATTGCTTCACTTTCTTGGGCCTTGTAACTGTGACATATTTGATGCAAAATTTGCAAGGAAGTGATTATGCCTGATCTGCATTGATAGATCCCTAAACGGGATGGGGTGCTATACAATAAACCTAAAAGGACCCATTACATTGGGTCTTGGCACTGGGAATATAGTAGTACTTTTAAAAGTTCAAGAGGTATATTGTCCTTAACACAAATCTCAGCATCATCAAAGTCAAAAAAAAAAAAAAAAAAAAATCCAGATTTAAGATTGTTAAACGGATATAAAAATGTGTTATCCAAGAGGATGCTTAAAACACCCATATAGGTTTAACTCAGTCTGGCCATAGGAACTACCAAAGGAATGCCATTAAGAATTTCAGCAAGAGTGAGAAACTGGGAAGAGCTAAAGAAACAGGAAGAGAAGGAGGGAGAAGTAGAAACTGTTGAAGCTATTTCAATGTATCCAATATCTAAACTCACAAATTTAGTTTAGCAGATGCAGCTAACCTGAGATGGTTTGGACAASAGCTTATTTCAGTTTGTGAGATGACTGGGATGTTATCATTTTATTCCAAGTGGTCTTATAGTAGTTTTACYTTCTTCAGGGTGTGGATGGAAATGAAAGCTTCCATTTGTCACAGAACAGATGACAACTTAAAGAGGGAGTTTTGTTGAGTATACAAGCAACATTAAAAACGAGAACACTTGGAGTGAATAAAATACAGCATTTACAAGGTAGATCTATCTGCTTCAGGAAATATTTCAATATAAAATTAAATTKAGATAAACTGATTTCAAGGATTTGAATTCAACTCATCAGTCACACACATTTAAATTATTGCAAACAAATATTTCATTATCTGCAGCAGAATAATTTGATGTTTCAAAAAGCCTTTTAAAATTATCTATGAAATATTTATTAGGAGTTATTCATTGAGTGTATGGATAGACGTTGTTTATAACATATTTCTACCAAATTTTGTTTTCTCTAAATGTTTAAAAACTTTAAGGAGCCTTTATATTGTATATAACAATGTGCAGTGGGTAATCTTAAAAATAACACATTAACTTACTTAGTTTATGCAGAACTATAGGTCAGTTTATTTAACAAAATTCAGCAAATGCTTTTTAAATATTATATAATAATTCCTATGATCCCATCAGTAACCCAGAATTGCCGTGCTACATAGTATTGGGAATGATGCAGATCTACAGGAAAGAAGATAAGAAAGTGTTACCATGCCAACTGCATGTGATTAGTGATGGCAGCCCATTGTCAACCATTCTTAGCCCTATGGTCTGRCTTCATTTGAGGTAGCTGTATGTAGGCATTGTCTCAAAGGCACCTCTATTCTCTCTTCCTTGGGATCTGTTTTATTTATTTTTAAAATAAAAACCTATAATTGTCTTTATGAGTATTAGTTGTATTGCTTCTCATTATTTTAACTTTTGTATTGAGGAGCTGAGCYCTCATTAATGTAGAAACATCCAGTACAGACACTGGAGAAAATATTCCAATCATCTTTCTGTGACCCATGGGTCTATAAGGTGTTTGCCAGAGCTGGAGGTTTGAACAAGGTCTCTTATGCCAACAAAGAGTGTGAAGCCTTCAGAAAACCCATCCAAGCCTRTGGGTTTTTGGGGGAACTTTATGATTGTTTCTGTTTTTGAAATCCAGCAGAGAAGATTCTAACTTTACTGGGAAAACCATAATGAAGCAGTGGGGTGATTTATTCCTCATTGTTACAGGTTGGCAGCTGCGTGACCTGGAGGCCATCTCAGCCTGGCTGSAGAAAAAAAATACTGGCTTTCAGTTAATAATACAGTGATAGGGGACTTTCTCTACATTTCTACAAAATACTTTTTGCTTTCATCTTCAAAAAAAAAGAAATTAAAACAAGAAATTGTGTTCTGCTGTGGTTTAAAATGTGACAGTGCATGATGATCAAAATGTGACTATAAATATAGATATAAATTGCAATGAATTAGTTGTCATTGGCTTTGTAAAAGGCAGCAGTAACAAAATGAGGGGATAGAAGAAGATGATAGAGAGAACTTCCCTTTGCTTTACTGTTAATTGATTTTAATTTTGCTGCCTTCTCCTGGTGATCAATTGATGTCTGAGTTTTGTGTATCCTTCCAAATGCCAAAYCTGTGCATGACAGATAGACAGTATTCTATCTCTCTTACAGACTTTGATAGCATCTCTGTATTCTTGCCAGCATGAATTCACATTAGTACTCAGTGTATGAATAATTCATTTGATATATCATTATTCTTTGTAAAGAGAATTTAGATATGCTTTTATGGCACTGAACTAATATTACTTAAAGAATACCTTGTTGGGACAAAAAATTTTGGAACATTGTGTGGAAGAAACTTTCTGTGTGTCTTATACAAAACATTTCTGTTTGCATGTGCCAGCACAGTGTTTACACTTTCTGCAACAATATCAGATTGGTAATTTATGTTCAACCTTAGATTGTCTGTAGGTATCAGTGTTCCTTTCTTGAAGATTTGATGCCAAGTGAATATTTCTACAGAACTTTTTTTCAGTTTGCTAAGAYCTTTTTGGATTCCTACCCCATTTTCTAATTTACTGTGTCAAATGAAAACGTAGTATAAAATGTCAAATGAAAATTCTGCACTGTTTCCAGGCCATTAATAAAGAGTAGTGTGAGTTCAGGATGTATCTGTGGTGAAATGCTGATTGACAGTGCCTTCCTTTTTGACTATGAACCTTCCTCTGCACATCTGAGCAGCTCTCCACCACACATTTAGTAGTTTCACCTGGACAAAGTTTCTCTAGTTCCTTTGCTATATTATTTGAGTCAATGCCAAGAACCTTAAGAAATTAAGACTTTTGACCTATTTTCCTCTGTCCACAAAGCATATTCCCTGTCAGAGAGGGAAATTGTACAGGTTCAGATTGATATATGCTTGACAGACCAACCTGGCCTCCCACTTGCTTCTTTGGAGTCTTAGTTTTTACAGTTTGTCTAATTTTCTGACACTTCCTGGGAACTGATGTTAACTGAAGTCTCCATTCTCTCATTCTACGGCTTTTGAAACAGGTGGCTTGTTTGATCTTTTCCAGTTTTCCAGACCAAACCTTTATGAAGGCAATCATTAATGACTCTGACACTTACCAGATTTCAGCAGATAAGSTGAATTCTATTAGGCCAAGCAATTTGGAAAAAAATAGAAAAACAGACCCCAAACCATAGTGTTCAGTAACTTGTCTCTCTCCCTTAAGCAACCTAGATTCTTTTCCTCATGTGTGATAGCTTTTTTTTTCCTGTGGAATTTAATGGAGACTGAATCAAAATAATATACCAAGCATTTCAGCCTTTTAGCTTCCTTTGTCCTTTTCCCAAACTTTCTCTCTTTCTCTCTCTCTCTCTCTCTCTCTGTGTGTGTGTTTAACCTGCTGTAGTAGATTTCTGGATTGTTTTGTCATCCTTGACTTGTTTTGAGTCATATCTCATCTTACACAATGATATCTCTGACTGTAGTAATTCTGAGTAGTCAAACTTTATTTCCACTTCTGGTTTATTTCTTTCTTCTCTCAGAGATCCTYATGGTTTATCAAACTGCATTCCTGSTACRTTTCCTYSCCATTTCCTCCCCAGCTGACTAGAATATTCCACAATTTTGCTTTTATTATCTCCTTAGGGGTCAACAATTCTGAACTCCTTTTCCCTGTTTCCCATGGGATCTTATGTATTGAGTGGGTCTTCAAGATCCTCTTTGCAGTCCAATATCTTGTCTTTGCTTTTYTTTCACTTGTGGAGACTCTTTAACACTCATTTCCTCAGCTCACTCCTATTTTTACCTTCCACTCTGACATTTTCAAATAACTTTTCCCTACAGGCTATGCTGAGATTCAGACCTACTTCCCTTCTGGTTGCTTGCACAGTTTTCTGCATCAAAAAAATCATCAAACTTCCTCTTTGCGAAGTTTCTGGAGACCCTGCTCTCCTCTTTCCCAAGAGATGCTTGAGCTTTCAAGCTTCTTACTGTGAAGCCCTGTACCTTGGGGGCTTTCTGCTAATTTCTCACAAAGTGTCTTCCACTTGATCCCCTTGGTTTGATGGCTGACATTTGCCAGGATAACACCTTTGTTTTTTCCTCATTATTATCAAGATTATTCTCTAGAGATTTTTCACATTCTGCCACTCAGCAGCACCTCTCCCCTGCCTTTCTCTGGCTGAATAAGCTGGTAAATATTCCAGCTATGTGAGTATTCCCACCAGGTCCCTATTCTAGTTGACTCATAATTTTGTTCTTGTTTAAGGACATCCAGCTCTGCCAGAGAGCTCCTCATGCTTTTTATATTAATACACAGGCATCTGAGATGTTCAGAAATGCAGTCTGTTCTCWGCCTTTTTTGCTCTTCCTACGATGTTGTTTTCCTCTGTTCTGTTAMTCTTGTCCCTCATCCAAGTCAGCACTGCTTACACTTACTTCTCTCACTTGTTCCCAGCTATCAAGCTTTTGTCCCAAGATGCTGTTTTCCTTTGCAATGAGACAGATCACTTCTCAGACATTCTTCTGAGACCCTCTTGAGYTAGCTGTGCATGAAATTACTCTGAGGATATATCTGTCTATGTAGCTATTAAAAAAACAAAGAAAACATTATTAACCTTTCGATATAAAATGGAGGTTTTGGCAATGCTGCTTGAAAGTATGTTTTTGTATTGTATCACTTCCTACTGCTGCTTACTCTTCTTTTGTTATTATTTCAGATATTTCCTGGGAATGTTTTAGTATCTTGGAATGAAGACTTGGTCTGATTGCATATCTGGAAGAGAGAGATAACTACTACTGACTGTTCTTTGGAGTATATGTCATCACAACAGATCACTCACTCACCTGCTCACAGAGCTTTTTTTCCCTAGGCTTACTTTGCAATAATGTACCACAATTTTATTATCTTTACCTATTTCTTCTCTTCACAGCTCTTTGCACTCCCACCTTGTGCCTGGAAATTTTTTTTGAGACAATTTGATGTCTCCTATGCTGGCATAATTTCATACCTACCTAGGACAGTTAAATTTTTTGGGTTTTTTCTCCGTTTTGGGTTTACATAGAGTCATGGGGAAGAGATCTCTGCTTTTTTTTTTATATGAAATACAATATTTTTCTATATTTCTTTACCTTTTTATTATATTTTATATCATTATCTGATTGCAGCATAAGTGATCCTTATCATGTATTGGCATGATTAATATATTTTTTAATTTCTGGTTTTACTGTATGAAATGCTGTTGGGCCTGAAGGCTTGCTAACTTGTTCAAGGCCAYTGTGTCTTATTATTACAAAGTATGAATTTATATGGCCTGAGGATTTTCTAGAGGTCTACAAAAGAAGAAATAGTATTTAATTTTTTAACATACTGTAATCTAAAACCAATTCTATTTGTTTGTTTGYTTTCTTTTAAAACAGGCATGTCTTTCTAAAGCTGAGAATAGCTCCAGGGAATAGAATACTGGAGAAGGATTTTCAAAAGATCACTTAAAACTTGATGTAGGTATTATACAGACCTATAGTARGAATAATTTTACTAAAGAGGGAAAAAAAGTCTTGTTGTTACTCCAGATTATGCATTAGATTTTTCTGTTGCAGAAAGAAACGTGGGGGATTTTTTTCCATCTAACCTAGGAGAGTATGTGAATAATCATTTAAATCAAGCACTGACATCTGCATGTGCTTTACTTGGCTTGCTTTTAATCAACAAACTGTCAGCCTATGATATTACTGTAAGTACACAGTTCAAGTGCCAAAAAATTACAGGCCATTTTAAGTCCTGGGTCTGTGTTGGTTAGTGAGTTAATACAAGTGCATCTAAGATGTATGCCTCGTGCCTGAACAGATACAAAGTATGCTTATTTTGGCTGGTGGAAGTACATCCTGGAATGTGTTTTTCGACTTAAAACAGCTTGATGAAAAAAAAAAAAAAAAGGAAAAGAGAAAAAAAATAGGAAAAAAAGACAAGAAGTTTCTAAATGCCAGTTTGTCTGGTTTAGGACTTATTAACTCACCAAGAATTTAGMAGTAGAATAGTTGCTGGTCTATGATGGGAAAATATGTACAATTAATAGAGGAAGAAAAACCAGGGGAAAAAAGAGCAATTAGGAGGAGAGATTTGCTGCAGTTTTAGTTGCATTAGCCTATGTTTGCTCTCGCTTGCCATGAACTCACTGAGGCTGCTCTGCCTTTGATGTGACTGCTGCAGCTCAGTTGACCCCTTCAGCAGCACCTTTACAAGGCAAGGTCTGCTCCAGGCCCTGGGACTTGCTTCACAAAGGAAGGCAGAGACCAGTTGGCATGATGGAGTTTGGTTCATTGACTGTAGCATGATGGAAAACTTTCCCATTCATCAGAAAGTTGTGAAYGTGAAACCCTGCCATACCCATCCTTTTCCTTTCTTATGGCTTTTTCCTTCTTTTTCTCTCATTTTATTGAGCTTTCTGTCCCAGAACAGGGAGTTAGGAGGGCTTTGGAGAGTAACCCTCAGCACTGCTGCTCCAGTTTTCTTTAACTGGACAAAACAAAGCTGGAGAGAAAAAGAGGCTGGTGTTAGCTTCATTTGGTACTGATCATCAGAGATGCCACAGAGTTCAGAGAGTCTGGCAGTCCTGGTGTTAGCAACTCTCTTGGAGGAAACTCCACTGCTAAGATGACTGTGAGCAAGGTGGCAAGTCTTCAAGGGAGAGCTTCCTTAATTTTGTGCTAGGTCACTTCACATACTTGATCAGCTGGGCAGAGTGTGACAAACAGCATTGGAAGGCCAGGTTGATRCCATGACCTGTAGTGACTCTTGTACCACAGAAGAAATTGTCAGCTGAGAACCAGAGGGCAAATAAAAGTGCTGCTTTGCCATGYTCGTGTCCAGGTTGTAAAGAAACCCCATTGTACTCAGCAAGAAATCAGTTTCTGAGCARAATCTGGGGATGTGAATGTGATACWATATTGATAGGCACATATATGCAAATGCTAAGTTGCAGGAAGGGAAAAAAGAGATGCAGYCAAACTTCCCATTTAGAGAAGAAAYACTGAAKTCTCTTAAAATCCTGCTTCCTATAATCCCAATGCATGGTTGAACAGATGCATTTTCTTTCTCACTTCCCTGGCTTCTGAGATATCAGATGCTATCTGTTGTTAGATGCAGGATGCTGGGTTAGGTATGGCAGTTCCTGTGTTCCCAAGGGATTGCTCTGCTGGGGTTGCCGCTGTTTGCATTCAAAGATGGATTTAAACTGAACTGATAAAGAAAGAAAACTTGTATAAAGCATACAGTAACTCATTCTGTTAARGATTTGGCATGGCATTCAAGGGAAACCAATTATGATTTATGTCAATACACCACAGATAATTTCCCATTGATTGACTGCCAGATCCTTCATAAAATAATGAGTTAGGCCTGATGCCAGTGATTCTTGAGAACCATCAGGCCAGTGTTTCTATTTCATATGCCCTTGACAAAGCTTCTCTCAAAAATTTGTGARTTACATGAGTTTATAAGTTGTCTTCAAATATGCAGACTCAAACAAACATAAGCTGTGATTCCYTTATGTGTTAGTGGGGTTTTGAAATGCATGCTCTTGTCTAGGCATTTGGCTACAGGTCTAGCAAGAGAGAGTTTTCATTCATTACTTAAAAACCAAACAAACAATAGCAGTTTCTCTGTTTGGTAAGGATTCCTCTTAGGAGATTAGTGCATGCCCATATTGCAAGTAGTTCTCAGAAAAAAATAACTCATGTTCAAGCCTGAGGTTACCTGGRAACAAACTGTATGCCTTGAGGTCTAACTGGAGTGGGGAAAATCCTCTGTGCTTAATCTGGAAGAGTCATTTACAAAATTTCTATTTCATGCCAGTCACTGTGTAGTGTGTGTTCATTATTCAAGAGACACAGAACTGAATTTTCCTACCCCAAGGATGAGGAGATGGGGGCTGGCCATGTCCGAACTGCTTGTGGTGTGGAATGGGGAAGTGGCTAAATCTCCCTTTTCAGAGGTGTGAGGGGAGTGAAGGCAGCAGCTGGTGCTTCTGGAGAGGACATATAGCCTCTGTCTCAGGAGAGTTTGCCAYCCCAAACACAGAACTTCTCCCTTGAAAGTATCTGCAGCCATCCTGTTTTTCTGCTCCCTTGCAATAAATGGTCAGGTCACAGATATCTGGTGTGAGCACTGCAGTCCTTTTCGGGATGATTTTGGCTATGGTGGAGTTAAATTTCTTCCAAGTAGCTGGTAAGGGGCTGTGTTTTGGATTTCTGCTGAAAACAGTGTTGATAACACAGGGATGTTTTGGTTATTGCTGTGCACTGTTTACACAGAGCCAAGGCCTTTTCTGCTTCTCACCCCATCCCACCAGTGAATGAACTGCTGATGCACAAGAAGCTGGAAGGGGACACRGCCAGGACAGCTGACCCCAACTGACCTGAGGGATATCCCATACAATATGATGTCATGCTCAGTATATAAAGCTGTGGGAAGAAGGAGGGAAGCAGGGGTATTCAGAGTGATGACGTTTTTCTTCCTGAGTAACCATTTCCCATGACAAAGCCTGGGTTCCCTGGAGATGGCTGAACACCTGCCTGCCCATGGGAAGTAGTGAATGAATTCCTGATTTTGTTTGCTTGCATGTGCAGTTTTTGCTTTACCTATTGTCTGTCTTTATCTCAGTCCACGAGTTTTCTTACTATTCCCCTTCTAATTCTCTCCCCAATCCAAGGCAAAACTAGTGAATGGCTGTGTGGTGCTGTGTTGCCAGCTGGGGTTAAACCCATACACTTTCCTATTGCTGACAGTCTTCTGTCTTAGGATACTGCCTGTCTTGCTTATGCCCAGCTACATCCAAATATGTTTCCWTGAATGCTGCATATCTAACTATTTACAGAAATCCACAAACTTGAAGTTAGAACTGCTTTCCAAGCAGAAAATCTTGAGAAGCTCTTAAGAACAGCCTCCATCTCCCCTTCTGAGAGAAGAGCAAACCAGTTTGGTGAGGTTCATCTGAAGGCTCACAGCCTCCAAGGAATTTGAGTAGGAACACAAAAGAAATAAAACCTAGGTATGGCAAAGAAGAAGTTAATTTTAAAGGAGAAATCAAAAAGATACAAGCTGGAGGAGGCATAATTTCTAGAAATGAAATAAGTCTGGCATTTTTTAGGGGATGGGTAAAGTGTACCAGTTAAAGCTGGAATTAATAAATATACGGAAGGTAATGGGAATGTACAGTGTTTTAAATGATCATGTAAATTTTTAAGTCTTKTTCTAATGGCTGTGTGCTTCTTTGGTTAATAAATACTGCACTTTTTTCAATGGAATAAGTTTCTTGTGCACACTTAAATCAAAAGTAGTCTCCCAAATGGAAACCTATTGACAATAGCAGTTATAGCCATAGTTAATTATAGATGGAAAAACAGAGAGGCTGCAGACTCAGATGCTATTTAATAGTATGTGAGTTATAGCTTTTTGTCTCTGAGAGGAAGACTTTGAAAAACTCCAATTTTAGTTCCACAAGCCTGAAAGCACTGCTCACCTTGTAACTGTGGGAGAGGTGAATGAGAACATCCATAAAATACAGACCCTTCCAGTTCTCCTTTCTTTACACACACAGAGGCCAGAGCCAAACAGGCCCCACAGGTGTCCCAGCTCCCAACCAGAGTTTCACATGATACTTATCCCAGCTGCCCTTCCTGCCGACCCTGGCAGGAAGGGTGAGAACTGGCTGTGGTAACTTCAGCAMGAACAAGGCTTAGTCCTAAGGAAGCTTTACTGTTTGCCAGAATTTTAGCCATTRACAGCTTGAATCCTTGTGAAACTGYCTGCTCTCTCCTTCAGCTGGTAYGACATGAGCCTGYAAATTCACACAGAATTCAWAGGGGTAGYAATTTCCTCTTCGCTGCATAAAGCAGTGAGGAAGGTTCAGACAGACTGGGAAACGTAGTGTAATTCACCATCTTCTGTGTACAAAGATTTCTGATGGAGCACCCTTACTCATCCTGGCAGCATTCTGTAATTGTTCAGTGTTATTCAAGAATACACAAAAGGTGCTCCCTTTGCATGATAATTTTTCTGGTGAGCACTGAGGCATATTGATTTTTTACTTCATCGAGTTTTCCACAGAGGTTATGACATTTAATGTTCAGCTTTAGCTGCTCATTGCTATGTGGGATATGAACTGAATGTGGCCTGGCCTTGCAAATCTGTCTCTCTTAGTAGCACTTCAGCAGATGTAAATAAGAATCTGTTGCTCCAAGTTGTCCATGCATGAACGATAAGAAAAAATGGAAATTCAGTTCCACCAGACTCATTCTCATATGCAGACTGCAGCAATTCTCTAGAATAATAAATTTTCTCTTCTGTCCCCAATCCCAATCAAGAATCCTACGGGAACACCCTAAGCTTTGTGCAYGCCTTGCTGGCCAGCACATCTGGCTTCTGCTGGAAGAAGAGGCAGGCTGGCTTCCTTCAATGAATGGTCTTTAAACAAGGACTTGTTTGCACCCAGTCACCCAGTGCCTTTGCTATGGAGCCTCTCCTTTGGAGTTGCAGCCTGTCCCTTTTGGTGCATCTGCAAAGAGGGGAGGAGGTTTGTGAAGTAACCTCAGCCTATGCCATGAATGATTCTGTGGTTTAAGCCCAATCCATTTGACCTGGTAACCAGTGTGTGCTGTTGAAGATGTTCCTTCCTTAGGAGACACCTGGTGGGTTGGGTGCAGACACAGAACAAAGTGAAAGGTTTCATCTGATCTCAAATGCTGTGCACAACATGTGCAGCAGAACAGTGCTGTGAGCAGAATAAGCTGAAACMTCTAATGTCAAAGAGCTCACAGCTGGCCAAGAGAGAGGTCTTAAGGGGGATTTTTCTACACAAGGGTAAACTCAAAAGAGGTGTCCAAGCAGCCCTGCATTTGTGCAAGTTCTGTTAAAGGCTGCAGGCAATCAAGAGAAGCTGAAGCTGGCTGAACACGGCTCAAACTCTGGCTGTGATCTATTTGGCTMAAAAATTCAGCAAACAAGAGCCAGCTTACATGCTTTTCCTCTCTCTCTTTCTCAGGTACAGGAGAGGATCAGCCTCAGTTACCTCACTGACATAATGTGGGAAAGAGGAGTTCTGGAAATTGGCGTTATAAAGCAATGGACATATGCTGGTTTTCCATTTTTCAATTTTAAATGGTTCATATAAAAATATTTCTGGTTTGATTTTCTTAAATGCTGTATGTTTAGAAACAGCCTAATTTTCATCAAGTGCTGCCTAGGTGCTCTGGGAGTGCTTAGGCAGCCTAGTTTGGAAGCCAAGCAGGTTGTGTGAAGGCCAATTTTCTCCTCTTGCATTAGAGTGACCATCTAGCTCAGTTTTCCACTGCCAATTCATRCAGCAAGGACTACAATTCACTAAATGGATGACCAGCCAACTCATTAAGAAGTAGTTATTCCACAATTTTACTCAGATTGACAACAAAATCCATGCAAAGAATCCAATTGATGGCAACCCTGTAGGAAAGCATCTGTACCACCAAAAACTCTGTTTGGATGAAGTAAGGGGTATTTGAAAGTCAAGCTTTTAGATTTCACTATTGTTTTTAAAAATTAATTTAGGTAATATTAAAATACCTTGAAACTGTATTCATAGGTCCTACATCATCAAAAAATACAGCAAATTCTTTTGTCTGAATGGGAATCAGTCTATAAGCATATGATCTTACTTTTTTCCATGCAATAAGGTGTAATTTTAAAAACTGAGCTTGACTTTTCTATCATCTGTATTAAAAACATTGAATAAATAATTGTGTAAGATATCATGTTTTAGGTCAGTTGCCAATGAAACAATGAATATGAGCTGTGTGCCACACTAAACTTTGTTCTGTTTTCTAGAATCACCARGATCTTTGATAATCTTACCCATTCTCTTCTGCTTGTAATTTTTCTTGGTATTCGAGAGCCAAGAATACCAAGAATACCATGCTCATGAAAAACAAGCAAATATCCTGCTTTATATTTTTGCACTACCTTTTTTCTTATATGACAAACAGTACATCTGTGTTTTTGCAAACAGTTGTTTCCTCACCCTCACTGACAGCTGTTTTCAAGGGTTCATGTACTTGTGCTAAGAAGTTGGTGCACAACCTTTGTTTTTCTTCCACATATCTTAAGGCTAAAGAGRGTGAATATCCAAGATGCCTTCTTTGCTGAAGTGTACAGACTATGATAGTTTCAGTTCCAGCTGTAGTATTTTGCCACCTAAGCWGTTGCTCATAGATTTAACACTGGAGCACTACCTAATTTGGTGATGAAGGGGAGTGCCACTGTTGATTTTTGGAGCCACTTTAGTACATACATAGAGGACAGACCCTGAACAAAGGCATAGAACTGTAGATAAGAGCAAATGTTAGAGGAGAAGACTGAACAGTKCCTCTTGTCATTGCAAGATCATTGCTTATTGTAGGTTTTTTTATATTTGTCAGAGTCTATTTTTAAAGTTTAAGACAATGCAACTTCCATCTCTTCCCTTGGGAAGTTATTCACCAAGTAATATATCTTGCCATCTGGAATTTTTTTCCTGATATTCTCTGTTAATTTTTCCTTTGTTAATGCATTTTCTATCATAAAAACTTATTAAATCACTTACAAAATTACAGCTTCTCTGTGGGTTATTTGAATCATCAGCATAAACTGAGCAATTATACCTCTGGTACCAAATTTTGTATGACAAAATTAACTCCCYACCAAATTTATAGAATAAAATATGCTGAGTTGGAAGGGACCCATCAGGATTATAGTATAGAATCATAGCATAGCATGGCAYAGTATAGAATCACAGCATAACATATYCTGAGTTGGACAGGACCCACAAGGATCATCAAGTCCAAATCYTGGTCCTRCRCAAGATGTCCCAAATATCCTATCATATGCCTGACAATGTTTTCCAARTACTTTTTGGTGCTGCAGCCACATCTCTGRAGAGCCTGTTCCAGTGCCCAACCACSSTCTGGGTGAARAACTTTTTCCTGATATCCAAACTGCTGCTGGTTATGAGAGTGAGGAGATCAGTGTCTGSCCCTCTGCTTTCTCTTGTGACAATGTTGAAGAGCACAATGAGGTCTCCCCTCAGTCTCATCTTCTWCAGGCTGAACAAACCAAATGACCTCAGCTGCTCCTCATAAGGCAGTTCTGTATTATATTCATCACAATTGATCTGAAATACAGCTTYRGAACAAATGAAAGAAAAAAGACCCCAACACCCTGCTGGTAAGTTATACAGAACTCAGTGTCCAGCCTGCTGTGCTGTACTCTTTTTCAAGTGTGTCATACTTTTCACACCATTTTATCACCTGATGAGAAACCAATTTTTCAGCTACTGGTTTTGGGACATTTGAAAATTAAGGATTGCTGATTGGTATTATTATCTTATACTCATGGTGTTAAGATCTGGGGAAAAAATGTCCTTTATCAATATACTTCTTATCCWATGCTTTTCCTATCTGAGGGCAKAGCTAACCATTCTGGGCTGTTTTAACCCTGGATAATGTMAACTACTCTCAGCTTCCTGCCTGTTTTTCTGCCTAAGTTTTAATGTGCTTGAATTTAGAGATGAACAAGGCATGCAGCTCTTCCCTGGACACAATGGCTTCCTGGCCCGGAGTATTAACAAAAACTGAAACTGAATCACTGGACATGATCTAACTGGAATTAAAGGTGCAATGTGAGGGTTATTGCAGGGTGAGTCTATGGAAAGCTCCAAAGCTTCTTTGCATGAGACTGAGATCTTTGAAACATGAGACTGGAGGAAATTATGTGATTGTCACAATTACCTTATTTATTAAATCCTTTCTGCCATTGCTTGGGGAAGATGGGATTCCAGTGTCAAAAAAAGGCTTTGCAATAGACAAACTAAAGAATGAAGGAATGTGTATCCTGAACAAATCCAGGCGTAGAAAAGTATTGCCAAACAGCAGCTAACTTATATCTCTGCTTGATAAATGTCCACCCAGGAAGCTTATGAACTTATACTATACTAACAAAATGAAGGTGATTAATGACATTTGAGTTGCCAAAATTTGATAAATCCTTTAAGGACCTGGTATTTTTAATCAACAGGTCTTAATTCACAATCAGCAGTGTCCATTTTCAGAAAAAATAAATGGAAATATACTGAAAAAATAGAAATTATCCACAACAAAGATGAGCCTAAYGTGTGAATCAAATTGTTTGAGAGTTTRAAAAAAGATAGGGAAAGAAGGAAARGATGGTTACTTTGTCTCTGCTGAGAACCTAGAGAGTGGAACAAACAGATTTGCAAAGGACCATTACAATTTACTTTTGAGATATGACAGAAGTTCAGAGTATTTATCAAATCAGATGGTTTTACTGCATTTTGGCGAAGTCATATGGACATAATGCATGCAAAGATGTGCACCATGTCCTTTTGGGATCTACAAGTCCGAAAGAGTATGCTCAGAAAGAGTATGGCAGGAGAGCATGCCAGTGTGTGCAAGCTGCCTTCTGACCACCTTGATGGTCACCAAAGTCAGGGAGAGGAATACAATGATGAACCAGGGCTTTGAAGAGAAGACAAAAGGGAGATAAATGACTGGGTTGTTGCTCTGTTTGTTTTATTTAGGTTTTAAAAGCTTTTAATGTTCATTTTATCTGGTAAGTCCTGCAGAMAAAATTTTTGATYGGGCAAAACAATTTTTYTTTCATACGAMAAARGTTTTTCMCCACTGAAGCAGCAGTACTTTACTRTAATTCCTCTTCASAGAATTACAGACACTTCTCTGCCTTTCACAGGCACAAATCAGGAGCATATCCTTTGTGTCTAGCACCCAAATTAACACCAGTGTACTTGGGACTGGAATTTGATGTGCTGTCTTGATTTGGCAATGGACTGGAGAGATGAATGATTTAAGAGCTGTTGTACACAATAGCTTGAAGAAAACAAGAATRCTTGTTCCAAAAGAAGGATGGTTATTCCTGAGAGAAATGATGATATTTTATGAAGCTAAATCAAAAACTTGAGAAATGTGTGTCAAAAATGTCCAGGCCTATGAGTAAAGTTGAAGCATATTTTTGCAGGGCTATTTGGTACATTTATCCACAAACTTGGCTGACACTAAGAATAGTCAAAAAACCCAACACATGCAATATGATGTTTACCACAATTCTTAGTACTCAGTATTCTTGAGTAAAGAAATTTACCACTAGAAATGTCAACATGTCTCAAAGGCTGAATCAGGATATTTTTGACCACAAMTGAGTGGTAAAGATTAGAGATTTATTATTGAAGTGTATTGAAATTTAACACATTACATCATGGATSTGCACATTATTGCAGCAAAGATGTTTTCTTTGAATGCTATCTTAAAAAAAGCAACTGAGATAAGTGAATCTGTAACATAAACTGTCTGGTKGGTTATATAAATTGTGTTCCTTGTCTGTTTGATTCTGTTTGATTTGTGCAGCTCTTTGTRTAGCTCCAGGTTCATGTTCTGTCCCAGCCACTTAGCTGTGGTTGAAGGGGGAATGAACAGGCTGCCTCACAGGAGCTGGAGCTGTCACAAGGCTGCTCTGACCTGGGGCCTGTACCCAGGTCATCAAAATGTAACTGCAAGGGAGTGAGAAGACCCAATAAAACCTTGGCCCTTTTGACTTATAACCCAGGGAGGGTAAAGTAGGAAAAAAAACAGAGTAAGAAGAGGAAAACTTACTCTGCACATATTATCCAGTTTGTTTTTTGGTTTTTTGTTTTTTTTTCCCTAAAGGATTCCCTATCATTAAGGAAATTCTGGTGTCTGGTGCCAGAGAGCATCAGATGCACACTCAGTCCTGCTGTACATCTGTCTAACACAATCTAACTTAGGATCAGTAGTCAAGTGGTGCAAATGGTGTAAGATCCTGGGGAGAGGAGGGTGCARAATGCTGCCTTCCTGTGTCTGGATAAATTCAATGTTCAGAGAGGAACACTGAMTGTGGCAACTGAAAGTGTGTGAGCCACAGGTAGGGAGAATGGTCTGTCATTGCCAGAGATGCTTGGGTTCTGTTAACTGGAGCAAGTCAGAACATTATTTTATTCTGGGAATCAGTCAGGACAAGTTATGTAAAAAAAAGCAATGTTCCCTTAAAGCTGCTGATTCCATAAGTACACCCAGCTTTGTCCTTGGTATTGCCCATGGCAGGGACTGCACTAATCACTCTGTCCATTCTTCACATTGTCTATGGCTTTGTGTCTCAAGTTATTCCTGCTGGTGGATCAGCCCTTCCTCAGCCTTTCAGCTTGTTGTTCTGGGGGATTAACTTCCTGGAGAAGATTCTCAACCTTGAACAGTGCTATTGAGCATAGCTGCATACCTGGTGGGCCTCTCCAGCATGGCTCATACTCTTCATACAGTGCCACTGTTACTCTCTACTAATAGCTGGTGAATACAACCCTTGACAGGCTTTGTTTGTGCTCATACTTGGATAAATCTGTTTTTTCATTGCCAAAAAAATGTTCCACAAAGGGAAAAACATGAGCAAGTTAGAAAAAAAMCCAAAAAATGTCTAATGAAGAAGGATGATCCTGTTGTGCACTGTTTTTTGACRGTTTTCCAAAATGTAGAGACTGTAGGAGTACCCAAAAAGGAAAAATAAACTTATTCCCCAGCAAYTGTCTTTCTTCACAAGGGGTTCAGAGTTGATTACAAGCATATGCACAYRCAYACACACACAACTATTCCACCTGTGGAAGGAGAAATTTCCAWGTTGCTCACAAGCCAATAGTGAGAGTTAAGAGCCCAGTTGTGGTGCAGCTGGTTGCTGCCAGGAGGAAGCTGACGCTGGGGCACTGGGCTGTCCTAGAGGTAATCACTGTCCAAGTCCTGGCATGGGCATTGCAATGAGCAGGAATGAATGTGCAGACCTGCTTCCAGTTCAGACCCACTGGAAAWCACTCCTCTAGAAGATATTCATGGCTTCAGCACTATGAATATGGTCTTAAAATAAGGACCTGTTGTTGAAGGTGTGTTTGGGGAGCCTGGCCTTTTCTTCACCAGAAACTGGCTCTCACGCTTGGCATCACTAGATTTTTTTCCCAGTTGCATTAGATGAGCCATTACAGCCCAATGCATACAGCTTTTTCTTGTAAACTTGCTTATGGATCTGTTAAAACTTCTCAGAAAAGATCATTCATCTTTGTATGTACCATCACAAATTGGGATCCAAAAAAATGTGCCAAGAGAACAATAACAGCATATCATTGCCTGATCCTCAATAACGTTTTGCGTGCTGTTGARGAGGCACATGGCAGATGCTTGCTTGAGCATCACTGACAAAGGATGTGCTGAATGCTAGGGCTTTCCAGATGTGTGGGTGTTTTACGAYAGAATAAAAGTGACAGTCATCTACATACACAAGTTTTCCTTAAAAAACCCACTAAGAGACCAGAAATGAATGCAAACGACCAGCAAATTGTGCCATCAGAATATTCTGTGTCAGATTGTTTCCTTCTATCAGATAMATTTGCACAGGATTTTAGGCAAGACGTCTGCTTCATTATGGATTTGAAAGAAAGGTAAAATGGGGAGCTTTGCCCAGCAAAAATACTCAAATTGCTTTTCAATCACTCCTTTCCTGATTAAAGCATTTTATTTTAAACAATGGTTACTGCTCACAGTAAAGACTTCCCAAAGTTTGGGAAGCAGATATCCTGAAATAATTTCTACAATGCAGAGTAGGTATTTTCCTGCTTCCCAATTACACAAACTGTTAATGGGTAATTGGAGGCAGGCTAAGTGCTAAAATCTGGTACYATTACATTGAATGACACTCTATAAAATAACATCTGTCTGTGTGTAACATGGCCTTAATTCCCAGCTCACTGACAATCTGTAATGAAAACAGCGTGCTGTAAGCACTGAACATGCATATTCTTTTGAAAAGGAAGTACAAGTAGAATATTTTTCTGATAGAATTCAAGTAGGAAAAAGGCAGGCTTATTTGTTATCTTCCTGCAGTTTATAATATAATTTTATTTTGTAAAGTGCATTTATACATCTTTTTACTCCTCTAAAGTGTATATATATATATACAGAAATGTATGAAAGCATAAATATTATTGTGTGTMTATACATATATATATGAACACAAATATGTTTAAATGGAGTTTCATCAAAAAATTAAATACTAATCAGATATTAAAGTCAGTGCAAGATTCCAACTGGATTTACAGCTGGAATCAAGATGAGGCTGTAACAAGCTCTAAATCCGCATATCTTTCTTTTGTAATGCTGGCCCAGATCACAACATTACYTTTGTCTTTTCTTTTCTACACCCTCCTCCTAAGAGTTACTTGAAGATTCTTGATGTTAGATGGGCCACAYGTAAGGTAAAAATAATTTCATGTGAGTATCTCATTACAGTGTATTTTGTGTTTACAGATGATGTCACAAACTGCTTGCAGTTAAACTGTCTCAGACAGGGAAAAACCAGCCTCTGGTGTGTGAAATACCAGCTTCCACAACCAACTGAGATTATACATTCAGAGATGGGGGGTTTAGGACTCAAGAGCTGGGACTACAGAACTGATGAACCAGTGATGAAACTTTATCTTGACTGTCAGACAGTCATTTTCAACGCTGAAATTTAGCCTCGTGCTTTTTTTTTTTTATCACATTTAATTTGATGAAAGATAAGCTTACTAAAAATGTTAGYACATGCCTATAACAATAGCTATCAATTTGGATTTCTAAAGGGCAAGAGTAATGTCTCAATTTATTCCCATATGATGTATCTTTATTTTTTTAAGCTTCGGCTTGATAACTAGTACAGCATTATCTTATCAATTAGTAAAACATTACCCAGTAATGATATCAGCTCTGACACATCCAGGTAACATTTGGAGTGATATATATTTGCAGTTACATTCCCATTTACCCCAAAGTCATGTTTTTTGGCATCAACAGAAAATGGAAATATTGATATGTGCTCAATGTTAAGAAAATGCTTTAGCAATGTATAAGATTATTTGCTGCTGAGAAAAGCTCATTATACAGAACCATTATATTAGTCCTGGAATAACAAACAAATTAGAACAGAAAAACAACTCCAAAACTAAACATGACACTCCTCCATAAAATAAAAGAAGAATGAAAAAATGATGGAAAGAAAGACATGCTGTCAAGACATTTCTGTGTTCTCTGTAGAAAAACTGTAATTTCTTAACATTAACTAGTTTAAAATGGGATTTCCCCCCCTAATGTATTTTGGAAAAGTCTCATTTTTCCTGGTAAGGGTGCTGAAACTTCTTACTCAGTATAATTTTATACAGAATTTTTGACATCTTCTGCATATATCTGTTCTAGGAAAGGAAAATGTACTTTGCAGGTAACAAGTTTTTCCTAGTTGAAGAAGTTCTACGAAAACATGAGTTAGGTAGCAACATCCCAGGCTCGGTGACAAGATTGTGTTTTTTCTATGCCCTCACACATATGAGTTACATGACAGCCATTATTCTGGTGATTATTTGCTATTTTTCTCCATGTGTTTCCTATTCTTTAGGGCTCAGCTGCATTTCTAAAGCACATGCTAACATAAGGACAAGGTAGTGCTTAGGCATCTCCTTCTGGCATTTTGGGTGAGACAGGGATTTCTGCACATGCCTGTGTATGGGGGGCTGTTTTTTGTGCATTTGTTTTTGGGAACAAGCACAATATTACTCCTCTCACTTTCAGATTTCCAAATAGTTTTGTAGTGCAGGAACTGGTGAAGGGAATGTTTCTGTTTTGCAGTCACTGGCATGGCTYGGGCATTAAACGGTTCTCCTCAGGGAAAACTTTAGCAGTCCTTACAAGAAGGAATATGCAGGTTGTGGAACTAACCAGAACAGGGAATGGGAGTGTCTGTGCTCCATCATGAGCACTGCAGGTTCTATCGAGTTTTTATATTTTGAGTCCTCAGAGATTATAAAGTCTTTGCTTGTGRTGGTCAGTTTGCAAAGGTACCTCAYGTTGCCATGCAGACTGCTATARGACAGAAAGAGAAARCTCTCCATCATTTCATGTTCACCCACATATTCCAAATTGCTCTTGTAAAAAAACTCAAGAACAATGAGTCCTTCAGTAATCTCTAAGGTGATTCTGCTTCATCTTTTCACTTGGAAAACCCTGTTTACTTCATGTTTGCAAGTTATAAAAATGATACTCTATAATCTATTTGCTCAGATTCCTGATACACATTAGGTATTTTTCCCCATATATTACAAAGAAAAGTCCTGTAATTGAAAGCTGCATGCTTTGYTTTTCCTTTTCTTTAACCTGCTATTTGCACTCTCATCATGTTTCTCAGGAAAATA
>CADDXX010000012.1:1054079-1247998 GCA_902810485.1 Alauda arvensis | reverse complement strand
CTGTCATATTAAAATGTCTTTCTAAAAATGATGCACTGAATCTGTTTCTCCATGTATGTCTCCATATTTGTTATATGATTATTTTAACACAAATATTTTCTTTAGTATTTGCAGTTTTCGTTAGTATTTGCAATTTCCCACTTTTGTATATTTCCCCAATATTTCTTTAGTTTTATTTCTTTATGAGCCTAATTTTCAGTATTGCTTTCTCAGAAATTAATATATTTTTATAAATAATTTGACACTATTTTAATTCTTCCTTCTTGAAGATTCATACCTTGTTTGAATTCATTGGTTTGATGAGAGCTCATACATACTGAAGTTAAAAACTGGCCTCTGAAGTGCCAGAATTTTTTTTATTCTTGCCAGTGCTGCTTAATACACTTTTGTTCTGCCATAATTACCATTTGTAACTACCTAGCCCTCAAACTTACAGAAATTGTCAATTAACRTAATAATTTCACAGTTCAATTATTTTTAAATACAGTAGGTGGCTTATAAATCTAGTGGTCTRTAATTAATTCACTCAGTGCAACATTTTCAGTCCCATTCCATGTGGATTGCCAGTGGACCATAAATGAGGAGTAAATAGCAGAGCAGCGAGTGAGGTGAGTGTGTGTGTGCGTGAGGGCAGCGCATCACTGCTGGATGTGGCAGGACTCAGCTGCATGCACTAAATAAATTTATGACCTGATAGGAAGAGCAAAGGTGGCCAGATAAGAAGAGCACATTATCCCTCTGTCATTCCCACTGCTGCCTTCCTAGTGTGCAAGCAAATATCTCTTGCAATCTATGTCTCGGGGTTGTATGACATCACGAAGGTTATTGTTATCAGAGAACTACCAGACCYATAGAATGCCTCTAAGCTGCCCTGGCAAGAGGCTGGTACACAAGGGATTGATGGCCCATACTGCCCAGGCATTACAAAGGGTTGATTAAGCAACAGTAATGAGCTAGTAGGAGATGCAGGTGCAGAGGATACTGCATGAACAGGTGCACAAACATGCACTCCCAACTCTTGATCCTAGGCCAGCAGTGAGTGCCTTGGTTCATCTCCCAGAGGACACTGCAGCACTTCGCAGACCAAACCGGCACCAGCCAGGGAGCTCAGCACACCCACTGAGGAGCTAAGGACTAGCCAGAYCCAAGGGCAGCCTATCCTGGTTGCTGAATTTGACCATTCCTTTTTTGGCAGCCAAGTGGCAGTGGCATGGAAGTCATGGCATTAGTCTTGAAGCACCATACATGTTGCATGTACTAGAGCAGTGCAGTGGACACAATTGCAGTGCAGGGTGCTACCCACTGTTATTCAGATTGGTTTTTCTTCCTTTAATCCAAGATATTTATGTTGTTGTGCTTGGTGCTGTACTATGGGTCACCCGGTCYTCCATCTGATAGACCTAGGTGTGTTATGTGGCTTTCCTGGTGATGCTTGTAGGAACTAATTCCACAGAGCCTCACTATATCTTTCCCAGACATCACATATGGCTATKGAATAACCCAAACTGTTGTTGTGACCTAGCCAGTCAAACAAGATGAATCTTGTGTCACTCTTCATTGGCACATAATTTTTTTCTGTGAGAACCTCAGCAAGAGAAAGGTACCAAGAGGTCAAATCACAAATTACAGAGCATCCTGCAAGCCTTAGGACTCTGAGTGTACAAGCTATGATCGATTGCCTCATTTCTCTGTTGTCTCTTGTTGTAACAGAGAAGACAAAAGGGTGGAAAATTCCCACTTTTTTTTTTGATTGATACACATTTCTACATACATTTCTAATGTACATGTTTTGTGATTCCATCTGTCACTAGGAAGTCAAGGAGGTGAGACCTTTCTGGTTAGAAATGTTAATATAGTGGTTTCAAGAAGTTTATMTGCCTGCTACTGTCTTCTCCAGAAACTTCATTCAACACCCAAACTTTTGAGCAGGTTCAAACTGATGTCTTTTTCCATCTTTGCTGCACATCTTTGCTTTGCTTCCACACATCTATTTCTTTTCCTGAGCGAATGCCTATACTTCTTGCTAAAGATATAGTGGTCCTAGTGTCAGAAAACCAAGGGTCCTGGAAAACTGTCAAWTTCTGTTTCTGTAAGAGTTGCATAATCTGTAAATCTCAAGAAAAGGAAGAAGATATTTCCTATGACAGGAAGGGTCACCTCTTGTGACTATATCAGAGACACTCAGGATTCACCTCTAGCCCTAAAAGGGTCTGAGACAGAGTTTTGCAGCTGTGAGACTGATATTCAAGCTGAAGTTTAGAAGCATATACTGCAAAAAAGCTGTTTTAGGTACCATGGCCTATTTTTGTGGCTTTCAGCACTGCTCTCTATCTCCACAGATGTGCCCAAGACATGATAACTATAGAGGGGATTGCAGTCACCCTGCTGTGGTTCCTCAGCACTGGGGACCTAGTGTCAGGATGTGTGTAATCTCTGCCAGCACCTGGTGAAGTCAGAGGAGACAGATGTCCATCCTGTGCTCTGGAGGTAAATCAGAGCAGAAACCTGACAAAAMCCACAATTTCTCCAATGCTCTCCAGATTGTTCAAGTGGGAAACATATGGTAGGGCTATTTCTTTTTCAGATATATTTCTCACTATTTTGGAACATTTTTTTCCTTTATTCAGTGTAGAGATGTCTGTAGACACACACACATATATGCTTGTCTAAACACAGATGCATATTTGTGCATAATATAATATAATGCATATTATACAGAAAACATGGATGCATTTCTTTTTCAGAACTCATTTGGATGTAACAGTAAYGGTCTCAAATCTTTGTTGATGAATATGATACACCAGACTCCATGGATTATATCTATATCAGGATATAATAGAATTCATCACTCTTTCTATTCATAAATAATGCTTCATATAGCAACAAACATATATATATATATGTATATATAAGTGATCTTTTCTTTGAATTAAGAATGTTAATGAATTAAGAATGTTAATGTTACCTCTATGACAAAACCCAAGCCAAAACTTTTAGGTCTCATTATGTGGTGTTTAGCATATTGACATAGCAGTTCAGGTACACTATCCTTCCTAAGTGTACCTAACTTTCAGGACATGGATAAAAGTTCATAAARTTWTGAGGACTGTCCTACCTGAAACACRTACAATGTTYCATTTATGAGAGAAATCTCTTCAGTGCAGTTAAGCTGCTTGCTTGCTTTTATTGGAAACCAGATTAAATTGACAACTGGGTTTTTTCATAGAAGCTGAACTGTTACATAGTCTTGTCRTTTTTAAAGAAAGTAATTTAACTTAAAATGAAGGAACAAAACCACTCAAAACTCTTCCCAAGTTTCTTCATATGTAATGTTTTAACAAAAGGTGATCTTTAACCAAGAATGATTGCAGCAAAATAGTGTAAGAAATGCATTTTTCCTTTACATGGGAAAATAGCATGTTTGTCATTMTTTTTCCACTTTACAACCCATTTCAAGAGGTCATGTTCAGTTGAAAATCAGACATAGCATTGGTGTGAACAAACCCAATTCAACAGAGATCTGTTACAAACTTGCATTTTGGCAAAATCACCTTGCATAGTTTGCAGCTTTTTTAAAGGAATGGAGAAACCAAGTGAGTTTAGAAGGGGAAAACCAGCAATCTACCTTGTCTGACCTTTGGCTTTTGTGCTATCTATTTATTTGTTTCTGCTCATAGTAGATTTTCTATCAGTGCTTTCAATTAAATCTGTGGTATTGACATTTCATCTTTCTTTTTGGGAAAGGATTTGTTCTTAGAAATCTGATAGGACTTTCTTTTGCCACTAGGTCTGATGTATTCCTGGGGTCACATGTGAGCTTTCTAGTTTGCCTGTAATTATCCCTGTTTGACTGATCACTAGCACTTCTCCTAGAGGAGTCTCACCCAGTTTCTATTTTGCATGTACCTTGCTTTTGTACAGACAGGCAGGACACCAGCATTATTTTTGTGTTAGTTATAAAACATGAAATATGGTACCAGATCAGATATGCAGTGATCTGCTCCCACAAAGGGCCACTTTCAGACATTTCAGGGATGAGTGTAAAGATTTACATTCACATGTGATGGATGCATTCAGAACAATTTCTTTAAAGAAATTAAACCAAGGGAGGGAATAGCTGGTTGCTGTCCTGAACACTCAGAGTTAATGTCCACCARGTTATTTTAAATCTGTAAGGTTCACCATCTTGACCCCAACAGAGACACAGATCCTGAAATATTTCAGTGCCTTACTCAATGCTGAATATTCTTCAGGAATATGGATTAAGTGGAGAATGATTGRAGTGAGAGCCCCATCTGGTACCAATGCACTTACACAAATGCAAAGTGCATGCTGTTACAGCAGAGGATGAGCATCCCCTATCCCCCAGGACACGTTTCCATGAAAGCATATTCAGGGATAAACTCAGAGTGACATGTGCTTGACTTTTCTCAATGCCCTGGGTGGCTAGGGATGGAGGCACAGAACACCCAGTGCACATCAGGCTTGGGTGAACCTTTCACCCCTGTGAGAAGTGAAGGAGAGCTCAGCCATGGYCTTCTGTGGGCAGCTCAAATTGTGGCTGCCCCTGCCTGGAAGGCACAGACACCTGGTGCTAATCTGGGAGGGAACTAGCACCCTGTAATCTATTTCTTCTTGTCTTTTTTTCCCTTCTGTTCCCTGTTTCTCTAGTCAAGRTCCTACTTTTAGAAGGCAAACTGTTCCCAAAACACCTGCAGGCTGACTGAAAAGTTAACTGTCCCYTAAATGAGAACCAGAAGACTCCTCTGTAAACCAATCTAGTCTCTGGGAGCAGGCATCCAGAAAAACATCCACCTTTCCTCCTAGATATCAGATACAAGCGTATTTATCCTCCCAGACAGAGATACCCAGTTAATCTGTTTATCCATGCAGGTAATAATGAAGCACTAAAAGAGATWGATAGCCACATTAAATCAGGGTCCAGATCCTCCTTGTGTGTAATCTGGGCTCATTCTTTTGAGATCAAGGTGGTGACAAAATTTTATGTTAACTGAGAGACTGGTCTGTAAGGAGGTGCAGTAATATACTTCCTGTGGGATTATGGTCAGAGAATTGCACAAATATGTTASCAGTATCTTTCCATTTGGAYTTGACTGGATTTATTATAAGAAATTATCTCTTGGTCAGTGTAAAAAAGGGAAGCAGTAGTRGTGTGCATCTATTAARCAACCATCTTCTATTATTCTTATAATATTGTCAGAATATTGTCTTTTAGGAATGCGTCCACAAGCTTTTTGCTTGTTTTAAGTAGTTACTTTTATCAAAAGGTTTTATACTGGCCCTGGARATGTATATTTTATGCATGCTTTTTCCCTAAGAAATGAGATTTCACTAAATACAATGTAAAAATTGTATTTTTGAGTTGGATAAAAGCTATTTTCATAGGGAAGAGACATTTCCTTCTAATGATATGACACAAATCTGAGTCATCATTYGCTTTTGTAGTTTCAGCAACAAAAGACTTTACTGAATAGTTTTTTTTCCTTTTTTTTATGAGGGTTTCCTCTTTTTTTCWATTCCCAYTGGTTAAGTATGATTTCCTAAATTGTRCCTTGTAGRTGCATAATTTTCAGAATACCTCCTTAGTATTTTGAGTTCAGCTCTGCCTTTTGTTTCAGATTTTGATTTCCTCTTATTATTTTTACGGCTAGTATCACTGAAAGTGTGTGGGATGCTCAGCACYCAGGAATGAAAAAGGTTAAATATCTTACAACCTGAAGACCAGATTTYCCTGGCTTTTTCTTTAACCTGGTATATTTTTTATCCCTCTTGGGATAAAAAAAGAGCTTTCAAAGCGAATGTAAYGTTTTACTGGTACGTTTTACACGGTGTTTCGCAGGCAAACATCATCTCTCTGTGCTCACGCTCTGGGCCAGCTGGATGCTGCTCAGCTATGAAGGGGAAGCCGTATATTAGTGGTGAGCACAGCCCTTGGCCCAAGCTAAGGGCTCAGCATCCAGCTGGGAGGTGGGATATGGGATTGTGCGCAGCAGGCACAGCCTTGGGTGTCTCGATGGACGTGGGCGAAGGCTCAGTACACAGCTAAAGCTGTGCTCACCTCAGCCTGCCCCTGGCTGCACCAGTGTATCCACAGCCAGACTGGGCCTAGCCTGGGCAAGATAAGTTCAGTTCTGCTTAAATGAGAACTTTGGTTTGGCAACTGATTTTGGAAGGCARAGGCCCCAAGGTGAGTCAAGTAGAAAGGCCAGGTGCCTCTTGGCTTCTGGAGTGAGCATCTGGAAGGATGTGTGATGCAGGAGTCTTCACTACAGAGGGCCCAGGTCTGCAGATCATGTCTTGCACTACTTGGGAAGGTGAAGACGAAAATGTGCTATTCTGCTCCTGAGTTGTCCTGTCCCAGGTTTTCCCTGCAATTTAAGCATGATTCATTGCACATACAAATAAGAACGAGTCATCTGGAGTTTTTATGTTTTCTGTGCCTGCCAAATTACATGGAAGACTGTTGGATTCCCAGCAAGGTGAATGCCTTAAGGCTGTGAGCCTAATTTACAGAGGAAAACCAGGAAAAATACTCTGATCTTTGAAGGTTTTTTAAAGGTAACTACAGACTAAGCAGGTGGACTTCATTTCAACTGTTTTAACAGATTTCTACAATGAACACKGTGCTATTATACAGTAGTTATCCAGCATTAATGAAGTTATACAGACAATGAGATTTGCAACATTAACTTTTAATCTTGTTTTCTGTAATGATTTTTCTTCCCTAATGGAAATGCATGCTTACCTAAGCAGGTTTTTTTGACCGTTATTTTATAATTAAACTATGATTTCCACTTCTTGCAACTCCWGCCTGAGCAGGCATTAATATACCTGGAAAGAGCGGATGTATTCTTAAAGCTCTTTTAAATTTCTAACCTTGAATAATTTGTCTCTGATGCTTTTCTTAATTATAATCCATTCAGAATAAAAGAGGATGAATTTTTCCCCTTGAGCAAAGCCAGGATAAATTCTAACATATCTGCTCTTTATAAAGATTTCTTTTTCATTCTGCCAAAGTGAATACTGCATCCTAAACTACTTCACTGTTCATTAGTGTACAATTAGGCCCATATTCACTGGTATMTGCTGCCTGTTTTGGGCCATTCTGGTGATGCAAAGCAGCTGTAAACTCGATTTAACAGGCTGGTTAAGCCAGGTTTACAGCTGTTTTGTGTGGCCTTTGAGGAGTGATGTGTCTGGGGTGCACTGGTAAATCTGGCCTGTCAAAAAAGAAAGAACTTGCATTATTATTTTATCACTTCTTAAGCTGTCATAAAGCGGCCTTTGCAAGTTTYCATTTGATCAGACCTTGTTTGCCTCTTCATTGAATAGCTTTATCACATTTTCTAATTAAAACAGKGGAAAAACACATCATAGAACTAGARTTTAAACAAGCAGCTATTAGAGATATATGTTTAGTAGAGAGCATGGATTAGGAAGTATTCCTAATTAGGGAAGAGAGATTATATATGCCGGAGCGACTATATTATAACATGGAAAAAAGGACATCATCCTCCATACCCCCAGGTTTTCCCAATTAGCAGCAGTCTTCTTGTCTGAGAATCACAGAAAGCCTGCACTTCACCCTGGTAGCCTCAGCCTCCAGGTACTGGCTCATCTAGATGGTGCAGACCCATGGAGGTAACCAGATGGTCATTATACACCAATCACCTTCCCAGACATGCCTTGTCATACCTCTTCTGCCAGAARGGGGTGACTGCATGACTCCTGAAAGGGATGATGACTTTTCACCCAAACTCCCCTTCCATTATGAACCCTTAATAAGGGCCATATTAGGATCAGKTGAAAGAGAATTTCAGTAGCTGTCTCTATTTTTCCAGGAAATCCCATTGTGCTGGTTTCAAAAATATTAGTATGAGAAGCTTTCCCTCTTCCATGGCAACATAAGGCAGGACAGTCGTGCACARCACAGTTTGAAAGACAATCACAATYAAACTTCTGCTGAAATCARCCAAGTTTTGTCCTKTCATGTTTTCCCTTTATTCTTCATCCTTCTGCACTTGATCAGGGCTTTGCCATGCTGTGTTCCTTGCACTTCTTGCCATACCATTWASAGAACTTATTCTCCTTCTCACTCTTTTGTTGATTCCTCTGTTAGCAGACAAACATGTCTAAGCAAAATGTAAGTATGCTTAAAGCCAAACCTGATTCACAACAACCAATCAAGAAATTARGAGCTTTTTCAGAATTAAATTACTTAAAATCAAAGGGAACTGGCAATATCAGCACATATAGCTCAGCTTGACTTTGTTATCAGTATGCCTTGTCTTCTTTAATACCTATTTGTAATATGCTTTCCCTTCCCTTCCATTCCCATTTCTGAGTTCAGCTGAAACTCTGGGGATTCCTCAGAGCAAATCATTATCAATGCAAATCTCTAGTGCATGAGGGATATGCAGATCAAACAAAAAAACTTTGCTCATTGGGGAGAATAAGGAAGAGTATTTTCTGGCTGTAAGTGCTGTCAGGCACAATGTTGGTCTAAATGGAAGCAGAWATTAATGTAAACATGAAGTATTTAATTTATATTATCATTATGGGAAAATTTCATAAAAATTGATYTTTCCCTGGAGATATATTGATTTGCAGAGCCTCTGTTTTCCCAACAGAAAATCTTTCCCTAATAGTTGTTTCCATCAGCCATTTTCATGCCTTTTRCAAAGAACAACCAGATCTAAAACACAGAAGTCTCTTATTTCCAATTGAGTTAAAATAKTGAATTAAACCACGAAAATATTCAATCCTACAATCCCTTTGTGTCCAAGCTTACACAACGATAGTGTGAACTGGGGTAAAATCTATGGAATTCCATGCTTTACCCATGCATGCCAGTTTTAGTGGAAAGGACACTTCAGTGGGTTATCTTAAATGATGGAGTGTTGTAAAGTCAGATKAGACTGAAATCAGTCTCTCCTCCTRTTTCTCAGTGTGCAAACAGATGGAGAGGAAGAGAACCACAGCCTGTAAAAGTGATCTGTCTCCACACACCAGCGGGCAAACGGCAAGAAGGACTGCAGGCACTGGGGACAGAGGAGCTCTGTTCCCAGCAGATCAGACCAGAGCTGATACATGGTTAGAGATGGGGCACTCTCCACCCAAGCACCATCCACTCACTGCCAGTGGCACTGGCAGCTTGCAGTTCTGGCTGTTTCTGATCCATAACAGCCAGGGACCATGAACRGCTAAGGGAAGTAGAGGGGGAAAGGGAGCAAAATATCCTCTTTAATGTTAAAATGAATACCTCTGTGCCTACCATCTTGTTCCAGAGCTGATGGGCTGAAGGGCCAAACAAAGCATCCTGTAGGGAAGTCTGAAAAGTGCATCCCCACTAGAACTGATAGTATYGTGGCTGCCAAGGTGGTAATTTGGCAGCACCTCATTCTTTTATTCCTCAGCTGCCTTTTGAGAGTYACCAGCTGCAGTACTATTACCATGTAGTTCTTCTACAGGCCAATAAAAATCATAACCATTTTCATTTTCAGAAATTACATTGCCATCAGTGCTGCTTCCAGTGCYTTTTAACCCTGCTGACCCATTTTCTTTTGGTAGCAAAGGGACCATTATCTCTCTCTGTACCTCTACCAAATGCATAACTACCTCTACTATTTTCTCTATCCTGCATTTTTCCCCAATTTCCTTTTTATTTGATTAGGTGCCATCAAAACTCTCAGATCTAGGCATAAAATAAGTCACAAAAGAAAATCTTCTATGTAAGTTTCATTTACAGCCAYGTATTTGGTCTACAACCAGGTGTTCTCTACATTCAGTTTGAAATAAAAGAGCCACACATTTTTCCTCRCAGTGAGGAACCACTTCTCCAGCAGCTCTTAAGGGTGGCTAGTTCCTATCCTGCTCTGTAATGCAAAGGGTACATTCCYGGTTGAAAATTTTGTAAAAGAAAAGGAATTGAAACAGTGCTTTTACACTGTGTAACAAACATTAGCTTCTTATATCTAACGGTCCTGTCCTGTTACAGACAAATCAGTCATTCACTGAAAAGCAGAGAGGAATTCTCTGTGACTCTAAGCTGATACACATACATTTGTTCRTTAGAAAATCCTACCTTCTTCTCCTTTTTGCCTGAATTCTCTGCAAAACACCTTGACCAAAAGAAAAGCATCTAGACACCTGGCTGGAGACCCTAAGTCCTTTTTCACCTTCATTTTATTTTTTTAAGTGTTTCTTCAGATGTGATTTGAAATGGATCTGATGGAGAAAGATGTGACTGTATCTGTCATACTACCAAATAGTCTTCCCAGAGAGATTGAAAGAAGGATGTCATATTCCCAATAGTACTGGGGCAGGTTTGATGCTTCGTCTCAAAAGAAGCCCAGTGCTTAGCCACACCTTTCCCTCTGGAATGGAAAATGTGGCCAACCCTAGCAGCATTATACTGCATCAGTCATTAATGTGTGCACAAGTTCCAGAGATACTGTCAACACAGTGGAGTGCAGTTGCACACTTGCAGGCATCATACTGTCTGTCTGTCCTGACTAGGAAAATTTGAGGGGTAGTGTGGCTGTATGTGCTYGGCATGGCAATTCAGACATCTGAAACATCCTCCCTCTGCTTTCCCATGTTTACAGAGGAGTGGTTATTTTCTAGACTTTATGAAGAAAGTTTCTTCCAAGAAGAATTTTTCATAGAGGTGTCTCATCCACCTCCTTCCTTCCTTTCCCTAACTCCAGCTACTCTCTCTTACACCATGTATCCTATATCTTACCCACTCTGTATTTTGCTCCAAAACTTATTGAGCAAGCTGAGACATAACCCAGTCTGGAGAGTGGGACAGCCTTGCCCCAGTGATGCTGGCAGGCAGACTGGTTTGYTCTTACAGAAGCAGTATAAACCATTTGCTTTCCTCCAGGCAATTATTCAAGAGAAGTGATGACAGGCCCAGGAAGAATGTTTCTGTGTCAGGAAGGTAAACATTACATGCTTCCCAGGCAGCTCCTTCTGCCTTCCCCCCTGGCACATGCCAAGGCTRTGTCATGGCCTGTTAAAACAGGACRCATCTTTAAATGTTTTTACCCTTCTTTTTGTTGCACACTGGAACCATTTCATAGGCTGGTGTGTACTCAYTGTGTTTCCAAAAGGCAGAAATAATCAAGGGCTTGCCTCTATCATACAGCAGTAGATGCAGAGAGAACTGTGTTAATTTTTGCAGCTCTGGTAGCAGTTTTCTTGATTCTTAAGGGAAAGGGAAGAGAATGCCCTGCAGAGAGAAGGATGGTCTGTCGAGTTGTTTAAGGGTTTACAATCAAAGGTTTTTGGTAATATTAAAAAAGCTTTATAAATTAATTWAAAAGAAGAAAGTTTCCACAGTATTATCTCTGATGTGCTTTATCTTGTTCTTTAAGCCTCASTGAGGGATAAGATTTCCCAAAGTCACAATGACCAACAATGAGGCATTAAAAAAAGGCTTTCTTTCTTTCTTACCCAAATACAAMWGTTAATTGTGTGGAGTATTAGARACTCAAAAACCTCTGGATGTCACCATAGGAAGYACCAAGGACTATACATAGTGGGAAGACTGGATTCACTGAAAATCACATTGCAGTCAATAAGTGTGTGGTTGGTGGCATTGGGATCATGATTCCTTCCAATACAGCATGACATCCTTCTGGAGAAGGATGAAATACACTAATTAATTTCTGGGGATTTGTCATAGTTTGTTTTGCTGCATTCCATAATTTGCCATAGTCATAGAAAACATTACAATTTCTCCAAGATAATGTATAGAGAAAAATGATGTTAGACAATTTTGGTATTTGCACCCTTTGAATGTAGCATTTGGCATCATTCTCCCCCCCAGYGATATCCTAGCCAATCTCTTTATGTTAATGACTACTAACCCCCAGCCACATTTGTCATTCTATTCTAATTTCCTTTGTAATTATGCTTCTCTTAAGATATTAAGAAGCAGAAATATGTTTGCAGGTTTCAGTGTAGAATMATAATAATCAGATTCTGCATTTACCTCCCAGATAAAATCTATAGCTTGATGYAAAGTCCTTGTCTGTGTGCCATCACCACTTACAGTCATACACTTACACCTTGCTTGGAGCCTGGCCCAAGGCCTGCTGATGTCAGTAGAAATCTTTCTAATTACCCTATTGATGGCCTGTGATATGATTCAGGGATTAGCAGCAGGACATGCTGCAGCCCCATGGCTATTAAATGTTACCTCATGCTATTTTGTGTTCCCAGAGCTTTGCCTTGTKTAGGGCTGCCACTTCACTTTGCAGAAGTTCTTTCTCAATGGAGATTGGCAGATGCTCTGAAGCCCTGAGCAAATTAAATCTTTCTTGCCTGGCTCCTTGTTCATACACTCTGCTAAAGCTCTCCTGGCATTGGTACCAGCCAGAGATGTTCCTTTTCTTGAAATACTGATTTTAATTCCTGCTACTCTTCTCCAGATAACRTGATTAATTAATTTGCATTTTTGCTTGGGCATATTTAGTGGTGGGTCTTTAAATTTTATTTTTTATTATTTACATTTTCTGCTGTTTTCAGTTTTGCTTGGGGAAAACTTTACTTTGCCCTCACAGGAGWCCAGGCAAGTAAGAATAGCTTTTGTAATTCCTGTTAATGAATTTTACCAACATGCATCCTGTAAGGAAGCAAGGAAAGGAAAACATATGACATATACTCCTAACTTTAATCTAGACAGAGTAAAGAGAYGACTGTGTCATAGCCAATATTTAAGACTGAAAAATATCTTTAATGATCTGGAAAACTGCCAGGCTAAACTGAATGAGCTAGACACCACTCTTGCAGGGGAGGGTTATATTATCTATTATCWTGAAGAAGGGAGATAAAATTCATGTAAAAGGGAAAGAACAAAATTGTTACCARAGATAATTAAATGAAATACTAGAATCTTCTTTGTCATGGCTGACTTTTTGGAGTATTTATACTATTAAAATGTACAGCAGTTGGTAGTCCATAAAAAAGGTAGTCTTCAGTGTTTAAGATTTTCCTCTACAGACCATGGAGTTTTCCACAGGCACAGTGGAATGCTTGGCTGTGTGCAGGAACAGTAAATATAGTGGTCAATCAATACAGTTCTTACCTGAACAATGTGTCACCCTAACGGCCCTTCTGCACTCTGGAAAACACAGAAATTGTAGGACTGGGCCCAGGGACAGCAGGTGAAGCTTTCTATTGTTCCTATAAGGTATCAGAGAGTATCATTACAGATTATGTGCTTGTTTTAGTAATTTACAAATTGTTAGTACATAAGTTTATTTATGTACCCATTTACAGATATGGGTAAGGTGACCTTAGTCCTTATGGTAGCTGTCTGTGGGACAGAATTGCTGTGTGACCTGCTTATGTCACTTTGTCTCGTGCAAAACATTTGAAGAGCAAGGTCTTCCATTATCTTTCTGTTTCATGTGTATTGAYTATCTTCCTATGAGTGCAGGCAAAGGACAGCTGAAAGGACAGAAGGGGAAAACATTACCTTTGATTTTGAGATTGTTTGTTAGATGGAGTAATAATACAGGGAGCCACATTTTGRTCATCGTGCTCAGTTGTTAAAGTCTTACATAAAGCCTCAGTGTCAGTGAGAATCGTTCCATTGATGCAACTGAAACCTGAATTAGAGGGAGCAAGTGCATGGCTCACACCATTTTTACATAAGTGTCTAATTTTGTTCCCATGTTCTGTATGTAAAAGGAAGTCTGCAATTAAATCAGGTGCACAGCTACACAGAGTAAATGTTGCCTTTTTCCCAGGGTAAGTGACTCTCTTCACACGAGGTATAAAAAAAATGGAGCAGGGAAGGTAATGAGAGCAGAATCCAACAGAAAGTCTACCTAAGGATTTAAACATGTTTAAAAGTTTAAAGTTTCTGACATGGGTAGAATACAAAKTATCAAAACTTGCTCATTTGATGAATCCACATAAATAATTTCAACAATAATTATTTTGTAAATTTTGAGGCAGAAGTTCAAATGACAGTCCCCAATCTAACACCTGCAGTTACAATCACTTGTATATGCAGGTACCTGATTGCATCTGTAAATCAAATAGTTCGACGTTCAAGTAACTTCAGGTGTGCCTGAAAAATTGCAGAGGCAAAAATGCAGTCCTTGCTGAGGGCATGCTGTGTGTTTGGCCCTGCATTTCTTAGATGCCTCTAGTGAGGAAAAAAAATGCTCAATGCTATAAAAACTTATAAATTCTTTCTCCCAGGACAAAGTACCATGAACTCAAAAAAGAGGTTAAGCATGACAAAAAAAGAACATATCTTTTAATATTTGTTAGCAAGTCTTTGTAATATCTAGTAGTTGYGAGTTTCAGAGTGTAAGGAATGAGAGCATGCAGAAACTCTCAGTAGAAGATATCATAACCTTTAGAATTTTGTATTAACTTTTGCAATTATATTTTTTCTACATGCCTTCAGTTGGTTTTCCAACCTAGTAAAACTTAAATTTTTAACTATGAAAGTTCAGACTYTTTGAACAAGTACTATTAACTTATATACTGTCTTCTGGAGAATAGACTGAAATTTAAGTTTAGATTGTTTTGCCTTGGAARGGACCTTATAGATCAGATAGTTCCAAAACTGAGAAGAATTGTTCTTAAAATACTTTTTCATATCTTACCTAATTTTACTTATTCACTTTTTCCCCCCCACCCAGAAAGTGAAATTAGATTTTCCTCCTTTATTTTAATGTAAAGGCACTGGGATTGGGTTTCCTTCCCAATGCAGGCATTTCTTTTATATTTCATCTTGTGCTTGAATGAATTTCAAAACATAAGATGATCTTCAATAAGAAAAAGCTATGACTATCAAAGTTGAAAACAGGTTTAAGGTAAAATATTTGATGGGAAAATTTTCACTTTGAAATACAATTATCAGCAATTAAATTAATGAGTGTTTTCATGGCAAATTGATAACTTGAGTTACACATGATTAATCTGCACAATTCGCAAAAAACCCATCAGAAATAAAGAAATGTTAAAACAGCGTGAACTTGGTGTAGGCAATTCAGAGTCAAGGTGGTAAGGTACAATATTTTATGCCAATATTATATTTTCACCAGTCATTTCTGAAAATATAATATTGGATAGCCTCTGCCTAATAGGTAAGGATATTTTCCTATGGAGTGCTAGGATAAAAGAGTTTATGTAATTGATATTCCTTCACTTAAGCAAACTACTGCGGAATTACTGACATGTGCATGCCTTCTTTAAATGTCACAACAAATAATTTTTATCCATATATTGGAAAGATCTTGCTGTCAACATTCTCCAGGYTTTGCACTCTGATGGAGATCTGTAATTACATGAACCTTTCAGCTTTCCAATGGTGATGCATTCTTTGTTTATCTTTCACACTTTTGGTCCACAACAGCTGCTATCAAACTGTCATCTGCAGATCATTAGCAAACATATGGCAAAATGTGATTAATTTTGTCAGGAGCAATTGTGGCAAGTGGCATTTTGGCTGAGAGGACAAAAAAATAAGCATTAGCACCAACCCCTCCAACATGCTGGAAAGCAACAGCAATAATTTCTCAGTGTTATGGGGTTCCGTATTACTGCATTGTATAATATCTCATCCCCCATCTTCTCTTTCCAAGATCACTGTACATCTGTAAAGTGTATACTTGGGAGAATATTGCCAATCCATATGCTGTGGGACTGTGTAATTATATGACATTACTGAAAGTTTGAATTAGAAATGAAAATATTGTTTGTCAATTACATACTCTTAGCTGTAGCATGGTCCTTTTTTCAYCAGATGTATTTTGGCATAAGGCAAAATAAATAAGAACCATTTCTTTAAAGCACGTGCCTTGTATTTAAACATTTGTGAAAACAACAGTCTAGTGAGAAGTAGCAGATGCAAAGGCAAGTTATCTTAGCCAAGGCAGTTTGGAAAGGGGAACAATACAAGGGTATTTCACAGATATGCTCTTTAGTCATTTTGATGGAAGTTCACCTTGAAAGTGTGAAYTAAGCCCATGCAATGCAATACTGTATTAATGAACCTACAGACAAGTTGAAACAGTGACTCTGCAAGCCACAACCAGCTCTATCCATTCCCTGGGCTGTTACTCTTGAGACAKAAAGATGAACATCTGAATGTCATAATTATACCACCAGAGATTATTTTACCAGGAAGATCCAGCAACCTTAGATGTCCAATAAGTTTCTATGATTTCTATGTACTAAAATGCCAATAGTAATCCCTCCATCCTGATAACTTYTACAACATTGTGAATTATTTGGCGTTGCCAAAGTGCAGATGAATTWAACAATTATAAAGCTAGTGGTAAGAGAGAAAGAACCAAAGGGATGCCCTTAGCCAATATGTATCCMATATTTCACCCTCTTCCTAGAATTTCACCCTCTTACTTTCTTGTTTGTTGCAACTAATMTGTGCTAGACTAAATTATGTTGCTCATTAAAGGGAAAAATGCAACRATATCAAGCAAAAAAGATTCTGACAGACCAGGCAGGTATTACCAGAATGAAATTGCAGGACCAAAGGTGGTCGCATCTCATCCAGAAACCCATTTCCTGCAGCGTTGTCTGTCAGGGACAGAGCAATTCCTGAAACATTGCAGTGCTTAACTGGTCATGGTAAGAGAGGCTGAGATCACAGACAAAAAGGCCACTGGGAAAAGCAAACTCTGGCAGAGTTCTTCATGTAACCTTCCCACATATCAGATGCAATGTTGCTGATGTTTGTTTTGTGTGTTTTTCTTTCAAAGGTGACMTGTCACTGGCAAGAAACAACAGTATTTTCAAAGTCTGTCATCTGTGGGACAAGGCATTGATTCTTGACAGTGACAACTTTAGAGCCATTCCCTAGCCAGTCCCCTCTGGATCTACCAGACAATTCTTAACCCACCTAAAGACACCTTATTGTTACCGTACCTAATAACACATATTATGAATTCCCTAATATGAACACCTTATTGTARTGTTCATCATATACCTAGCCTTCCACAGGGTCTACAACCACACAGACTTGCTTTAAGCACCTGTGTTCACATCTGCAGGTGTCTTTACCATGTGTGTGGAACAGAGATGAGGTCAGAGTGATATCATACAGCATTGTGATATTTCTTGTTCTCTTAACTTCATGTATTGTTATGAACATTATCTATAAATGTCTATATATGTGTGTGCATGTGCAGGAAGTCCCTTTGTTTTCTAGGCAGAGCATTAATGCTGTCAAAATATGTCCATATGCATTGCTGTGTCATGCAGTTGTTTAGTAGCCAAAGCGCTTCAGTCAAGTTTAGAATTCCAGATAACTATAAAGAAAATTTTAATGCTAACCAACCCCCCCTTTTATTTTTGTGCAAGACTGTCTTGTAAATTTGTTGACTGTAGTGCTTGAATCCTTATGGTAATTGCAGTGTTACTCAATTATGGGTAACAGCATAATGCAGCAATTTTGATTTAACTGTATTTCAGTAATGATGATGTCTACTACTAAAAGCTAGATTCTGAAAACTCACCAAGTTAATAGAAGTCTTTATGCATACATGGAAGATGCTCACAGTTTCTTTTTCACCTTTTCAGTAGAGTTTTTGAGTAGCTAAACCTACCTGTTTCTACAAACACTGCAGAAGCTGGMTTTCACATTATGAGCCATTTCCAAGGGTGTGTGGGACTCCCAATCSTKGTGTAATGGTTKGGACTAAATAACTAAGATGTTGGTATTGTCTTTAAAAAAAACCYAAAAAACTATGTCAGTAGAAAATATTAATTTTGAAATTTATCTGACTTCCCACCCTCACTTGCTTTACAGTTATATTTTTTTTTCTATCTGCTTAAGAAGATCAGTTTTTTTTTCCTGTTCCCAGTATGAAGTGGAATCTTAATCATTCAAAGCCAAAGGAATGTTGTAAGTACTTCTTCATGTCAAATGATCTGTCTGTTTATGTGGGCTCCTTGCAAACAGCACAGTGTTCTCCTTTTCTTTTTTTTCCTGAAAGGGTAAAATGCTTTGGACAGACCCAAATGCTAAGGGACACAACTGGCCCCTGCAATTCAGGACACACCAGTTCAGGGCCCTCTCCTTCTTAAGCAGCCTGAACTCATGTCCTGGAACCATTCCTGCTTACCAAGCCTCTAGCTGTTGCAGCACAGGTTTCCCTTATTCCTTGCTCTCAGAGCTCTTCCCAGTTGCATGCAGCAACAATTCATGAGGCCAGGGAGGGGCTGAGCAGGTCCCAAGCTTGGGAGTTAAGGCACAGTGCCAGGATGCACAGTGCCAGCTCCCACACTCTGCTCCCGTGGTGGGCTGGTTATTTGCTTGATTGTTTACCCAGTGCAGAGCTGGTTCAGCAGGAAAAAACTGAGCCAGGCTGCTTGKGTGATCTAAATAATGATTTTAATTTGTTTTTAAACACACTCATATGAGTGAGACTAGTGTGTATTTTGGGAAAAAGACATGMTATTATGTGTTTAGGTCTTGATGTGATAATGCTAGGTTTAAACATCTGTTGTCTTTGAAAGTGAGATGAGATCAAAGGCATCTGGAAGATACTAAAAAATCTTGCCAAGGAAATACCATTTTAAACTACTGAATTACTGGGGCATTCACCTTGACTGCAGACTTCTCTGAAAACTATTTGTTGATGCCCAAATCCAYATACTTCTTTTAAATCCTAGTCCATGTTTTCTTACAAAAGTGATAGTAGGTTTCATATTTATGTCATATGTGCATCATAATTCCTAAACTGCTGTACATCTCTCTCTTGGAAAGGCTTCAGCTGGTATTGAGCAACTGGCATAAGTTATTTAAAAGTTACARAAGGACTATATCCTACTTCTGTGTAAACTCAGATCAATAATAAGAGTTGCTGTAGAAGCAACAATAAAATGTTTGGAACAAAGAGGGTTTAGAGCAAAAGCCTATATGTGACATCGGTAAAGGTGAAACTTTAGGCCTTCTCTGCACAGAGCTGAATGAATTGGATTGTGCTCAGGGGAAAWATCTACAATAAGGACCTGTCTTCAGATATCTCAGATGCTACCAGGCTGTAATAGCCTCAGTTCCTTCCTGTCCCAGTACACAAAATCTGTTCAAAACTTGACTTGGGTGATTGCCTGAATTAAAACCATCTCTTAGYCTACTCCACCAAATAACATCCATTTGTTAGTTAYGTGAGAAGAAGGGCTGTTTATGCTRCCTTTTATTAATGCCCATATTGAGTGCCTCAATCAAAAGTGCAATGCCCTGAGGTTATGCTATATTSAGTGGAGTTATTCCTGAATAGATCACAATTTACTGTGTCCTGAACAAGTGAGATGCTGAGCTACAGTAGAGAGTCCACGAAAGGGCCACTCAAATATGTAACAGACTGGGACACCTCTCTTATGATGAAAGGTTAAGAGAGTTGGGACAGTTCAGCCTGGAGATGGGAAGGCTTAGGGGGTAACTCATCMGTGTATGCAAATATCTGAAGGAGGGTGTAAAGAAGACAGAGCCAGGCTGCGTTCAGTGGTGCCACTAAAAAGAGGCAGTAACACACACTCCAACATAGGACATCAGGAAACAATTTTTCACTGCGACAGATTTTTTTTCACTAAAAAAAAAAAAAGGCACAGGTTGCCCACGGATGGGCATCTCCCTCCTTGGAGTTGTTTAAAAGTTGTGTGGACGTGATCTTGGGCAGCCTGCTCTAAGTGACCCYGCTTGAGCAGGGGTTTGGATCAGATGACCTCCAGAGGCCCCTTCCAACCTCYGACAATGTGYGAACCTGTGATYCTATGATACTGTGAAAGATTGAAAATAAACTTTCATATATTATTAATGAATATGTCAAGAATCTCTGCCAAGTGTCAGTTCAACTCTTTTCTTGAATTCTGATAAGGATATGGCTTTGCCATATTAGAAGAGCTAATCTGTTACAAGGGTCAAAAAAGGGAGCCTGAAAAAACTGAAAGCCTAATGAGTTTCCTGCTGATAAAATTCTCCCTGAATTTAGAAAAATTTAGTAACATTCCAATATATTTATTAAAAATCTTATTTATAAGGGGTTATGGATGAAGCTTCCCTGTGACAAGTGGGGTCCACTRGGAATTAGAAATGAAACATGATATTGGCACCCGACAAGAAGTTAAACCTAAATTATTTGTTTGATTTATTTCTCTGTGATATTACAGCAACCTAATCAAGGAGAAATATTCTTATATCTCACAATGCCACTGGTATGATAACCCCATATGGTATTTATCCTTGCTGGGTTCAAGACCAGTGTACTACATGGAATTTACTGCAATTTAATTTATTAACCTAATTTTTAGGAATAACAAAAGATATGAACTTCTCTTCCCTATAGTTCTGATATATGAATGTTTTTTAAGATCTCTTACTAAGGAATATCTGGTGATCAATACAGGAAGTTGTAAGAAAAATCCTGTGTCTGTCTTCAGAGAGCTTTTAGACAAAAATGTTTGACTTTCATAGTGGTCTCATTAAAAAAAAGCTGAGCACCAAAACAACATATTGGAAAGGTTTAGCAACATTGACCTGCTACTGTTTTTTTGGTATTATTGTGGCAAATAATATTGTCCAGTTATCAGTAATGAGTAGGGTCAATATACAATGGGTTATGTAGATAAGAATCATGTTCCTTCAGTGTGATTGACAAACTCTTTTAACATCTCTGTATGAYTCTTTCATGTGGAACAAGATCTTTRGACCCACTGAGGACTGACTGTTGGCCTAGAAAATTTTGTAACTTGTAATTCGTAAGGATAAACTTTTGAWTTACAGGTGAAAAAACCCAAAATATGTCTGTTGAAGTCTGAACTTTCTGCCCTTTCTCAGTCTGTGCTGTTCAGAGCATCTTGGACTGCTGCCATTGCCTGAGACAGAGAAAAACCTGTCTGTGGTACTGATGTGAAGAATAAAATATTTAGGAAAATTGAATAACCAAGCTATTTGGAGACCATATCTCACAGGTAGCCTCCTGCTGAGACGACATGTCCTGGAAATAGAACACCGGCATTGGCATAACACTTTGTTTTTATGAGATGAAAGATGAATAAAAGAATGTTACTGCCCATTTATCCCCAAAATCTGTCTTCAGAGAAGGTGAGATCCAGTGGGTCAGTGTCASAAGCTATATATTTCAAACTCAGAACTTAACAAAAGTGCTTCAAACTAAGAAAACACCTATTATAAAATTGTGATGTTCTCATGATTCCTTTGAGGTCTTTCCAGAGTAATATTTAAACTGCCTACAATTTTCTTGTTCCCTATTTTTTACTTTGTCATAAAGGAAGACAATGGGAGATTAMGGGAGATTAACAACAAAGCTATTAACATAGCCCAATTACAATAGGTACAAAAATAATTACTTTTTGGGAATTAATATAGAAATATTCCTGTACTTCATGTCTGATATTGGGATCTGATATCCACATAACATTAATTCAATGGTGGCTCAAATCTCTGAAAGAAATGTTTTCACTCCTGCTGTCACACAGCAAACTTTGGTTTTAATGGGACCAGGTTTCCTCTCTTGCAAATCTTTCAAAGAAATTAAAGGCTAATTTTGGACAAACTCTAGAAATGCAAATAGCTATTTTCTACATTAAAAAAAAAAAGAATTAAAAAGAAGTATTTAAAAATACTGGTTATGAAAAAGCAATAGTATTGTAGGGTTTGTTTGKGTTTGTCTTTGCAAATTTGAGCTACACAAACTGTTTTCAGCCTGTGCAAACAGAAAAATGCTTTTCCTGTCACACACTAAGTTTTCTAGTTAAGTGGAACAAGATTTTAAAAGCACAAGCAGAAMAAATAATTAGAAATTTTGGGGAACTAAAATTGTAAAAACAGTTGTATCACAGAGATATTTCCAGAAACATACATGATAAATCACATGCATGATAAATACATGATCCAGCTGATAAAACTACTGAGTACTTTTGTTCCTGAGAATGTTAAACTGGTTKTTTAAAGATTTTCAGCTCCTTGGAAAATATGCAGAAGAGTCATATGACCAGAAAGCTTTTCAGACAAAATAGATACTTCATACTTACAGCTAATATTTGCAGAAGTACTCAAGTTTAGCGTTGAACAATGTTTCAAGAGGTTAGGAAAGGCCTTAGAGGACCAATAAAATATTCTTTTTTACACATGACTACAGAAAAAATTGCTGCTGATAAACAGAGTTGGCTACAGGCAGAGTTAATTCTACATTCTCACCAATTCCCMGATCAGTGTTTCTGACCTAAAGGCTACTCAAAAGACATAAAACTGAGGTTAGATACAAAGGCTGCCTCTTTAGAGTTTTTTCTTACACACGCATGCAAAGGTAGAAATAGCTTTTTTTGGACAGAGCTGCTGTCCAGTGTTCTGGAGGAGAAGGAGAAGCACTGACTCCATKTGCTGGATATTAAATCTGCAGCATGCTGGATATTCAGCCTATTCATCAAGAGGGAGTGTGGATCTTATTTGGAGTAGCAGCTCCTGTGCAGTTTGACTGCATCCTACACTTCATGTCCAAGTCACTTTTTCCCTTCTTTATCAAGGAAGAGATCTCTCTAACTCTGTATGTAAGCCTGTACTGTCTTTGAAGAACTTAAACACCACTACCAGWAGGCTTCCAGAAGCCACCTGCTGCACCCAGCTTCCAAGTCAAGGAGGCAGAAATTCTGGCAGCATCTGCTAATAATRTATTGCATTACTTGAACCCTTGGCCACAGGTAAAACATGATGATGGGTACCTGATCACAACAAAATGTGTTTTCCATCTGCATGATCCTGTATTTCCCAAATTCCCCATTCTCTTGTGAGTCTGGACKGTAGAGGACTGTCTGAGCTATTGTCCAGTCTTTGTATTTTAACTGCCAGAATATCTCCTCAGTGCTGAGTGGAACTCCTTTGGGAAAAGCACCTGCTGTCTTGYTCAGTCTCATCTCACCTCACCTTGGCTTCCCACTAATGCTGTTGTTGCCACTCATGTCTAATGGCATCACCTTGTGCAATCACTGGCTTCCTGAAAACACRGGGTGGTGATTTAAACCAGGTGTCTTGGTACTGGCTCTGACCCTCACAGGGCASAGGGTAGGGACAAAGAACCAGACATTTGGGGAACCTGTGGGGAGCAGAGTCATCATGTTTATCTTCYCCACCCCAAACTTCTGGGGTTTGCAGGATGAGTCTCCTGATTCAGGAATACTCTGCCCATGAGAGAYTTCCAGATGTGACAGGAAATCATTATTACAATTTTGGAATTTGCAATCCTTTCACTTCATTCCTTTAAATGGTTTTTATGGTTAAAATTTTAGAAAAGATCAAAGTTAATAAAAATATGCAAAAAATATTGGGGTTTAATTATTTATTTTTTTCTCATTATTTTATTTGTTTGTTCTCTGTTTATTATTACATGGGAAGTCCCTCACAACACATAGCTTAAGCTCACAATGCCTCTGCAAAATAAGGCATGCAATAAACCCCCTGCCCAGTTACCAGCATCCAGTTACAGCCTCAGACTATGCTTGCAACAGGCACCTGGTCACTGTTGTCTCCATTACATCCAGATAATTTCAAGTCTGCTATGGTGTGCCACAGAGGCTGAAGAACCCTGTTACACTTTTAGTTAAGTACATACATTTCCAAGGACTAGAACTGAACTTGTATTTTCTTTGGACTGAAATTTGCCTTTAATTCTCCTGTACAATTGACAAGGGGAATGGCAGGAGTCTGCCAGAGAGAGAAGTTGGTATGTGGTTTATGGCAAATACCATGCTTACTTGACTCATCTTCATGCATTAATCACATTAAAAGAAAATTACATGGGAAACATTACACGGGTACCAGATAACACAGTGRTGCTGCATGCCATCRAGACAATATCTTTTAAAATTACTTAATTAGGCATTTGTGGAGAATCCAGGTTGTCTAAAAAAATTAAATAATTACTTTTTTTCACTAACCATTATAAAAGTGTCTCAATACTGAGATTTAACGCTGTCAGTGGGACAGAGAAGTGAGACATAGGTGTGAAATAGGGAGGCAGGGCCRGTTGATAGGACCAAGTTGCTAAAGACAGAACTAGAATTAGGTAGAGGTAGAATAGATCACCCACTGGGTGTTTTCTCTCAGGGAGMAGCTGACAAGGCATTAGAAGATGTAAAACTAAAATAAATGCAGTTTTAAAAAGAACTTAATTTGCTGGGARCTGCAGGAGCTCTGTAGCCCAGAAAAGTGAGAGATGGAGAGAGATCTTGGGTATGCTTGCAGAAAGTGGTGAGTAATGCCAGTGGGTCTGGCYTGTGTGGATGCTGTGGTTTTCCCTTCCACACCAGAGTTATACAGTGTCTTATGTCACCAGGCAAATATGAACAGGCCTGTTCAGAAAATGTCTGGTCTTTGTCACTGAAAACACACAACCCTGTCAGTAGTCAGAGTTCTAAATTTGGTGAGCCTCCAGGAGAATACTTATGACTAGTTGGAACCATTTGAAAGAAACATGGTGAGAAATCAAGGTGTGGAAGCAAGTGATAATCTTGGAGCTTGAGACTGTACTGTTGTAAAAATGTTGTGTGAGTAGTATTGCCAGCAGCCTAGAATTTCATCCCCCTCYCAGGGTGAGCACATAAACATTGAAKACATTGCATGACCCATGGATCTATGATGACACTGTCACCTCCAGTGGGAAAGAGATCTGGTTTTACATTATATAGAATATCTAATTTTCTGAAGTTATACTGTGTGTAATAAGAATTTGAATTATGTAGGATTTTGAAAACTGGCTGGTAAAGATGTCTGGAGATGAAATAATTATTTAAGTGAAAAAATATGCMGGACAATACTGACTACCTCCAAATTGCTTATTGCACAGCTTGAGGCTAATTGTGTATTTCAGGTGACAAAACSAGATCTAATTCAGTTGTATCCTATATTYTGGCATTTTCTACATACTCCTGTTTAAAAGCTGTAATTTCTTCCACATAAACACAAGATTGCATTTCTTGGCCKTATAATGCAGAGACCTGGGGCAGAAGACAGCAGAAACTTTCAAAGACAACCCAATATTGGGGTTTAAAGTTATGCAAATTGTATCTCTGAAGGCTTCAGGGAGTACAGCTGAGCTCATGCTGAATTTTAAATTATACACTCTACACAAATAGCTTGGGGCCACATGATAATTAATAACTACTGTACTTAAGCAGTTGGGAACCCAGTTTCATTTATTATTAATTATAGCTTTGTTTAGCAAATGTTCACTATGGTAATTGCCTGTTTATCTTGTCTATATATGATGTTAGCAGATAGCTTGGATGAACAAACTGATTAGCAGGAGTCTCAATTCTGTTGCAACAGTTGTCCCTATTCTAGTGGGTAATAGGAAAAAAACCTGTAAAACAGATAAGAAAAGCTGCACATTTCCAACACTGGTATGCATCACTGGGRTGTCTGCTAGAGCAGTAAGGTCAGGTTTTGTGAATGAGTAAGAGTAAAGAGTAAGTTTTAGAAAGACAATCCAACAACCCGTGAACTACCCAGTGATCAGTGGGGAGTAACTGTGATTACAYAGGAGAGGCAATACTGGATTTTTGTAATGCAGTTCTAACAGTGACTCATGATCACATYTATAAATCCAGAAGGAGTTCTCTGAAAGAGGGCAAACGAAAGAGCATTGGTAGGCAATTATTTTCTGGTTTGCCATCTCTGCAAATGACTACATCTGTACTCACAGATAAACTAATTTCTTTCCACAGTGGCAATAATAAAAACTGGCTGTATGAGCAAACAGAAGRAATACATTAAAAGTGGTTTACAGCTAATCTGGAAAAGTAAGAATTTTTATAACCAGCTATCAAACATCCACTGCTTGGTGCAGGCTTAAAAGACTGATAAAGGGCTGCAAGAGGGTTTGGATAATAAGTAGTCAGCTCTGGATCAGGTCTGCTTTTTCCTACTCAAAACCCCCAAAAATTTATTTTCTCACTGTCTAGTATTTACTGCCTTGGGGATTTTCTTTTTYTCTGGGTGGGGATGTTTCTGACAAAACTAACTTTAGCAGGAAAAATAATAACCCCAAATTCACTGCGTACCCAGTCAACTAATAACCTATAATTAGATCAAAACAGAAATAAAAAGAACAGATTTACCAGAAACTATAACACCTTATATGTGCAAAAGCAGAAACATTGCTAAATGAGAAAAATACTTTCCCCTGGGATTCTAATAACACAATATAGTGGTGATTGAGCTGAGAAATTGGTCTTGAGCAAAATCAGCAAAGCAGACATCAATCTGCTCCATTATTTATTAAAAGAAGWGAACTTTCTGAATTTATTGACCAAACTATTGTCCAGTCACTTTTTTTTAACATGCCCTAGGGGTGGGCTGTTTTTCTTTCTCTGTGTAGGTTCTTCTTTTYCAGTGTTAATAATGGCTTTGTACTTGCTTTTGAGCACTTTTGTAATCTACAGCTATTTCTCTTGATCCCAATTCTACAAAGAGCTTAGACAGCATATACCCAAATTTAAGCTCATGATGGATCTGGCTTGGTGAGGGCACTGAACTGGGTTAATGTAAATTTAAATGGCAAGAATAAGTGCTTTGTTTGAATCAGTGCTCTGAGAACTCAGTCCACAAATGGGCACCTAATTGCTACTTTCACCACCATATTAAGGCACCACAGAGAATCTCAAATCCCTTCTCTTACCAGCTACCTGAATCTGTGAGAAGTCATTTTCCTGGTTGCTGTGCCAAGATGCACAGCATCACCATTGCTAGCTAATATTTAAAGCTTTGTGAGAGGCTTAAACTTGTTGTCCCTTTAGTAGCAGGACTGAGGAGGCCCTCTGAAAGAGTGGCTGTGTGGCACAGGGGATRACAACAATAAAATGGTAGTGCTGGGGACAGTACTGCTGCATTGCCCTGATGGCCCTCTGCCTCTCATGGTGATTCATGTTATAGTTTAGTTTTGAGAAAAAACCCACAGAAGCCAAGAGAGATTAATGTCTCAAGGGTAATAGTCCACATGCCTGGGGAGAAAGGGGAAGGTGACAATTTCCCTCTGAAAAGATTACACTATTCTGCAGAAAATAACAGGAAAATGGGCAAAGAAAGGCTTAAGTCTGCTGAAAAGGTGGTAGGGCACTGGTGGTGAAGAAAAGAAGACCGTGTTGTACCTGTCTACAGAAGAGTTTCAACTGTGAATGAATTCCAACAAGGCAAAATCAGGCAAGACACATCTTGGAGAAGTGGATGGCTGGGATGTTGCTTTGGGGTGCAGAAAGCCAAGATCCAGTCCCCGTTATGAACATGAAGTGCTTTGGTGGATTCCCAGTCAGTTTTCTAGCTGGAGCATGGCACCATTGCTCTCCAAAATATCCCTGGGCAGTGTGGGGTACAAATCTTAGGGCTGCACAGCCYATTGGGGCAGGGGATGTTCACTTTATAGAACCAAGCTTCCTTTGGGATCATAAAATGTGGTYACTCTGTTTTGTGACAGATGTTGGTGACTTTGAATGGGGTGAACATTTTTGTCCATAAAATTAGGATGGAGCCATAATCTTTCTCCAAATCTTCTTCGGAGAAGTATTTTGCATCTTTAATCTTCTTCAGTAGCAAAATCCAATCCCAAGCCAAAATTAAAACCACTGCAATGGACCAGATTTGGATCTGGATTGTTTATCTCAGAGCCTGAGGTCCAAGAAGATTTGTAGCTGRGCTTTCTGATTTGGTTGATGGCAGAATAAAGATGTCTGGATCTGCAGTTACAGAGCCAGCACAAGGGTGAGTCTGAGCAGACATRCAGCAAAAAACTAAGATTAAGTCTTTATTGTTGGCTGAGTGAGGCTCAGTGCAGTTTKTGCCATCAGCATAGCACCATGACTGCTCACAGTCATTTGAGTACCATGGAGCTGAACACTGAAACTGAAACTGAAACAYGCACTAGCTAGGACACAATGAAAAWCTTCAAAATTTGCCTTTGCAACTTCTCTCTAATCTTGCAATCTCTTTTGTTGAGCTCTTTACAGAATAGCCATTAGTGCACTGGAATTGGTGTGAAGTGCATCATTATAACTTGATCATCTGCCCTTTGTAAAACTGGCAGGAACACCTTGTCTCTTTCAGTAGTTTTTAAGTATCTCTGAATTTAGGGACTGGATGACTGTAATATTAAAAGAGCCTGGAGCCACGAGTGGTCTTGACTGTCTCTGAGACTGCCAAGACATAAYTTGATTTTCAATCACAGTTCAATAGTGGAAGAAAAAAGAAAGAAGTAGCAAGTGTATAAGTGATGGATGTGCCTCAGGGCATTAAGTCCGTGCAATTCCTCTTGCTCGTTAGCATCAAGTCCATGTATATTCTCCCTGAATGTCCATTGTGTGTTTGCATTTAGCAACTCTACACACAATTTGTTTTGTGTAGACTTTAAAATATTTTTATTTTCTAAGCTGGTTAGGCTTTTGGTCACACTTTCATGTTCAACTCTTGTCTGCCTGTTACTGGGAACTTCTATTCATTTTATCAGAATCTAGAAKGAGCATGTTTCTGTGTAGCTGGGACCAGCTTAGTGTAAATTCTTTTGTAGTGCATTCCAGCTGTTTGAGGTATCAGCCATTTCCTATATCACTTTATTTTTTCCCCTGTCAATTTTAAAGAAGAAAAATTGAATCATGACAGTTCTCATCCACACGTTCAGGCACTTTCTACCTGGTCTGAGCAGAGAATCATTGCAGATGTCGCATTTATAGCAGGTGTCTCAGAAATCCTTGATACCTGGTGAATTGATCTGACACTTTTTAAATCTATCTGGTGGAAGAGCTGCCATCACCTTYCAAAAACAGAATAAGGTGCTGGAGGAATGTGGGGGTACTTAATGTGCTTGTGGAAAACAGGAAGTGGGGGATACCTGCCTGACCACTGCTCTCCACTTGGCTCTTGTCACACAGAGGCTGACCCAGTTGAAGAGGTTATAAGTAGCTGGGTTAGGCAGCTCAAAGCTTGGTGAAGCTTAAGCTGTGCAGGGAATGTGTAGGAGTTGTGAACCTAGCTGGCAAAAGCTGCTCTGTTTCTGAATCTTGGTTGCATCATTGATTCCTAGCTACAGGAGGCTWGATATGAGGCACTGACTAAGATGCTGACTTTGATTTCTGGTACACGTTTTCTCTCCATAAATCCTTGAACAGAAAGCCAGTAGAAGCATGGAAATGAAAGTCAAGTCTTCAGCTAGACCCACACAGCTTTTAATTCAAGCAATCAGCAAGAAAAGGCTAAGTTCTTACAACTACTCAATTTTACAGTCATTTCTGTTTTAATGTTTATATCATAGTATCATCCAGAGTCTTACCTAGAATTACAGCTCTGTTATGTTGACAATTTTGAAAGCAAGTACCATGGAGCATATTCTGATTTGGTGTTATCTGCAGGATCAGAAATAAGTTAATTAARCATATCCAAAAGCAAAGTGTCCAGKAAAAGCAAAGCATTTAAGCAATCATCATTTACTTAGCAGCAACTGAGGCTCTCAGTGAAATATTGGCACTATTAAAACACAGTTTGACTGAAGATCCAGATTAGAGGGACTAGTAGAATGYATTCTAAATTACTRYAGAAAATAAACTTGAAAATTTTATACATCTTGAAGTGTATAAATGGTAGACCCTGATATTCTCACATTGCAGTATTGTTTTTTTTACTTCTTTATTCCTGATTTTTACTCCTAGAGAAAGCAGAGTGATATAACCATAATATAACTAAACTAATAAGGGGCTGAATTTACTGACTTTTGTTTTAAATGAGATTTAAAAATARAGAAGTTATGCATGAAAAAGTAAATGTTTCAAGCAACATTAAAAAGAGCTTTTTCCAGAAATTGTATTTACAATTTCAATGTTTATTACACCATAAAATTATACAACTTGTGAAATGATGCTTCATTCTTGAAATAAAGTTCCAGGGAGACAGACTTTGAATAAAATAACTGATTTCAGTAATCAAATTCTGCCTGTCAGTATGTACCACRGTTGCTACTATATTGTTAGTGCATTTGGAAAAAAGCTCATATGCCAGATTTTCTACTCTTGTAATTAGAAAACTGTGTTTTAATTACACAAAGAAAACCTGTGATTGTAAATCTGGATGATATGACTGTTTTCATTTGTCTGTAATAAAATTTAGATTCCATAATATGTGCCTTTATAGGCTCAAAACCTCACCCACTTTTTACATGGCTGATTTACTGCATGCACTCTTTTTAGCAGCAATCACTATGAAAATCATCATTGTCCTCTAATTAAATATAAAAGCAAAACATGTTCTGATATGATGTAGTGATTCACAGAGCTTGGGGAATGCAGATAAATAYTCTAGGTGTGCCACCTGCATCCCTTTACTGGTGCAGTAGGACTCAGGGCTCACAGGACTGAAATCTTTAGCATCTCCTTTACAGTCCTGTGGTAACATCTCGAAGGCATAGTCAGATCACAGCAGATTTTAATGAGCTGGTATTTATTGCACTCAAGATGTTGATGCTCTATGACTTCAGGTCCCWGAACCAGACTTGCAAATGCCTCTTYTGTTGTCCTAGATGCAATGRTTTTCATCTTGAAGTGGGGCCTTSTGTAAGGCATCTGTTTAAGTTTTGGCAGCAGGAGGCAGGTTGGCTGTCAGTCTGTCTCTGCCCTAGCAYGCTACTGATGTATAGCACTGGACCTTAGGAGACTCAGTAGTGCAATGTCATTTTAAGAATATGAAAATATAATTTAAAAAAAMCAACAGAACCCACTCTTTGCAAARAAAGTGTTTTCCTTTCCTTTGCATATGCAAAGACAAACCTTCTAGTTGATTCTGTAGAGAGACRTAGCTAATTTATCTATTTGTAGGAGTATGCAGAGAACAGATAAAAATAGTTCTCTCTCTTAAAATGAACAGACTTAAAGGAAATAAAATTATGAGTGWACCTTCATGTTTCAGGACTTAAAAATAAATTGTGTGATAAAACCAAATTAAGTAATTTCATGCTATCCTATAAAGTGTTTTCTCAATCTGGCTTCAAGTGGGAAATCCATGATGCTTTGGGGAGAGCCAGGATAGTTAAGATTTGCTAAAGYGGAAGAAATTGTTGGAGGAAATTAATGACTGTATAATCACTAGGTTATTTTACAGCACCATGTATTCTGAACTGAAAAGAATTTTGAAMTGCTTTCAATTATTCTGAGACATAGGCCATGTAAGACAACCCTAGACAATTAGCAGGCATAAGGTGTATTTGTTGATGGTCARTTCCAGATGAACATGGGATCAGCAGTGTGCTCGTARRAAACTTGAGTTCCAKTGCAGCATTCAGGGCTGACTCATGGTTGTGGTAAATCCCAAGATGTCAAGTCTTGTCCTCCCCATGTTGCTATACATATAGGAGTAAGGATGATGGTTAACTCTTTCTTGGCAATTTTCCTGGCTAAGTTGCATAGGTATGTTTGTATATATTTCATGCTTTTACCACCTCATTCAACAAAGCACTCAAGTACCTGAATATTTTTAGAAGCTGCAGTAATATTATAACCAAATCCATCATAACAATGTGATTAAAGATACACAAGCATGTGCTTAAGTGACTTGCTGAATACATGATGAGAAGGTGGATAAATAAGCTTCTCTAGGAATTGATGTTTATGGAAAACTCAGAAGGCAAAGAATATAAAAAAATTCATGTTCATGCCTTTAATTTRTCTTCAGTATCAAATTCAGAAAACAGAGAGAGTGATTAGGATAACTACACAGATTTAAGTTCTTTGTTACGAGTTCTATTTTTTCCAAACGTTCTACCATAACTTCAAAGTCATCTGTCTTGTACCAGGAATTTCTTCTCCTTACTACTCTAGGTCGTCTGAAAAAATCAAGAAAAGGAATCAAAAAACCTCTCCAAACCCAAATAGACAAAAACCTCATTACCAAATCAGTGGTAAATAACTGAGACATTAAAACTACTGGGCTCATTGCTAATGTTCTAATAAAATATCTTCAAATAAAAAGAAATCATAAATGTTCAAAGATGCTTTCAGTGTTTTATAGCATCATAAATGCCTTATATGATCTCATTAATGTCATTAGGATTCTTTTTCAAGGAGAAGAAGGAATAGAAAGATGCAAACTCTGACCATGGACTGTGTCAGAGCAAATATACAAGAAAAGGGGACACTGAGTGAGCAGTAGCAGCAGCAGGTTTATTCATAAAGCAGTGATTTCAGCCTTTGCCTGCAGTTTTAATGGTTTGGAACTATTTCCTTTTTTTCCCCCTGTGATTTATTTATACTTTTCAAGCTTACATAAYTTCCCTGTCTTCAGAGTCTGTAACAACCTCCATGAATCACAACAAGCCATGGTATTTTCTGTTCCTTGCTATCCCATGCTTCAAGACTCTTCTCATGCAACCTCAAAGGGCACCAGCCATTACTGATGCCTCTTCCTAAGTAACTCTTTTGGAAAGCAGCAACAATCTTGTTTTAAACTCCAAGCTTTTCAAAAGCCCAAAATACAACTTAATACCTGAAATGTCATACAATTTGATTTAAAAAGTAATAGATGTAATTGCAAGGATGTTTTTGGTTCTTTTTATTTGACTTTTGTGTGTGCATGTGTGTGTGTTTGTGCAAGCTGCCAGGATTCTATTTCCAGATTTTCTTTGCAATCACTCAGAGATGGAAAATGTATTCCTTTTAAGTCTAAATTAAACCTAGGAACCTGACAATAGTATAAGAACCATTTGTTGAACTAACCTTTTTTCAACATTACTGATTGTGGAAAARAGATGGGGATAACTGAGATTAAGGTAATGTCATTTCTGGTTGCTCCACYACATCTTGTGATTTGAATGTGCAGTTTAGATCTTCACCTGTCAGTCACAGAAAGGGGATCTATGTATTGCAAACCAACACACAGGACTGTGGCCACCACAACAGCAAGTCAAGTGCTTTACATATGGCTGACTCATATGTGTGCCTCAGCTCTTTGATAGTTGATACSTTTTCCTCCTGTAAGAAATTTCTTACATCCTTTTAGAAAATAGGTATGGTATCTGAAATGAAAACCAAAAACCTCAGTAAAATCCCAGTATTTTTGCTTATGATTGAAGATTTTTTTTTTTGGTTACATGTAATAGTAATAAAAACTGGGACAACAATAAATCTGGAATTTTCAGAATTCCTGGAAATTGCTTTTTAAGGGATTGATTTGTGATTTAATATTCCATTTGCATGTGGATACTTTTTAGGCCTTCAATTATGCAACCATTATAAATACTCCTGGCTCCAGATATCCTGTACAGTGCTTGCCAAATTCCCATCTTCTTTTAAAGCCAGGTCCTTGGTCTGCTTGAAATACTTTGCAATGTACAGTGAAGCTACATAATCCTGAATTGCCTCTCCCAAAGTACTGTTTATAGAGAGACATTTGTTTGGCCTATGAACATATAGCCTCATTTTCACCTTGTTCCAGGAGCAGCTTCTGTCTTTTAAACTCTATTTTGTTTTTAGGAGTTYCAGAGAGCTCTGGAGATCATCTCATTGCAGAATGTTTTGCTGGAAAATGAATATCAAGAAGTACCTTTCTAGAGACCTCCTGCTGCAGAGGATATACTGGTTATTAATGTTTCTATTGGCTTGGTGTTGGGCGATTTACTATGACAAATGTGACAATTGCCAGTTTTGTTATCAAAATCCATGTCAGTGTTGACACTCACTGAAGTCTAAATTTTTTGGACTGTCCAACTAATGAAAGTRCCATCAGTCTTCTGGGTGATCTGCACAAACAGAAGTACTGATGCATGATACTTGAGTCTTGTAGAACCAATAAAAATGACTGTAGATCCTTCTAGTAGCTCTATATGTCAGTTCTCCAGAACTGCTACCATACAAGAAGCCTGTTTCCTTTGATCAAACTGTGGAGGTTAGTGCTCTTAGCATTTAAAATCCTAAGTTCTACTCCTTGTCATGGACTGGGCCTCGTCTGTTGCACTGTCTTTAGGATGTTATCTTCTGGTACTGGTTAGGTAGAAGGAACCCCAAAAAATGGCACCAGGACTGAACTCTACTGAGCAGGTGCTGTAAGTATGGAAGCTTTTCACTCAACTCTTGCAATATGAAGTTTAAATGAATTGTTGCTTGAAGTACTCTGTCTCGAGTCTGATTGGTTGCCATCCTCGATCTTTATTTTCCTCAAGTTAATAGCTATATCCTCAATGATTTTCACAAGGTATAAACTCAGAATAGTTAATTCAGAGAAATTAAGAGCTTCAGTCCAAGACAAAAAACAAAGTGGAGAATTTGGGAACAACAATAAGTTCAGATAGCTGAAAATTTCAGGAAGATCTTTTTCGCTAGGTTTTTGGCTACTAAATGTTAAAGTTTCCTCCAGCACAGGAACATGTTTGTCACAACTCTGATGTCCACAAAAAAATGTACCACAGCCAGCAGCTGTGTCTRAAACAMTTCTCTCTTTGCTAAARTAATGGGATATTTTCCARYTTAAGCAGYTCTTCTCCAGAGGAGCAGGAAATCTTCATCCCTCTGATATCTACAGACCTGGACTAAGGAAATCTTGAGGAGTTGGTAATAAAACCAGCTTTCGTATGGTGAGTATCTAAAATCCAACAGCCAGGAGACAAAGTTACTAGAGGATTGATCCTCTTTTTTTAACACTTTGTCTATAATGCAATACTTTAAAATATGTGTSTATTTTTGCCCCATATTTGGGAGGATAGACTCATGGCTCATATCTTTAGTAGTTGAGCACCTGAATGTCACTGAGTGCTCTGTGGAATAGCTGCCTCTGGCCATTTACAGTTGGAGTCAATGACCTTAATGGTCTTTTCCAACCTATATGATTCCGTGATTCAAAATGAGGAATTTTTTTTCAAGAAACAATGTGAAATGAGAACATTCTGTAGTATTTCTCTAACAGCATCTGCCTTTTGGCTACATATCCCCTCTGAGTAGAAGTGGCAGGTGCCAGTGGAAAAAATTATTATCTTTGGGAATAATAAGGACATAAAGAGTAMAAAGACTAAAAAAGTATTCCCAATTCATAAATGAATGGCTCTTTTCACATAGCTTTTCATCTTCTTGTGACAGATGGCCCAATTACAGGAACTAATTAATATATTTTAAACTCTATTAATGAGCSTCTTGTTCAGGGAGTTTCAAGTACATGCTTGATATTACATATGTTCTCATGTCATGGAAGGTGATTTCTGCAAAGTAAACCAATGAATAGGCTTTGTCTAAACAAGAAGTAGAAATATGAACTACACATTAAATTTATTTCTAAAAATCAAATATTCTAAAAGCAAAAAGAAAAAAAGTTCCTTCCTGAAGGTAAAATTTTATGTTTTTYGTTTTTCTTCCTTCTTTCCTGCCAGGAAGTTGATTAACAATCTATACATTCTTAGATTTATTTTAAAGTCATAATTTTGAAATTATTTAAAGGAACCACATCAAAGTGTTCAAGCTTATCAGAAATAGAACATTTACAGCAAAATAGCCCAAAACTTGCTTTCTGAATGATATGTTTATATATAAAACTATGATATATTAAAAAGACAATGAAGGAAAGGAAAGGAAACAGTAGTGGAAATAAAGGAAATAGACAAATGTGGCCATAATGACTTTTGATCTCAACAAATTGTACATGGAGCATGATGGACATGCTCTATCAAAGGTGAGGGTGAAAGATTCACTTTTGAATTATATTCAACTACTTGCACAATTTTAACAAAGCATGAGAATTAAATTAATCAAGTGAAATAGATGTCAATTTGCAGGTAGTTGAGGATTTTTTGTGTATTTTTTTGCTCACTAATGGAACCTATCAATAGTTGTAAACATTAAATTTAATCTAAAATTACAGGATGCTCTTATCATATGTAAGAAACACATATTTATTTTAGTTTTATTTTTTGGTTTTTTTTTGCTTTTTGCATTGTGGGCCATTAATAAATTGGCAGGTTTGAAAAAAAGAAAAGAAGAATGATGGAAGAAAACTCCAATAGTACTACCAAAACATTTCAAAACATCTAAAAGCTGCCAATTATTTCCTCAGTATTTTTTTCAAATCTGTCACCTAAAGACAGGCATCTGCTAAGGAACACAAGAGCCTCCCTTGGAATGGAAARYGCAAATCCCCTCCCTCTGAATTATTATAATTTTGAAATTAAGGGGCCCTCAGGYATAGATACGGAGAATAGGARCAACAGTTCTTTACTAGTATGTAYAATAAAGCRARCAAACARCAACAACGCTGSCATTARCACAAGCAGCACCACAAACCAGTGACCCCTTCTGGACCGCTGGTGCTTTCCCCATCGGTGCAGTTCCGGGCATGGCCACCAGGGGCGCTGGTGGCTCCCGGGGGGCAGGGCAGGTGTGCTGATTGCCCTGCTCCTGCAGGGGGCGCTGTGGCGTGGCTCGGGGAGCACGCCGCAATGGCGGCTGGGCCCAGGCAGGAAGGGATGGAAGGGAGGCTTCGCTTCACACAGCCCTGGGCCAGACGGTCCCGGTGCCCCTGCAGGACTCTTGGAAGCAGCAAGCTGGGACAGCAGGATGTCTTGGCAGCCAGGGGTGTGGGGCTACGGTGCAGCGAAAGCTCGGAGCAGTGCCRAAGAAGTGGCAGGGGTGGGAMAACAGCAGCCCAGCTCCCAGCAGGGCAGGGARAGGYGAGCTCAGGAWYCCAGGGCACCTGTGCATATGGGAACAGGTCTCTCTTTTAGTGAAAYAAGTGATAATAAGGTCCCAGTTCAGTGGCTGCTCTCACAAGCAGAGGCTCATCCCAYGGCAGAAGAGGYGGGACCAAGCTGGGCTCTGGCAGCAGCACCAAATTCCCTTCCCCAAGCAGCAGCTCCRACMATCCGAAGCCAAGAGGGAGAGCCAGCCGCTACCCCAGCCCTGTCTTTTACCTGCCTAATTCTCCCAGTATCTCTGYCCCAYGGAGAGAAACACCCAGRTAAGAGAAGTGCAACCRGATGTCCTCCYCCCCTGAGCTTGGCCACTTCYTTTGTTTTTCTGAAGTACCCAGTTGTTAGTGTTTCCTAGCAACTTTTGGGAAAAATATCTRTAAGTAAAAAGGAACAAAAGGAAAGAAAYGTAGCYCCTAACAAGATCATACTTGTTTATAATTATTTTCCCAAGAAGAATACTTTGTTTTAYGTGTTATCATGGTTTTTTTCTCCTGAGATGCATAGAAGAGGACAAATGAGAGAACAGCAATCAGGAGCACAATGCAGTAATTCTCATTTACAATTTRTTTCATATTCTTCAGCAGATTTTCCATGAGATGAGGAGGGCAGTTCAGAAGCTGTGGATCTTCTGCTGCTGCTGCATCACAATAAGTAGGACAAATTGGGGGAGATTAAGTGTGCCTAATTAATTACAAAATATTCTATTTTAGGATAAAATGATGATTTGGTCACAAATCTCTAAGTACTAAGTGGAGAGAGAAATAAAATAATATGACATACAGTCTTCAAAATTAAGGCATAACAGCCTTCAGCGTAGGGAACTTGGAAGCAGAGCAACAGAAATCAGAACTGCTCTACCTCAGATAGAAATGAATGCCTTTGTGATATGCCAACACTTCTGACACTTGCTCCAAGCTGGCTGATATCACATTCAGAGGGCAAATACTCTTCAACCTTCCTTTTCCTCTTCTGATAATTGCTGGCTGCCACTATGTGCACACAGTTTCTTTATAAACTGTAGTTTGACTCCTGTAGAAGTAATTTCATAGCACATAAGACACCATTACTGTAGCAGTAAGAAACTAATGGTCAAGTTTTCTGGCTGATGAACTGCTAAGTGCCTTTTTAGTTTAAGCATACACATGAACAGAAGATGGAGTTTGTTTACACATAGAGGGAAATCATCAGTGTTGTGTTCTTCACACCATGATCCATTAGGACATAGGAGGTTTACACTCAGTTTACAGATTTTGCCTGTAACATTTTGAAGAGGCAGAGATCAAGAAACTGCACCAGATGTCCACCCTGCTGCCTTTCCCCCCCTGTTTACTCCCACTAATTAGRGTTGCTTCTAGCAATTAAGCATCCKTGGAGGGCACTAGTGTTTCAGTCCTCTCTGTGCAGGTAGATGTTCTTTCTGGAAACCCATCCACTCCTCTCTAAATTCAAATCATGGAGGCAAGCCTAATTGTTAAAATTTTCAGGTAGATTATTGAGCAAGGACGGAGCACAGGTGCTGCAGAAATGTATTGGGTGGAGTATTAGAGAGCTGCCAGCCTAAATTATCTTTACACAGTTTACCCAAGAAGGTTAGGAGAGTATGAAAAATGGATCCCACAARCCAGAACAGAAAACAAAGTCATTCACAGAGACAAAATTTAAAGCAYGTACTGACTTCTGAAAAGCACAAGGGAATTGTGATGGAAAGYTGATATCCTTTGGGAAGGATTGTTCATAAATTGGCATGAGTTTTCAGCAGGCTGTTCTAATAACATGCAGTACTGAAATTCCTCTGTTACAACCCTTGTAGGATAAGCTTTGAGCCATCAGAGATTTATAACCATTCATGTTGTAAGTACTTTAAACAAGAATAATGAAGAAAAGGAATCAGAGTACTGACTACTCATCAGGTAAAATAGTATGGTTTCAAAATAAGAAACAATAAAATACAAGTTTATTTTACATATATATTAGAAATTTTTAGTTTTATTATAATCTAAAAATTATGATGGCATTAAAACATAAATCTTAATATTAATTTTGATTTTAGGTTGCTTTACTCTTTTAAATCTAAGTGGGGACTATTTTATGAGAACAATACATAAAAYACATATATATCTCACAATATACAAATAAAAGTATGAATTACTTCAAGTAATACATTTTTAGTCAGTACTGCYGTCTTTGTTTTAAATTTACATTCTGCATATTATTTGTTACTAAGTCCTGGAGCTATATTTTCCCTGGCATTAAGATTTAGCTAAGTAAAAATACAACCTACGCMAAACAGTACAAGTTTCAGAGTATCAAGCCTGTGATAATATTAAGATAAAAAATTTCACTGAAACACTTGAAAAKGCATTGTAATGTGATATACACTTCCCTTCAGCAATTTTTTGTTATGGACATCATTGTGCCATATTTACTACCTGCCACCATGCAGTTCCATTCAATTCCACTTTGCCTTGATGCAAAAATGGGTGAGGTAATCTCTCAAATCCTCTTTGGACTTTTATTTCTATAAATTGCTTTTGTGTTACCTGGGGGAAGAGACCATAAGAATCTGTTCCCAAAATTGCACTCTGTAATACCCCTGAACAACAATTATTGTAAAGATACCATGGTATTGCTTTCCAAAGGCATCCTACTTCTTGTAAGTCAAGAAATGTGAAAAGAAAGAAATGGATCAGTGATGGTTCCCTTTATGATATCACCAATGTCAAACTCTGGGCTCATTTTAGCTGAGCCAACTGTTATTGTTAGTTGTTGTGGAAGAAAAKAAATGTATTTGATGAAGTCTTTACTCTGGAAAAATCAAGTTTGTGGGTCTAGACAGCTGAGAGAATTGGGAAAAAGACCTGGAAGTTTTCCCYGTTACCTTGTTAACTGAAACGGGTCCCATGGTGACAGTAGCAAAAAATTGTATCTTTATTTCTCATTTGTCTCTCTGAAGTTAATTGGTGGTCCYAGTAAAAAGTCCATGGGGATAAAATGATATAACAAAATAAAAATCTTTGAACATTTGTCAGAGAGTTGCTCTTTGCGTAAATAAATTTGGGAGACAAATTCTATTTTGTTAATCAGAAACTACAATTATTTCACTTCTAATGCACAGCTGAAGGGTGCTAAAGCAGTTAGGGACAGGGGTATGAGAAGCAGCATCCCRTCAGCAATGGAAATGACTGACAAAATGATGCTGCTAACGATGTAAATACATGACCACAGCTGCTCAAATCTTAGTGGCACCTGCTGTGGAGGCCAGTGAGCTTTCAGACATCTGAGAAATGGCCAGTGTCACAGTGCCCAGGGTTGTGCTCTTGGTCACACCTGAGGTTTGAGGCATCTCTGGTGGTGCCAAAGAGGTCTGGTTGCGCTGAGCCAGGAATTGCTTGTGGGTTGGTGAAACTCTTGCTCCACTGCTGGCACCTGGGCAGCACCATGGCTCTTGCTAAATGCAGAAATCAGTGGTGGCTGGAGGGACTCTGATAAATGCAGAARTCACTGTGGTGGAAGGAATGGGAAGGCAAGTCTAGAGCTGTGTGTTCYGTGAGTCTCCCCTAGGATAACAAAGGAAAAATCTGAGGTATTTCAAAACTGCCACTTGTAGAGAGGCTGTGCTGTTCTGTGCATTGCTGCAGTGCTGGGCTGYCTGTGCTGCTGTGCCTAGAGCAGCTGCCTCCAGTGAGCACTGGGAGCCTGAGCAGACTTTTAAGAGGATTGTTTTTCTGGGAGTGGTGAAACAAGGATAAAGTGTCACAATGTTCTGTTTATGGAGGAACATGCACAGATATGAAAATAAGTTATTGTTTTGGGAATGTAAAAAACCGTGTATTTATATTGACAATGTTGCTTTATTTTCCCCTGTCAGGGATGGAAATAAGCAACTTTAMAACAATAACAGACAGAACACAGAACCTGAGCTCTGAGGTGATGTTCACTGAAATCAAAGTCATCAGCTTTTCAAGGCAGGAACAGCTATACCTGTCACAGAGAAACAGGAGTTCACAGCGAGCATTCCYGTATAGTACACAACACAGATAATAAGAGAGGTAATGAAAAAACCTACAAGCCTTCATGGCTTCCACAGGCCACAATGATTTTTAAAAATATGGAGAGGGAAAGAGTATATAAGTGGATTTTTTCACCTTCCCTATTCATCTCTGTTCATGTTCTGTTCTATCTCTTATATATTTCTGAATTAGAAAAAAATAAAACCACAAGAAGCAATCAGTCTCCTCTGTTTTAGAGAGACCTGTCTCATTGTTTGTGTAGCATGGCAGTCTATTCTGTAAGTGATTTATATGATCAGTCATCCTTTGAACAGAAAATGTTGTGAATTGGTTATTTTGGGTATCTCATTTGTCACCCATAGCTTTTGTCACAAAATTACTGGTAAGAAAAGAATTGATGAAAAAATTACATTTTTATTCATGAACAAGCTTTGCATGGAAAAGAAGCTCAGTTTCTTTRTTCTTGGAATATAGTACTTGCCTTTACCATTACTGTGTGCTAAACAATGCTTTGTATCTAGTTCACCTTTTTGACCTTTAGAAGTGTTTGTCTACAGAGACAGACGGCTGATTTGATCTGATATATTTAATTTCTAAAATTTTAACACATGCCTTCTCAACCTCACCTAAAGTCAATACAATCTAATTGATAAGCCATCCTTTCAAGAGTCCTTAGTGCTGGAGRGTGAGATTTTCATATGTTTCAAATGGCTTTAAAGAAGTATCTCCATTTTCTCAGAAAGGCCAAAAYCCTCCTCCTAAGGACATAGTAACCCAAATCTAATTTGACTGTGTATCCTAATCATCTCTACACTTGTATCTTAATATGGTAAAAGTGGTAATCTAGGTAATAGCTTTTATCTCTCCTGATAAATTACAGCAGCAACAGACTCCACAAAAGCTTCATTTTATCTCTGAGAAAGTGACTTCAGACAATTTTGGGAATTAGCTCAGGACTCCAATGTCCAAGTCTATMATCTTGTTAAATTTTGCTGGCCACAAATTTTCTTTAAAACCGGTTGCAACAAAATGAAAACCAGATGATTGAATCTTCCTGAACCMTAAAATCTATAGGTTTAACTGAAAAAGAAATGGAAGAAGGAGACCTTTGTGAATGAAGTTTGAAGACAGCTGATATTCAACAAAAGCAATCCACCAAAAAAATAAAAATCTGTCTGCTGTGTTACTATCTTCTGTTTCCATGGAAACCAAGGCTGGATTGGCAAAAATGGGTTAAGTGCTTTACAGTGACAGAGACTAATCACTGTTATTTTATAACATTACCATTACCAGTGGAAGGGAGGGTTGTATTCTAAAGAGATATAGGTTTGCAATGAGTCTACTTCTTGCTGAAACTATCAGACAGCAAAAATACCTGACATGAGAAATTTTGATTAAATATACAGGAAATCAATATAGACTATACATAAGTCATAAGAACCTGAGAAGTACTGTGTATGAGAAATCAGCTAATCCCAAAGTCAATGACTAGCAAAATCCAACCATATAACTACTTGACTTTTCAAAACACTGAGAAAACACTCAATTACTTGGTAAATATGGAAAAATTATTCTGTCTATCCTCTTTKCCAGTGTGTGCCTTATTCTCAGGGGAAGTTACCTCAGAGAATTTCCAGCAACAAAATCTTCGGCATGCATTGTTTTCCTGAAAACAAGTTTTATTCTTTGTGGTTGAGAATCTAGACTTTTATGGGGTGGGAAAGTTCAGGACCAGTGTTAATTTTCCAGAGCTTTATTTATGGCACTAGAACACTTTCAACACTTATTTTCTTTTGAGCAAGATAGACCAGAGGGAAAAAACAAATCTCATTTCYCTCAGAAACATTGCTTTCTGAAAACAACAACATCCTCAGATTTTAGGTGGGTGTTCACAATTGCTCAGAAGAAAACAGTCATAGAATCAGAATTGGCACTCATTAAACAGAGAGCAACAGGCTTGTCTTCTGGGAACACAACAAAATGTTAATTGTTCCAAACCCTATTTAAAAGTGCTGATGACCATGCCAGAAATGTTTTTACTTTGACAGTCTTGTGTATATGAGGCCAAGTTGAAGATACTTAAGTCATGCTTTGTCAAGTAGCCTTTAGTATCGTGGAAAACAGGCCGTTTTTGTGAAATGTTCCAGGATGCCTGTACCAACATCCCARTTTAGATTCCTAAGAACAACCCTTAAGCACTGTCAGACTCTTTTTCAGCCCCTGTGCAACTCCAGAGATACCTTGAGGGTCTGAGGTTTGGTGTGCAAGCCCCCCCCAGCTGGTGTTCCAAAGCCCAGTGCCATGCCGTGCTGCCCTGGTCCTGGCTTAACCATGGGATTCCAGCTGGTACAAGGGAAAACAAACAGGGCAGGATGAATGAGGCCAGGTTAAGTTCAGGCATTTCTGCTTTAGCAAAAACCCCAGGGAGTGGCTGCTTAGGCTGATGTTCAGAAGATCCCATCTGATTTATTATAGGTATCTGGAATGATGTATTTACCTGGGTTTTCCAAAAAGCTAGGCTGCTGCAGGATAGTGAGGCWGCCTCTTTGGAGCTGTTTGCTGTGCTTTAACTGCTGCTTGGGCCAGAGTGAGAAGAACGTTTGCTTTTAGAGGAATAATTTCCAGACTTGGTACCTTGGTCACAGTGTCACTGGCTAGGCCTGGCAAATGACCACCCCTTCTGCCAGGCTCAAGGTGAAGGTTTCTCTGAGAATACATATTAAAYTGAGCAGAACAGTGACCTATATGAAGAGTCTGTGTCTTTGGCAGGGGCTTAGGGACAAGTGAAATAAATTTGAGCTTTTCATTCAGTCTCAAGTCCAACAATCCCAGGGGAATTTTTAGAGCTTTGCTTAAAAAAAACCCGAAGTAGAATAAATCTGCTTTTCCTCAGTGTTCATTGTCAATTTATAATCCTGGCAACCTGAATGACTGAAGTACCCTTTTCATAATAAAATGAAAAATGTCTCAAAATGCTATTTTGTCTTATATCAAACTTATTCTGCCTAATGAACATGTTAGCAGTTATTTTAAAAGACACTGTTAATTGAATTCTATTTGTACTTAAATAGAAATGGTTTTTCASCTCATAACTACTTGATTAAAATACTTTAAGAGGTGGTGCAAGAATAAAGATATTCAGAGCTGGTAATAGAAATTGTAACTTTGATAACTCGTATATGAAGGCAATATTTTTTGCATAAATGAGGAAATGGAGGTGAAAGAGGGTAAAGCGAAGTTTGTATAAACAAGAATTACTATGTTCAACAGGAAGCATTGGGTAGGACTGCACAACTGGGTGGAAAGGGGTCAAAAGTATAGCATGTCGAGCAGGMTTTGAAGTGGAGGAGAGCAACTTTGAACTTATCATCTGTTTTGGTTCAGCACAAATGCAAAAAATAGTGATGTAGAGCAAAGGAGAGATATGATCTGGGATTTTTAGGGCAATGAAAGCATAAGAGAAAAGGAACAGTCTAATTACATGAAAAGCAAAGAGAGTTGGCAAAAAGAAAGAAAAAGGTATCTCAACACTGAACATGGAAGAAAAATTACGGACTCCAAAATCTCAGTTCTTACGAATGACATTTACTATGGGAATGAGCAAAATATATCAAAGTAAAAGAAAATTAGCTTAAATAGTGATCTGGTATGCAGCCCAAATAAAGAAAAAGAAGGCAATAGTCATAAAAGCAGAGAACAGCAAAATAGGTCAAAGAGAAAGCATTCAAGAAAGAGAATGGGATTTTCTTCAGAGAATTTTTAGAGGGGCTCTGAGAATAGAGCTATTAGCAAAAGGATGAAATCATCACTATAAAAGAGTTGAGAAAATAGAGGCCCTCTCAACTGGAACATAAAGAGGAAGGACTTTTTCACTAGTCTGTACTTGGTTTGAGGAATAGAGTGGTAAATTATCTGAGCAAAACAGGTCAAACTGGTGGAGGATCATGGTGCCACCTGCCTGTGTGGTCCCAGACAGGTCCTGGTTTGCCTAGAGCAAGCAACCCCCAGCAGCTAGACTGCTGTCTGGCTGTCAGCCACTGTCTGTGATCCCTCTGATGTTCCTGTCTGATGAAGGGAAGAATGTTGGTGAGGGGATACACACTTAACACCCATGAACCCAAGTGCTACCCCGACTCAGCCATCACTGACCACCTCCTTCCAACAAAAACTTTTTCTCAGCTCACCACCTCCACTGCATCTCTCAGGAACACAAATGCAGTTACCTTCATTCTTTCACTCCAAGTGGGCCTCTCCTGTTGGATTTTAAAACCCTTAGTGGATTATACCACTGATTATTCCTTCAATTTCCTTTCCAGGATGCTTTCAGTCCTTGCACCTCCAGTGATCCAGCTGTTTATGCTGCACTCCAATCAGTTCAGTGAGACTGTCCTGATGTCACAAGTATACAAGTGTAGCTTTACAGGAAAATAAATTTTAAAAACTGCTGATGAACTGAACATTCCTGGTTTTAGGGCAGACTTTGTTCTGTCCTGCACCTGTGTAGTCCATTATGCTGGCACAATGTGAAACACATATGCTTTCAAATTAAGCCTGGTGTAAATGACAACACAGACTAATGGAGAATTATTTTGGCTTTTTTTTGTCAAGTTTTTTGTTCCTTTGTCACCTCTATGAGCAAAACTAGCAATAGGCAAAAAAAAACCCCAACAAACCCAGAAAACACCAAAACTAATCCAAAACTAAATATCCCAAAACAAAATAAAACCCCAAAACCTGAAGAAACCTCAAGATTGACACAAGAAGGCCTGTAATTGATGCTATCATTTTTTAGAGTCAGGATTACAAGAGCTTGTTGTTCTTTTTTTTTGTAAAATTTACATTAGGAATGTGGAATACAAGACCTCTAAACAGGATACAGGAAAGTGGCTTGAGAGGTACCTTTATGCAAGTTAAAGTTTTTCAATAGCTCCATGGCATCCAGGTTAAGCACTTGTGGTTAACAGAACTTTCCAGGCACTATCAAGTCAAGGCAATCCATACTGACCTTTAAATGCACTGCAGACACTGCATAAATAAATAAATACATAAAAGTTTGTATTTGGTGGAAGGCTTAAGGCACCTGGCCCTGTGTCAGCTTGTTTGTTTATACACACAGAGGCCTCGCTCCAGCAGAGGAAAAAAGTGGCACTGCACTCCAGATTTAATACTTCCCAGGGCATCACATGCTGCCTTTCATGTGATAATRCCCAGAAACAGCACCAGAGGGGATCCTTCCTTCTTTCCTTCCTTCCCTCCCCTGCTGGCATGGAGATCAGGGCTGCTTCCATCCATCACCAACCTCCACAGACCTTTCCAACTCAGAACTGGCAATTTCACAGCTTTGTTGGGTTTTATTGTGTCAAATGTGTAGATAGATTCTTTTTTTAGAGATTAGGGGCCTGTACCTCAGCCAGGATACCTCAGCTCATTGACTTCAATAGMGCTTAGCTGATTGATGCTGGCTTTGGGACTTTCCTGCCTGGTCAAACTTCATTCTGGTTGTTTCATCTGAATGAATGCAGACTGGAAGGAAGGGCTARGAAAACCTTTAAGTACAAAAAAGGTGAAATTGTTCTGTGTAAGACCCAATGTGGACCATTGTTCTGTTTTGGGAGCTGACTGTTTACAGCTCCCAAAACCTGTGGCTCTCCAGGAAAATATCATACTGCAATTTCTAAGCAAATTTTGTAGGAGAAGTTTCCTGAAAGTAGAAAACCAGGATCAGTGTTGCATTCCCCATTTTTAAAAATAGTTTAATGGGTGTACCAATTACACAAATTTYATAGAAGAATTATTTTTTATTATAAAATAATTCTCAGTAAAACTGAACTCCCATGGTGGGAGATATCAATTACCACATCCCACTGGAGATGTTGAATTCTAATTTTTTTTATGGTGAATGTAGAAGATAAAGTAAATTAGTGAAGAACTGTTTGTTGCCCATAGAAACTGACTGAAGTCTAACAAATACTGTTAAAATAAGGATTGAATGAGTACTGCATGTTGAGACCAAATGAAAAGTTCYTTTGGAGCTCTGTTTCACATTATATTCTGACTCAGGAAGAGTAAAGAACCTTTTTACACTAAGTTAACCTAGAAGTCTTGTTTTCATGGTTCTAAAAAAWAGAAAATTAACTCTAAATATTCAACAATTTAAACTACTTAGCTCCACTGACTTTCGAGATGMTTCAACAATTGAGAAAAGTGGAAAATGCTGGTTCTTCACCTCTTCTTTCTAACTGAATTTCTGCATCCTGTATTGAAAGAGCACGATGTATTTCAAAGAGTTAGGTGCATCATCACAGTTAATTCTGCCTCTCCCCCCATTAGTCATTGCATTTGTACTTTATGGCAGATCTCTAAACCTGTAGCACTGGCTGGCATTTTGAAAAACCACTAGGTTTTTCTCTTGCCATTCAAAATTAGGAAGACTACAAAGGTAAATYCAAAGTAATGTCTAAAAGCAGTTTTAGTCACATGGTTATCATGAGTAAGTGGTCTTTGCAAAACCTGAATGACCCTATGATAGTAAAACCAATTTCTTTTCTAAGTGTCCTGATATATTCCACTAATATTAGGATATTATGGAAAAGTAAATAAAAAGGGGATAGKTTGTGKTTTTTTGCTATAAAATTAAAAAAAMCAGGAAATATTCCCTTTAAATATTGTGGGTTGTTCTGTCTYATTCTRCCTTTTCTTTTTTTTCTTTTTTCCTGTAGAAGGACTTAASATTTTTTGTGTCTGGGTTTTGAATTGTTACAATATATATAGGGACCTGCTGGTCAAACTAATGGGAATGAAGCAAATGCAGAGGTAGTGGAAGCTAATTGACCTAGGAAGAGTATGAGGGATAAAGGACAATAGTGTACAGATAGGAGGAGGCCAAGGCCAAGGCAAATTTGGAACTGAAGCTGGCAAGGGACACAAAGAATAACAGGGAGGGCTCCATGGGTAMCAGGTAGGTTAACCAGAAASGGAAGGTCAGAGAAGGTGTACACCCTGCCCCCATAAACAATGCTGTGAAGCTGGTAACAGTGGAAGAKGAGAAGGCTGGCATACCTACAAAGTTTTACTTCAACCTTCAAYGGCAAMCTCTCTTCCCACACCTCTTGAATGGATGGACAGTAGGATGGGGATGGGGAGAGCAAAGTCCCTCCCACTGAAAGGAAAGATCAAGTTCATAACCACCTGAGGATCCTGAATGTACATAGATCTATGGGATCATAGGAGAGGCAGCCCAGAGTCTTGAGGGAATTGGCTGACATAGTTGCCAAGCCTCTTGCCGTGATATTTGAAAAATGGCACTTGGATGAAGTCCCAGGTGACTGGAAAAGAGGAAATACAGAACACGTCTTTAAAAAGGGGAGAAAGGAAGACTGTGAACTACCCACTTGTCAGCCTCACATCTCTCTTCCAACCCAGACCATTCTATAATTTTGTTTTAATTGTAATGCATAGGGTTTTGTTATTATTTCATGTCTACTTTAATCTCTCTCCCTTGTGTTGACTCTTAAAAATTTCAGAATAAAAYCAGTACAACAAAAATGTTGTTAATTTTTGTCTCCAATTTTTCTTTTCATGACTGAATACAATTTCTGTGGTGAATTTTTTTTTTTTTACCAAATGGGTAATATTATTTAGTTGCAAAGCCACTGAATTTTTTTAAGGACATGAATTCTTATCTGTTATACCGTCTAAGATTCCTAGAATTCTGAGAAAAAGCCACACCTTAATGTAACYCTTATCACCATTTTCTCTAAATATCATTTGAAAAGAAAAAACAGAATTCATTAAGCTGTCATGATTTTATGAATTTTGGTAAGAAAAGATCCTTCCAAAACATTTTATTGCCTCAGATATTTCTTCTACTACTRGAGGAAAATTATTAGTATTATTCTATATTGGTTTGGATAGAGAAGGGATTTTTGACATTTAAAAATATATATTTCAGTTTGCTCAGTTATAACAAAGAATTCAGATTCTAAGACAGTAATCTTATTATYTGATAATCTAAGAGAAAAGATTATTTGTTGGGGCTTTTTTGTTTGGTTGGTTTCAGGGGTTGGTTGGTTGGTTTTTATTCTTTTCCTGACATAATTCCTCTAAATGGTCTGAATGGTGAGATAAGAGACAGCACTTCTTTTGYATCTGTGCTCCCAAGCAGGGCAGGCTACAGCTGTGATGAAAGAGAGAAGCTGTGGGTTCTGCCTCATCCAGCAGTGCAGGTAGAGGTACTGGGACATGTGGGGCTGCAAGCAACTTATGCCCCATGTGCCCTTTCCAGTAGAAACATTTCCAGGTTTCTACCTTCACTTATTTTTTTCATGAATGTTGAGCAGAGTGTAAGCTGGACTGAGTAGGCTGAAATGCAGTTTGTGTTTTGCACCCCTGCAAAGAAAAGAGAAGAAAGAGGAGTTGTTCAGAGTGGTGTTTGGGTGAGCTGACATAAATAAATGCTGTGGACCTTCTTATTTTTCCTCCCTCGTTCCACAGCAATAGGAATGGGCATACGAGGGCAGATCAATACAYTAAATAGGGCAGCTGAGTCAGGCAAGAACTATTGATATTTGCTGTTCGTTTGGGCCTGCAACAAATGACCATCCTTGAAGCCTGAAAAAATAGGGAGGGTCTCATGCTCTGGAGTAATGTCTCTTGGGATTTCTGCGGAAAGGAGGTCGTTTATGCAGTCTTAACGCTCAGAATCCCCTGAAGTGTTCTGCCTGTGTCTGGTAACACTGTCCTCCACAAGCTTGCTCTGGACACCTGGAAGGATTAGCCTGGAGGCACTCTCCTGAGGGAAGTCTCTTTCTTTATAAGGGTTTAAGGTAATTGCACTGAGAATTTCCTCACCCATTCAGCATGGGTCAGGACTTAAGTATTTCCTTAGTGCAGGTTTCCTCTGTGTAAAGCAACTTCTCACRCTGTTCATTCCTTAGAGTGAGGAATGGCAGACCTGACCAGGAAAAATCTGGGGCATGGCTGGAACCAGCAATAATCTTGTGAAAAAAAAGGCACACCAAATATCATACAGCTGGAAACGTTGTTTTCTGGCACAAGAACATAGGATGTTGCTTAAGAGACTAGGGAATTTAGACACCTCTGMATTAGGGGGACAATAAGGGAGTTATAAATTTGTGTACTCGTGTGGTTAAGCATGCAAAAGCCCTTCTCTGGATTTTACTTTGGCAGCAAACCTACAAAAGATTTGTTTCCTTGTCTGGAGAAAGGAAAGTAGGTAAATCTCTATTTCCTGTTGATTAAATTACTGCTAAAAATAAGCATCAATAATTCAATTTTTTTTTACTGTATTCACAAAAGGTGCAATTAATGAAAGCATGTGAAAGGGAGACAAAGTATAAAGAGTGAAGTATAAGTAGCAGGGCCAGAAACGTTTAAAATTTCTAGGTCTTAGGAGACTTACATGGCCAAACTTTTCCTATTTTTAGAGGTTAACCCACAATTTCTATGAATGTTAATCTCCCATGACCTAAATCCTGGTCCCATGAAGTCAGTGGGAGTTTTGCCACCCAATTTAGCAGGAAGAGGACTGACYGAGCTGTGTAACTGTTATTTAATGCCACTGCATATAGAAAAACTGAACACATTCATTTTGATTGGAAAAACCATTATATAATAATTCCCCAAAATTCTGAGGTTATGGCTGGTAGGAAATATAGTTCTTGGGGGAAAAAGTTGCTCCAACAGATGTCATTTGCAATATATCACAATGTCAATGTTAATTATAGTTAATGTGAAAGGAAAGTGTCCAAAATAATTTAAGATGCAAAGAATAGCATTTGATGGAAGGAAACTTAAACATAACATTATGATATGCCAACAGGCTTATATATAAAAAAAAAAAAAAAGGCTTGCCAGGGAGTTGCTCACCTTAGGCTACATCATGCCATGGGTAATGACTAAAATGATGTTATTACGTTGAAAAGTACCCAAAACACTGAGCCTTGGGGGAGAGCTTGTCCTTACTGCTCATAGTAGGAGCAGGAAGTAATTTGTGGCACTTCAGTTCGGTGATAAAACATCCTTTCATCTCACAATGCATAGGCTTTCATTCCTTTCAGCAGTGTACAATGGTGGCAGGGTAGAATCTACCATTTTTTTGCTGGATCTCACCCTGGCTGGTCCAGGGGGATACCTTGCAACCATTCTGTAACAGGGTCTTTGACAACACCTGGAGATGCCTTTCCCTCTCCTAGATTCCAATACAGATGMAAAATGCAAAAACGTCTCTTACAGCTAGGTTTTACCTTGAATATATTCTCAGTGAGAGTACACATCCTTATGCACAGTATGTAAAAAAAAAAAAATCCACAAAGAGAAATCAAAGACCACTCAAAAATCTGCATGAAGCAGGTACTTGTTATAGAGCAGTACACATTACGTCTTTGACTAAAGTTGATATAATTTATTTAAAACWGGGACAACTGTGCAGTGGTACAATTGTAAAATTTCTCCTTATGTCCAAAGATAAGAATCTGAATGAAAGCTATCAAAATTTCAAGAGTTCTCAATCACGGACATAATAATACTGTGCTTACTTGTKTGATGAAAATTGCTGTTGGGAGTCTGATAAATCTCAGTGGATGTTATCCAGGGTAATAACCTTGACCAGTTTACTTCTTTCTAACATAGTGCATTCATATTTAGATGGGGTATATCCAGGATATAATTTAGACTRTATTCCTTCACATGCTGGGAAATACAAGAACAGCCTTCTCAAATACTGTTTTTTCTTAATAACTTCATTTTTTAAATAGAACTGATTACTACAAGCATCTAAGCATCTCCTGTCTTTCTTCTTTCTGAATGTTTCAAGCCAATGAGGCTGGTTTCCCACCAAGGCACAACATGGTTTTTGTTACACACACGGAAGAGATGTTTTGCACATGAACAGCTATCATGGTACTTTTCCCAGCTTGAGGTACAGTGTGATTCAAACTGATGCTGGGCTCGGGTTCTGACAGAAGATGGAGCCCTACRTGCCCCCTTTTAAGAAACTGCTATACATATGCAGTTTCATAAAACAGCCCTTTTATAACGGATGCTGAGGAATGCATCCAGTGCAGATAGCTGGGTGTGCAGTGCAGTGCAAGCTGCAGGTTGAGCTCTGGGTGACAGAAGCCCCAGGCAMTAGGCTGGGAGATGCCAACCCTTTGCACAACAGAGGGCTCAGGGACCTGTGTCACAGCCAGGTGACCGACACTGAGAGATACAGCAGACACCAACCACCCTCAGGGTGGTGCAGCTGCAGAGGGTCCCAGCTCAGGGGGTGTGTGACTGTCAGATTGGCTCCTGGATGGTCAGACAGGGAAGTTCCCTTAATATATACCTCCTCTGCTGATCTGAAGGGGCTTAATTCAGAGAAGGAAWAAGAAAGATGCATGTGGGGTGATTGGTGACTAAAGAAAGGGCCATAAGGCAAATACTGATCAATCTTGTTTTCTTTGCCTACACTTGAGGCTAGGTACCATCACAGTTGGTGTTTACTGTGGCTATAAGTGGGATCCTGGACAAATCCAACCTTGGGCAGAGTCGTGTCTTGCTGCTTCTGACAGCTGTTGAGAAAGGGCTGACCAGGAAGCAGAAGGCTTTTAAGCCTTTTTTACTTCTAAGGTGTTCCCATTCTTTCCTTTTAGGCCAGAAGGGCTTATCTTCAGTAGCCAGCAGTCTTGGCAGGAAAAATGAATACTTGCATTCACATACAAATACTTTCATTTGCACATGAATATCAGTATCACTGTGAAGGGCAGGAACTCCACAATACCAATGATATCCAAAATCTCCTAACAYGAATAATAACAGAGAGATGACAGAGAGATGATTGGCCCAAACTGAAACACAAGGAAGAACATCCTGAAGCATTTGTAAATTGCTCCTTTCCTTATATAGCACACCTGCACAGCATTTTCTGTCACGTGTTTGCTATTTATAAACCTTTGTAGAGAATTCCAGTTTGTTATACTCATTCCTATATAGCCTGAGTAATAATTTATAACAGTGTAAAAAACTGTCTATGTTTTAAGGGGCAAAGCCAGAGTAAAGGTTGAGCCTACAGCCTGACTTCTGCATTTTATGACATTATCTAATATTTGAGAACTTCATTTATCAACCTTAATGTTACATTAACATAAGCACATAATTTTCCAGGAACTTCACATCAAATNAAAAAAAAAAAAAATGAAGAAATGAAGAAGGTCTGAGTGAAAAATTATTGTAAATTCTTTCCTCTGTATCTTGAATTGCTTCCACAAAGAAAACCAGATTGTGCTTTGTAGCTCTATTGTCCTGCTACCTTGGGAGGAAGAAAAGGTCTTCTGTTCAGTAAAAGGCAGTTGCTGCTCAGAAGAATATAATGCTTTTCTCCTCGATGCATACTGACATCTGCGAGGGATAAAGGAAGGAGCAATCCATGCTCCAACCAGTTAATCAGAGGTGGACAGTCACTTAGCAGCAAAGATTCCAAGTGTAGGGAGTGGCAGGCTTCGATATTGGAAGGTGGACATGAACTTCCTCAGTCACACTGGTCAGACAGACTYGCTCTTAACTGCAGGGACAACTCCTTAAATGTGGTGGTACCTGTGCATTATTTACTTTCATAACTACTGCGGTTTCTGATAGGAGGAAAAATTTACATTCAAACATGGATTCATGGATGTTGTAACTCTCTGTGATTTTGCTTTGATTTTGCCAGATACTTCTTTTGGGAATAAAATGAAATCACTAAACACCCAGACAAAGTTAAAAAAAAAACAAAAACATGTTTTTCTGAGATTTCCTAGGATTTGGTTTCTAAGTCTAAATTGTCTTTTCTTTGAACTTTATTTTTACTACTACAACAACTACTACTACTACTACTATGACTACTACTACTACTACTACTACTACTACTACTACTACTACTAAAAATAATGGAAAGTTGGGTAAATATCAAACCGGTATAGTTTCCTCCACAATTAATGGATCGCTGGGCATGTGTTCTGGGCTACTAATTTTCTTTTAGAAGAAAGAGAACATTTTAGTCTCTCAGATAAATAGGATTGCAGGAGGTTAAACAGGCCACAGGAGGCTCCTYGTTCAGTTCAAATTTCAGCAAGTAAAGCTAAGCAGAAAAAACCATGCCAACTTTTGTGCCAGATTAATCCACTTAACTGCTAGTTACTCCACAGCCACTTCTTTCCTACTTCCTATTGATTCACTGAGTGTTTAAATTTTTCCCTATCCTTTCCTGTAGATGTTACTGGAGTTTGAATGCCCTGAAGAAAAGACATGAACTTTTGGTAAGTACTCGGTTCCCTAACTACAGACTCTTCAAGGTAAATCTGTCTACTTTACATTTACTTTATGAAATTTGGCTTATGAATAGCATAMTTTTTTTAATATGCTGGACTTCTTAATAATGGTTCAGAGGGGAAATTCATTACAGTTTAGGCTAGATACAGTCTTACAAACCAGAAAATATAAAAGGAAAAAAATACTGCATTTTTATTTTATAATTTATGTATTTAATCCTGTTTTTTTTTTCTTTCCTCTTTCAAAATATTTTTAGCTAASTCCTCCATAGCAGTAATAGGTACTAATTATAAATATGATATGCTTTGCTAGTTGCAAGAAAAACCCTCTATRAATCCTCCTGACCTCAGCAGTGATAGACTGAGGCCAGCTAGGCAATACTTCTGTCTGAGGGAAGCCAAGGTAGCCAAGAAGTTCTGTTGTATTTCTTTTGGGTTGGAAATGGCCGGTTTTGCTTGCCATTTGCACAACCTAAGGTCAAAATAAATATTTTGAACTCAAAAACCTTATTAGTCCCCTGTCCAATTTGCTGCAGTCAAGGTAGACCACCTGTAAAGGCAGAAGAGATCTGTTGCTGGCAAGAACTAGTATAGTTTTAGGGAAATAGCATTTATTAACCTACTGGTGCTGCTGGAGATTGATTTGAACCCCCAGGGAAGCTAACTAGTAATATACACACCTTTTCATTCTCTTCCAGTAGATTGACACAGGAAGTGTCTCAATACCTTTAGGAGTCTCTAAAATGCCAGAGGAACAGTGTTGCAATTACATTCTAGAATATTTCTACATTGTCAATCCTTTAGTAACTTTGGTTTCCATTATTTCTGCCAGCATTCCCCAAAATGTTTCCTACCTTGTCCACACTGACTGTACAAAATTTTCCAAATTGCTGCACTACTTCTGGTTAAATATTAAATAACTTTCTTACTTTCTACTGAGGAAGGAACAGGAAGTTTCTCACATAAGCCATAGTCTCAACAACATRGATAACCAGAGAAAATAGATGTTATTACTATTGTATAGAGTAACCCACAATATTATTCTCTCATCTGGTATATCATAGCCACTTTCCCATCTATAATCACCTTACCTACTGTCTTCTGCTTTACCAGGCTGAGAAAAGATTACAACAGCTTCAGTAAAACATCACAGGCTGGCCCKCACTTCTGTTTTCACTGAGCACTGCTATAAGGCCTTTGTGAGGTGTGTGCTGAAGGCTGCARGAGAAATTGATGGCTATAGAAATAGAGTTCCCTGTGCTGCAAATGCTGTGCCTGAAATACTTGAAGAGTTAAAAATTATAGATGCTTCMTTTCAAGTACATACTGCTTTATCACAAAAATCTTTTCAGGAACTGAGGGAAAAATTTTTTCGTAGAATGGTTACCAAGAATGCAAAGCAAGTGTAAAGGACTGACTATGCTTAGTCATTAAGTCTATTTAATTATTTCAGACTTTGCCTGTCTTCTGCCTGGCTTYTTCCTTTCAAGATTAGCTATCAGGCATTCTGCTCTGTGTTAACCTGTGTTTTCACATCCRTTTTATAACAAATAGGACATAAACTTCCTCTCTGGAAAAACAGAACTAAAATTCCACATCATGGAAGTACAAAAAGGCAATTCCATTATCAAGGGATTTCTATGAACTTTTGCCACCCATTTTGGGATGTGTGGCACCTCCAAGTCACCGTCTCTTAATATAGCTAGTAGGAAACTATGACCTTCTTAAACTTCCTCTACCCCTGCATGCAGAAATGCTATTAACTTGTACAGAAAGCAAGTATTTATATCCACAGTTGAACATTCTAATACAGGCTTGTTTTTTCAGAGATGAATTAAACTACTTGATTTTGAACTGAAAGCAGCAGTATTATGAAACGCTTATTAGCCTTCAAATTTGTGTTGGAAAGGAATTCATGAGAGTTATCCCCCTTTTCCATGCTCTGACTTATTCCAGCATTGGTGTCTCTGAAATTAGCTGTAAATGTCCTTGGCAGCTATGCAAACAAAACTTGCTCCTGCAACCTAAATCATTTGAGTTGCTGAGCGCTGCTGGAGAGAGGAAGAACACCTTCTGCTGCCTATGTCTTCAACACAAATTGACAATGACACATCACCCCTTGCACATCTCACTGGGCTGCAGGGATGGGTTTATAATTAATTCACAGGGTTTTTAATATGCCTTGTTCCAGACCATCGATAAGAAAAGTATGCTAAAATTTGGTGAGGGRAAAAAAAAAAAATGACAGCAATATCACAGGTTAAATCCTGAGCTTGTGTGAATCAGCATGGCACAGCTGATTCCAGAGATGSTGTATCAATCTGTCCCTGCTGAGGTTCTGCTTTAAAAATTTTAATGGCTATCAATTCAGAAGAAATATTTCAGATATATTGCTAAATAATGGCTTAGATGCCACAGCAAGAAACAATATCATGCCACTTATTATGCCATTTTAAAACAATATAMGCCATGTGTGAGAAATTAAATCTGTCACCCTGGGAAAGAGTTCAGGCTGTCAAAATGGTAATAGAAATGAAATTCAATTACCTACTTTCTATGTTACACATGGTAATTCCCCAGAAAATACTAAAGGAAATTGAAGAGGAGATTACCTTGTAAAGTGCTTCTATAATACAATTATTATTTTAATTATTATAAGGAAAGTCTGTACAATTCTGCAGAAATCCAGACGAATTTTATAAGACTTGCAGCTGTTTATCAGGCTAAGATTAGCTGCCATTGACCATGATCATCACACTCTGAAGGCAGCCACAGGCTCACTTCTGTAGATTTTCCTCATGCTCAGCCTTTCTGTGGCAATAGTCTGGGAGGGATGAGACTGTTGAGCTTTCTGTACCTCTAGAAGAAGGAAGCCACCAGGGATGTAACTGTAGGCCATTTGCATCCTTCATCTCTGCTCTCTTACCTTGCTGGAGCCTGTTCAGCTCCACCCTAAGTGTCAGGATCCCTTGGGTGGCAAACACTATTGAGGGGCCAGTGTTTCCCAGAGTAGGTAGGAACCAGCCTTCATTTTCCTGTATGACTTCTCCAGCTGTGAAGAGTGGAGCTTAGAGACTATCCTTGTCCCAGATGCAGCATGCCATGTGGAGTGGAATAATGCAGCAGGAGGTAYTTGGAGATCCCATTCCATAGTGCAGCTTGAGAGTGACCTATAGCCTGTAGGCCAACACTGCAACCAGCAGTTGTGAAGACCTGGATCTCAGTATATTTGCTGATCATCAAGATATTGCATGAGGGAAAAGAGGAGCTCAGTATAATATGCAGAATGAACAGTCAGCTACAATTTAGGYTCCTTTGTGGATTGAGTCCTAAAATAATGCATACATTGTCTGTATGTAAAAGTCAAAGACAAACTCCACTTACTCTACAAAGAAATTAGGATTCCTCAAGGCAGAAATTTTTAAAAGTGATGATGGTGTCAAGTGTCTGTGTTATGGAAGAGTTCATATTTTTATTCAGGTCAAGTTTGTACAAGAATAAAAGACAAGACAATCAAAAGGAAAAATAAGATAAAAAAGAGGCCATTACCCACTGCTACTCTCAAAGACTGGTATTCCCTGTCCTATCACAATTGTATAAGTAAGAGCCAGCACAGAAGACAGATTATATTTTACACGTCAAGAAGAATACCAAGAACAATGAATGTTTCACTAAGTGTGGGATGAAAGAGTATGGTGTGAATTCAGGGTTATATATTTCCAATCTCCTTAATCTACTTCTAGACTTTCTGTTAACTTCCTAGATCCTTAAAAGGAACAAACTGGAAGTTGTGCCAGAGATTTAAAGAGTAGGTTGTGATTTGTGTGTGCAGTTCACATGGTGGAGAGGCAGCATTGGTGGGTACAGAGCAGGGCCAGGGAGGTCAAGTAGCTCATGTGTGTGAACCCAATCTGCCTTTGCATGATGGACTGCAGGGCACGAGACCTCTAAGTGAGCTAGTGCTGAGATCTGACTCTTTCTGATGCTTGAGTTGAACTCTTTACAGCTTCCTTGCTAATTTTTCTACTCCTCTGAAGCCTCCAGCAGAGAGATGCCMTGATTATTAATGGCCTTCTTGTCAGCATCAAAACATCTTGGTGGTATTTGAAATAAATGGATAGTGTTCGGGGAACCTGAGTCCTCATCAAACCTAATTGTGAATTTTACCATGATATGAAGTCTGACCCATTCTGAACAGGCCAGTCTCGGTAGCAGAAGCAGTCAAGGGTCTTAGCAAACTAGCCCCACAGACCTGCTGTGCTTATAAGCCTGAGCTTCACTTGGACAAGGCTGATTTTGGGTTCACAGTATTTCTGTGTGTGTAAAKGTATTGTTAGCCTAGAGCTAGCTTGGGGCAATCCACATGAGACTGCGCTGTACTTGGCAAGTGCTTCCTCTTTCTCAGATCTTCTGGTACTTCCCTGTATATCAGTCACTTCACAGAGGCTCTTGGAAATGGGTTTAATTTTATCTTCTTTTGGCTCTTTCTCTWAGCACATTTTGCACTTCCTGATTATTTGGTCACATGGGAACTCAGAGCACAATCACCATTTGGAGCTGAGTTAGAGTGGCCAGTCAGGATAAGGAAAGTTGCATGTTAATAAGTAGCTGGAAAGAAATATTTATATAGAGGTAGATCATGCCCTCAAGGGCATGACTTGTATTTGGAAGAGTTTTCATGGTGGGAATTGAATGTACTTGGCATGCACAGTGACATGGAAACTGTTACTAAGCTGCTGCACCATGCCTCTGGCTGAACCCTGGTCCACCACCACYGCTTCCCAGAAGAGCCATTAGGTGTGGTGCTTGTGTTCCCCCAGTCATCCACGCTGTGAGTCTGCCTGACCCATGTGCCACAGGGGAAAGCTCCTTATTCCTTCCCCCTTTGCTGTGGCCATGGACACAAGCCAGTGCATAACTTGTCCTGTTGTGGTCGAACAGTTGTGTTGTGCTGAGAAGGTCCAGAGGAAAGAACAAAGTACAGTAATGTCCATTCCCAAAAGAGGAGGAAACCCAAGATCTTACTGATTTGTATCACTTTATGCAGACAAAGCTGTGGGGTTGCAACTCCCTTGTTGTTTAAGCTCTCATAGCAATGAAGTATTTAGGAACAGGAGAAAAACAAGTACTGCAACCAAGTAAATCTACGGCAAATCCTCACAGCTGAGATGTCGTCCACACAATACAGGAAACGTGCTTCTAGCCTGGCTATTCAAAAAGCCTTTGTTTGTTTGTTTGTTTTATACGTGGAAAGATAATAATGGCAAGGCTCTTTGAAGACCTAGGCTTGAAGTGTGGCCAGAGCAATCTGCTCTTTTTAAAGCAACAGTCAGAAGTACTGAAAATTGATTTTATTTTCTTAATATAAAGTCTCTGCAGCTTTGAGCCCTCAGGCCCAAGTGAACAAACAATGCTGAAAGACAGTTATTTAATGGAGCATCATAAAGGAACAGAAATTGAGAAATACATTAATTAGAAGTTAATTAATTACAAGTTGTTGTAGATCTTGTAGGTGTTAACTTTAGTTCAAAGRTGTATCTTTTGTGGCCTTATTGATCACTCTGTCATTTTTCTGTCATTAGAAGTTAAATAAGTCAAAGTTCATATTCTAGTTTATATTTCAACATTGAATTTCACATGGTATTTCATTAATTTCATTTTGTCRCTTTTCTCATGGCCTTGGAAGGTCCTTGGAACTAGCCCAGTTTAAATTAGATTTYAAAAGATTTTCATTTTAGAAATTCTCCAGCATGACAGATTTAGGGGATATCATGCATTGTATGTGCTTTTTATAGTTATATCTGTTTTATTTGGTTTTGATAGTGTTTATGTAAAGTTTCCTGTTTATAATTGTATTTTTTAGATGCCTACCACTCAGTTACTTTCATGGGGGTATTATATGATTTCTTTTTTAAGATAATTTTCAAGTAGAGATTTTAATTATCTGTTTTTATGAGACATAATTATAATGTGATAACTGCCAGGACATTGCAGACTATGCCACACAGGCAGCCTTCTATGAATTCAGAACAGTCAACTTTACATCTTGCACCTGCAAACAACAAAAAGTAAACCACAGCAAAGAWGCATCACAATCTATCTTGATAGTATATTCAGAGCAAGAGAATCGACAATGTGTTTCCATTTTGTAAGTTCTCTCTCAGACCACTTCTGAATGTCAAGTCTTCTTTCTGGTGTAGATGCAAATTTGCCAGGTGATAGCACACCCACCAAAATACACAAGAGAAAACAAGGCAGGCAGCACAGCAAACTCTGCAGGAGGCTAAGGACCTGTATTAGCATGGCCATTTTCTTTGTCAGCAATAGTACAACCCACCCTTTCATTAAAACTCTTTACCCCTTTAGTTAGAGGATTTCTTCCCATCTGATTTTGTTCTTTACAATTTCAGTGTTGCAGCATGGGTCTTTCAGCAACCTTATCTAGTGGAAGGTTCCCCAGTCCATGGCAGGAAGGTTGGAACTGGATGATGATCTTTCAGGTCCCTTCTAACACAAGCCATTCTATGATTACTGTATTCAGTTATTCATGGAAACACACACACATATTCAGGAGCAATTACATAMGTGAATGACTTCCAACATGAAGGAATTATTAAATTCCAGAAATCTCAGCATATGAGAGACACATGGATGGAAAAGACAGAAGGGGGAAATTGGTAAAGAAGAAATGCAGGGAGGACACCACATTCAAAGACCTTAATGATGCCTTAGTGGTATAAGTCAGATAGATTTTGAAGGCTAAGACCAGAGAAAATACATCAGAAGCAGTAGACAGCCATGATCAAAGATATGATTTTGGGGGTGGTAAAGTACATAATTTGTTCTTTATGAAATCCTGTCTCACAATAAAAGCCAGATATTCTGCTAAAATGCCATTTATACTTTTTGTTGCCTAATTATTCTGCCAATTCTTAAAAGTAAGGCTAGCACTGAAATTCCTGTCAGTCAAAGATTTGCAATACATAGAATAAAAAAGAAAAGGATGGAAAGAAACTGAAGTTAAATCTGTAAGCAAGCTTTGCCTCTTGTTATCCAGCCAGACTTTCTATCCTATTGCTTGTCATTGAACAAATCTGTACATGAAGTSAAAAAGCAACTAGAGCTTTACTGATATTTATTAAAGATATTTTTGTTCTATGCACACAGATACATATTTCCAAAGATTTGTCAACATTGACCTAATCTTGCAGCTTACTACTAGATGAGTTGATATTTTACCACAGAAATATGCTTGCAAGAAGAAATAGYTCCTTTCAATACTTCCTTTTGTTTCAGTTTATTAATGAAAACTTGTTTATTTCTTTATCCACATTTGGAAGTAGCAGGTGAAATAACCCACAATGAATAATTTATTCAATGATTTAGTCTGCCACTCTGCTGCCCATGCCACAAATACATGAATTCCAAAAAGCACTCATGATTTGAAACTATTAGCATATTTCACCAGATTATATTAATAATTCTTGCCACATGTATCTATAAAAAATAACATTACAGATTATAACTGGCATCTGTAAACAGGGGTAAATTAAAATGTATCAGATAACTTTTTTTAGTACTTGAAAGTTTTTTCCTAGTATTTCTGTCTTGATTAGTAGTGAAAAACATTAAATGCAGTCCATCTATCCCGAAACAAGCTCAGGTACTTCTTCAGGGATGTGACTGTCATGAAGCCAATGCCAAMARAGRCCAASAGCCCAATGTTCACAGAGAARTCTGGGCAGGATTTCTGAACTTTATTGCCTTGCCCATGGCAGTCTGCCAGGGCATGGCTGGTTCAGATAAACGAGGTATGCCCTTTGYCTGCAGCAGTTCACATAAAGTCACTCTGGGCTAAATTTAAGCTCCAGCAAGCAACAAGGATGAAATGCCCTGATGTGCTCTGTCCCAGAAGGAGCCCTGGGCCAAAGACAAAGCTTGTTTTTTGTGCTAGACTTATCTCTTAGGAATATTGAAATTTTTATTATTACTGAAAAGCCTTCTTAGAAAGAAATCAAGAAGTGCAGGGAATGTTTTTGTTGTTAAAACTGCCATTTACTCTTAAAAAGCCTGGTGAAAGCAGGGTAATGCAGCATCTGGAATATCCCTGAGGGAAGTAATCTGAAGAGCCACTTTCTTGAGCATGTTTTCTACACCTCTTGTTTAACTACTTCACATACTCATTTTCCAGTTGTCATAGCCACATTAGTTAATAAATTAAAACACTGACAGCTTAAAAGAATATTATCAAGTTTGTACAGACAGTTATTAGCATATTTACCATGGCCAAATTGTTTCACTTGATTTATTTCTAAGTCAGAAACAGTTTCAGCAAATACATCAGCATTCCACTTCAACAAAAAGTATTTATTTCCTCCTTAGCAAAGAATCAAGTTGATAATATTCTGAATAATACATTATCTATATCCATCCATCCATTCACCCAGAACTCAATTCTCTTAGGCTGAGCAATGTTTTAGGTTTAAATTTCTCTGCTTGCATTTCTCTAAGGGTAAAATAGATCTTTACAAAACACTGAGTCAAAAGGGCTTATTTTCATCCACTGTTGGGAAGGGATTTCTCATCCCCTTAAGTGGGCAAATTTGTATATATTAATTTACTGCTTAGATCTGTGTCCCTTAAGCTCTTGTCTTGCAGTTGCTACAGCACCTATTTCAGTATTAATCCTACCACTTGCATTTTGCCCGCAAGGCCTCCTACTGCTTTGCTTTTACAACACTTCACATTTTTCATACTCACATTCAGAATTTCTACTGCCCCTCTGTGCATTCAAGGCTTTGGGTTTCATTTCACTAATGGGCCCTTTTTGAGAGGGCGATATTATTCAGCTTTTAGCTTTGTCTGTTGTAGGGACGTATGGCACACTATTTCTCWCCCTTGTCAGTATATGCAATGAAGGGGCTTTTTGGGTTTTTTTCTTAAATGAACTTAGTTTTCTGGGTCTCCCATTGCTTTGGMGATTACACTTGATCCCTGAAAAGCATATGTAGCAATCTGTGTAACAGCTGTATAAATCAGCAGATGAAAATAAAAGCGAAGTGTACCCRTGGGGTCAAGACCTCAAGGAAAAAATTAGTGGGCAAATAGGAGAAGTGAAAATAAAGGGGATTAAAGATAGCAGCCTGAAGCAAATAAAGGAARTGTAATTGAATCTCCCTGCAAGGTGAGATAGTTGATTTACCAGAAACTATGGCTGGTCCTCTGACTACCTTCAACATATTCTCCATTGTGCAAGCAGATTGCTCCTCTGTTAGAAACACACTGAACTACAGTTCTTGCTCAGACTGGGCATAATATCCCTTGTGTTTCCAGAGACTTTTTCCATGSTGGTTGAAAATAAGTGCATGCCCAATAGCTTTGAGGCCTGAATTTGGGAAGGAGCAATACTCTTTTTATGTGCAGGTAAGCTTGAAAACTTAGGACATAGCTATAATCTAGTTTAGGTACATGGAGAGAATCAGTCCTTCCTGAGTGCCAGAACTCCTCACACAACTGCAAGAGGGATTCCTCACAGCTGCTGAAGAAGGCTAAAGTTCAGATAACCACATGTAGAGACGCAGTTATTACTTTCTATCTTCTCCTATCTTTTTCTTCATGGGAGTCTGGCTTTTCCTTGTGCTTCATTTGTTTACGCTGTTCTTTGGATAGCAAAAATGTATGTGGGTGGCAGAGACAGCTTCAAAGATGGCCTTCTCTGCCCAGCCCCTGTGAGGGACAGTATGTCCTGATAAGGTGRCTGTGTATGTAGTGAGTGTGTGACTGTGTGAGTAGGTGGTGAGTCTGGGCTTGGGAAAAGGCTTGGAACAATCAGGCAGAGTAGGCAAAGTCAGAAAGGCCACTTAACTTGCCTGGTCATGGGGAAGCTGCAGATGGAGAAGGGATGTAGCTGAGATCTTCCAGGATCTCCAGACTCTGTTACTCTTGGATTATCCCTCCTTACTGAAACAGGAGAAGCACCAGGGTCTAAGRCTTGCAGAGTGGAAGAGAGAAGGCATTCAGAAAGTTCACATTCTTAAAGTATGTGTGTATGCATAGACACATCTTCCAAAATTTACAGAAGCAAGTGTATATAAAAAAWCCTGTATTATGGTAAGAACCTTTCCTCATAGAAGTGTGGCACATAAATTTAAAAATCTAGTTTTTTTTTGCTTTTCTGAAGCCAAATGAAAGCAAGCTAGAATGTAACCATGCTGAAAACAAAGTATTTACATCCAAGAAATGCATTAATARGTGAATACAGTTTTCATGTGATTGCAGTCATGAAGAAGAACAATGGACTTTGGCCCTATTGTAGTTTATTTATGCAATAAATTGCAGAAGCAGGTTTTCAATTTTTATTTGTTTCCTGGATGTTGGGGTTCTTTARTTCTTTGGGAGCACTGTAGATATAGCTTACAAGGTGTAAAATATATCTACTTTACCAACATAACTTTCGAAAGCATTATTTTTCATCATTAAACAATACAAATCTGATCATTTATGGAAATTCATGAAAATTTACTTCTTGTAGAATGTGGATCATGCTTTTGAGAGCTAATGAATAATATTGCTACTCTCTTATAGCTCTACTAAAATACTTTACTGTCTTCACTTGCACTCAGTTGTGCAAATTGCAGCCAACCTCAAATTTTATAGTTTTTATATTTACCAGTAGTTTTCAGTCTTGTGTTTATTTTATTGTGACTTTTTATTAAATCTCATTGTACTTAATCTGTCACTTACTGTTGAAGCTCATCAAAATCATCTAGTTCAATTACTCTCCTTGTTGGATCAGCGAATCTTGTTGTTAATGGTTAGATTCCCTTAATGGTTATTCATGCATTCTTTTTTGATTCTGTGAAGGAAGAGAAAGTACCTTTGGACTGCAGACAGAATAGAGAAATTCTCAAATACCAGAACTTAAAATAAAAAAACTCCAACCCTAACAAAAAGAAAACTTAAAAAACTTAAAAAAAATAAAAAAAGAAGAAGAAAAGGAAGCATATGCTAAATTTAATATGGTTATAAATCTAGTAAACACAACACCTTAGCAGCACTAAATGGTCTCTCTGGACTGCCAATTGTACCTCTGGAGGCAGTTTGAAAGAACAGGACATTTCCAAAGGAATGAAAAAGTACCAGTCTCCTTCCAGGTTAAAAAAAAAAAAAAAGGGACAGGTGACATTAGCAAATGAAGTGGACTTGTTCTTTATTGTTTTCAAAATAATGAACTTATTTGTGTTGGCTTTCCATACCAAGACTACTGCCTAACTTTAAATGTTCCCTACTAAAATCTGAAGAACTACTGACTATGATGTACAGTTAAAGTAAAGGCAAGTAGAAAAATATTCTAAGAAAGGAGAGATTAATCCAAACAATTTTAAACTAACAAAAATAAATTAATTTTCCCAGATAGAACCGATGGAACATTCATCTAGTTATCAATTCATTTATTTATTTTGAATATCGAAATAATCACAATGAATTTATGAAACACAAAAGGCAAAAGCTTTCTTTGTAAAACTGCAAAGTCTGAACATGTGCCAACTTGTGTGTGCACTCACAGAAGTATGCAAGTATGCAAAGCAAGCACTGGCATCCTTCACTTGCCATTTCTATTAACAAAAGCTCAGAAGMTGATTCTGGGAGGCCTTTGAAGATTCAGTCTGTCCAAATGGCAAACAAGTAAGAAGTGTGACATTAATTTCTAAGAACATGCAAAGCTTCCCTCTGCCTCATCCCTTTYTGAGATAGGAAGAAAAGACTTTCAAGGCTTTAAAATGAATGTGTTTAAAATGTCAGGGAAACTGGACTGTTGGATCTGTTGTATATTTCAGTCCAGTAGGAGTATAGAGTTATTTATGCACAAAGGAATGTAATCACAGGAGAGTCCTTTCATATATTTGCATAYATACATAAAATGGAACTCTTTGAAMCTTAGAGTATTACACACAGAATGASTCAKCTTGGAAGGAACYACAYTGGGCCATTTGGTCCAACCTCCCTGTTTWAGCAGGGCCACCCCAGAGCACATGGCACAGGATTGAGACCAGATGGTTCTGGAATATCTGGAGATTMCACAGCCTCTCTRGGCAATCTGTCCCAGTGCTCAGTTACCCACACAGTAAAGAARCTCTTCCTCATGTTCAGGYGGARYTTCCTGTGCAKCAGTTTSTGCCWTTSCCTCCTGTCCTATTGCCTGACACCACTGAGCAGAGCCTGGCTCCATCCCCTTGGCACCTCCCTTCAGACACTCCCAGACATTGATGAGGTCCCCTCTCAGGGCCTCTTCTGGAGGCTGAACAGGCCCAGCTCCCTCAGCCTTTCCTCCTAAGAGAGATGCTCCAGTGCCTCAGCCATCTTTGTTCCCCTGCACTGGAGCCACTGCAGGAGCTCCATGTCTCTCTTGTCCTGAGGAGCCCAGGACTGGACACAGCACTCCAGATGTGCCTCAGCAGGGCTGGGCAGAGGGGCAGGATCCCCTCCCTTGSCCTGCTGGCAATGCCCTTCCTAATGCAYCTCATAGTACCATTTTCCTTGCTAKCTCCTTTCATTCTTTYTCATCTAGTTTCTTGGTCTTTGAAATAGCCTTATATCTCAGCTGTCCTTCATGAGGTCTATCTGCTTTTCCAATAAAAATAATATCAACAAAAACTTTCTTTCTGCTGTCCTTCAAACGTCCATCTTTTGCCCAAGGCAAAGAAGCAAGGGTACAACATGTGATCCAGTACATCAAACTATACAATTGCCTTCACAAAAGCCTCTCAATAATGATAATAATCCTTTTATTATTTAAAACTTAAAATTAAGGATATACCATTTCAAAAGGTGTAGAGGTAGATATAGATTATACAGAGATAGATAGATAGATAGATAGATAGATAGATAGATAGATAGATAGATAGATAGATAGATAGATAAATATGGTAGCTGTGTGTGGAATTAGTTAAAATACTCATTTATTTAATCTTTTTTTTTTTGTAAACATCAGTTTTGTTTCTCTTTTCTGCTTCCTCAGACACCAAAGAGGCATCCTGACTCACACTATTTGTGCATCTGCTCTCTAATGCAAATAGTTCAGCCATGAGCTCAGCCTCTCTGCTAAGCCTATGGGGAGGAAGGATTGGCTGGTAAAAAGGAAGTGTAGTTTGAATCACAGCTCTCCATTTTGCTCAATAAAACATCACAGGATATTAGGCTGAAAAATGAACAACCCTTTCTTTGTGTAGTGAGCATAAAAGGTTGTACAAACAGGAGTCATCTGTTTCCCATTTGTCACCCTTTCACCACAGCATGGASGCTCTGACTTGTTGCATGTCTTTAAAGCAAACTTTAGGAATCAAGCTGCACACATGTAAGCTAAGAGACCCAAAATGCAGGACTWTTCCTCTGATGAGAACAATTGCTGGCCCTTTCTTCCCTCTCTTCCACAAGAAATCAGTCCTGTGTGAGCAAGCAAATACCCACTGCTAGTGTCCCATCTCAGCTCCAATCTCAGTCCCCAAGCAGCAGGAGCCAGGCGCCCAGCTAAGGGATCAGCATCCCTGCAGGCATCTCTGATTGCCTGGCTGCCATTACCAAGCACGTTCAGGAAACTGCTTCCAGGTACCTGCCTTCTGACAGCTAATTCTCACCAATTGCATTATGTCTCACCACTAATCTACTGCTTGATCTATTTATTTGTCCATTTGCTGACTCACCTCTCTTCCCATTGTACCTGATGGATTAAATAGCTCAGCTAACTCCTTCACTGATATGCTCTATCYACAACTTATCTGCTGAATCAATGCACTGCTGTTGGCTTTTCTGTTCCTCTAGGTAGCAAACTTAGATGGTAACTGATTCCCTTCCTTTTAAACAGACACTGCTGCTGAATCTGCTTCCCTAGCTRATAATTTCACTTAATCTGCTAGATTCTTTTTGTCATCTGCTAAATTATGCTTTCAACTCCTTCAGTCCTTCCCTGCAAACTTATGACCCTGTACATTTGCTCTCTCATCAGCTCTTTAGCAGCATTCCTCTCTATAGACTCTCTTTTCCTCTTGGTGCTTCCTTTCTCATACTTTCTCTCATGTCATTTGTCACTCATACTGTCCTTCTATTTTGKCCCTTTGACTGCCCATACCACATCACACTCTTGACTACCCTTTTGACACCCAAAGCAGTCCTTTCCTTCCTTCATCATTCCATTGTTTGTCCGCATGATATATAAAGTAATGCAATTACATAAATTATCCTTGTAATTACACTTCAAATGTGTTTTTTTATACTTTAATTGTCATGAATCCACAGGTTGGAAAGTCTGCCATCTGACCAGCAGCAACTGTACAATGCAGTTTAATTATTGAACCTGGAGTGGAACAGCATTTGTGTGAAACAGAAGGCCTGGAGGATAGCATAATAACTCAATAAAAGTACATGAATCCCYAGTAATAATACACARAAAAGCAAAGCAAAAGCTAATAACTAGAGATGATGAATAGATAATTTTAAATTTGTTAAAATACCCTGAAGCACTGAGTCTGCAGAAAAGGCAGCTTTTCCTTTTGCAACAAAGTAGAAAATTGAAAGCAGTTATATTTTTCCCTCTTCTTTTTAAAAATTTTGTATKTTCTTYCATTTCTGAATGTAAATAAGGGACTAATCAAGTTTAYACCTCTCTTCCCAACCTCGGAATAATTTTGTAAAATGCCTATAAATTTTAAAAGTTACCCAAATGAAAAACAAAGTTTGTGATCTTCCTACTTGGTAACTTTTCAAAAAGTGGTAGACAAGTTTCAAAGTCAGGAACGGTCTGACAGACTCTGAAGCAAACAAAATTCTTGGTAAATTTGTTTTATTTAAAATAAATTCACTATTCAAAAAAATAAAAAAAAATAAAGAAAAGAAGGCAAAAACAATAAGATGATTTTTAGAAATTACTGGTCCTTTTTRTTTTTTAATTCTTAGCTGCAATGCAATATGGAGAAAACTGAAGTCAAACAGACTTTCAAAATTTAAAAATATTGAGTAACCTACTCCAGTTTCATTGAAATTTTAATCTTGGAGATTTTAAGAGACAAGACTTCCTTTTTTTTTCTGGTGCCAAGCCAACTTATGAAATCTAAATAACCTTTCCACAATATATTCTTCATTCAGATCTCATGATGCATAAGCACTACAGGTCACCCTTTCTGCTCTTCTGTTATTCCAGTACAAACTTATTTTATCTGAAACAAAATCTCTATTTTTCTTGCAAAAATAAATGCATTTGTTATTACTTAGATTTGAAATTTACAAKTTTCTCTACTTTCTGAATTTCAGTTTTGAGAATTGAAAACAAACTGGAAAGAGTTGAAGATGTCCTGATTAGTGTTTATTTTCAGTTTGTTTACTTTATGAACAAACAAATGAGACATTAATGTAGTGGGACTGTTAAATCACTTACTGCCTTTTGGAATTCAGTATTTTTTTACTCTCAGTCCATATCCTTTTTTCTTGACAGCTTTAATTTATTTTAATGATAATTTTACTGGATGCCTTAGCTACAAACACTTTCGGGAAGAATGGTTTCGATTTTTCTTTCCTAATTATTTTCAAGACTGATAAATATGGTTGATAGCTGAGAGGAGCTGAAGTTCTAGGGAACCAATATTTTTCCACAGAATCAATAGCTTTTTAACAGAGCACTAGTATTGCTCTTTCATTTATAACATATTGGCAAATCACGGAATAAGCTGAGCTGGAAGGCATCCAAAAGGATCATCAAGTGCAGCTCCTGCCCCTGCACAGCGCCATCCCCAAGAATCACACCAAGTGAGTTAACAGCTCCTCCCAGACACTCTTCTGTCTGTGAAGATCAGCATTTCTAAATATCTTGTCATTATCCTCTTGGGTTTTTGCATTCTTTAAAAAGGCCCACTCTTAAATAACAAAGAAAATATGGARACACTCTAGAAAAACACTTTTATTTCCCACTCAATTTCAGAATGCCTAATGAGGGCCGAGGAAAACACATGAATGTCTGGTTTGGTGATGATTTTAAGTGTGAAAGTAAGTTGAAGAAAAGCTGTTGCCATGTGAAGATATCCAGCAGAGCAGCCATTAATATAGATAAGAAAGTCTATTTTTACACAAGGGTAAAGAAAAAAAAAAAGTGTGATTCTGAGCCATAATTAGTGAGATAAAATKAATTCTCATAAGAAATTTATGTATATGTGTATTGCAACTTTGTCCAAGATGCCTCACTCCAGGATACTGAATTCTGATTCACTTACATGAGATCCATACCAAGTAACTCTATCAAAAGAGCATTTCCTGGTTTGTACTTGGACAGGGAACCTGTGGATAACAAGCCAGCTCTACAAAGCAGTTAGTGATACACCATATCACAGGTAAACCACAGGAGCCAGCCTAGAGTCCCACTGTTTGTAATCAATAACTTATAGGGCGCAGGGCAGTGTTAGGAAAGGATGATTTAGAAAAGAACAGGTGGCAGGGGGTTGGAGCTGAACATGGATTCATTGTGTCTCAGAGCAGAAAAGGTGCCTGTGCATGCTCAAACAGAGAGAGGACTGTGAGTAGAAAAGGCACTATTATTGTAGCAATCAGAACGTTGCAGTCAGTAATACACACACTGTGAAGTCTACCCTTTGGAAAACTAGTAAATAGGAGCATGTACAGAGAGGTTTTAACACAGAAGAGGTTTTACGAGAAGTTTTCTGTTTTGGAAGATGTGTCTTCCAGCTGGATGTTAAGGAAGTTTTATGTATTTAGCCTAATACAGAGAACGTTAAGTGAAAAAATGGATATAATTCACTCAGAACCCTTAAATCCAGATARGATGTCTTCTCAAAAATATCATTGATTTTGTTCATCCCAATCATATGAGCTCAGTGGAAGAASTACTTGGGGAAATTTTGTGTCCTTTGTTATAAAGAACAAATATAAGAGGAAAATATAGAAGGGAACAGGCATAAATCCATTTTTGCACCACTTGCTAGCATCAAATATTATATCTATATTTAGTATTATTGTCAAAGCAGATATGCCAGCCTCCTACATTCCTGAAGTCTCTACCACCATGTGTACTGGCTCCTCTCTGRCTTTCTCATGCTTCTCTAGAAAAGAACCTTAACTGATGCTTTGGAACGGGATTTGTCAGGGATGTGAGYAGCTTCTGCATGTAGAGCTGAACAGTATCTCACACCTCCTAGGCCAGGGGAGTATGGACAGAGAGAGATGTGCTGTCAGGGATGCCTGTGGCTGAGCTGTAACAGCTGCTATCAATGACTTTGAAATCTGCAGATTAATGCTTCAGAAAAGCTAGACATTATTACAGTTTTAGCTCTGTGAAGAAATGTGCATTGYCAAACAGTGATGGTGTGATGGTAATTGTTCTGTAATTTAAACACTCGSTCCAGTGAACACACACAACCTCCTGTTTCCTTCTTTCAACAGTTTTCTGGCATGCTTGTAGGTAGCTGTGTAGCAAAACACAACTTTTTCCAAGTACTGTAAATTCTCAACATAGATTAGGGAAAAAAGCCCAGGAACTAAAGTTTTATTTTTGTCACTGTCTTTAAAAGCATCTTCCTTGCTAAGTTATTCTGACCTCTGAGCATAGTCATGACATTTTTCCTTCTAGTCATTACTGGAAACAGTTCATGTGTCTATTGTGTTGTGTTGATTTTGGCTGGGATAGAGTTAATTTTCATCATAGTATCTGGTATGGGGATTGTTTTGGATTTGTGCTGAAGGGAATGTTGAAAAGTTTTAGTTACTGCTGAGCAGTGCCTACACAGTGCCAAGGCCTTTTCTGCTTCTCACACCCTGCCAGCAGTGAGCAGGCTGGGAGTGCACAAGGAGATGGGAGGGGACACAGCCAGGACAGCTGACCCCAAGTGACCAAATGGATRTCYCAAACAATARGRCATCATGCTCAGCATATAAAGCCTTGKAAGGAAGGAGAAAGTGATGGCATTAGTCCTCCTAAGTCACTGTTACACACAACAGAGTCCTGCTTTCTTGGAGATGGATGAACATCTGCCTGCAGATGGGAAGCAGTGAATGAATTCCTTGTTTCCCATTGCTTCTGAGTGCAGCTTTTGCTTTATCTATTAAACGATCTTAACTCATGAGTTTTCTCACTTTTAATATTCCAATTATCTTTCCAGTTCTCCTTGTGTGGGACTGAAAGAGCGTGGTTCTTACTTTCTGGCTGGCATGTGTAGAAGTGGGTATCTTACTTTTTGTTTTTTGTGTTTTAATAAGGAAAATATTTTTTTACCCCCTTGGGTCTTTGCTGCCTTGCAATCCTATCTGCAGTGTTACAGTTCTTGAAAGGGTAGATTTTCTTACACGCTGAAAGAAAATCTTTAGGACATAGTTTTCAAAAATATCTGGCATTTACTGAAGACTGCCTCCTCTGATTTTTGTACCAGAGAAGACTTTTACCGTTGATAAAARCAGGTAAATATTCCTCCCCCTGAATTTATTTTGAGTGTGCTTGTTCAGTTCTACTACCTTGCAATTTTTTATTTTCAGTCTGCATAACCTGGAACAAAGGAAAACACCTGGAGATGAAATAATCAAATACTGTGTTCTCATTTGTTGCATCTCTAAATATCAAGACATTCTGAGTATGTTTAAAACCAAGTGCTTTTACTTTCAAAGCTGAACTCCACTATGACTTCAGGAGTGRGATGTTTTTATTTCATCTGGTGTGTCATACAGACAAATGTCAGTCACAGCCACACTACAACATCAGGCYGGTTGCACACAGCCAAAAAGAGATGATGTTTGCTTGTGAATCATCCTTCCATCATGGTCTATGATTGCCTGTACCAGAAGGTGCCATRTCAACTTGCACCTATTTCAGGACAGCCAGGATATTGCTATTAGCACACCCTCCTACCATATGGCAAAAACAAGGAGATACTTTATCCAGTGCATATTTCACAAAGAATATGTCCAAGGCAACATACCCCAAATAATTTTTACTAAGATTCCATGTATCACAACAATGGCCTCAGCATTCCAAAAGTACCCAAGAGTGTCACTTGCTTACAGATAGAACTGCAAGTGGAGAAACACCCAGTTGGGACAGATACAGCATCCACCTGCAAAAAATGGCACTTTTCTGCACAAAAAGAGACACCTTCCCATGCCCCACCTCTGTTTTGATTGTTCTGTAGAATTCTTGCTCAGGCGTGACTGGTCTTTTGCAGGAGCCCCAGAGACAGATGGAGGCAGACCAGTAATGATCACAGGCTGAACTTTGGCAGGGGCTTCACCACAAATCCATTACCACACTGCTGCAYATGCAGTGAGCTGGACAAGGCCCTGAGTGTAGCTGATCAGTATATATTCAGGCCATGAGATTATCATGGATGCCCAGAAACAGAAGGTGAAGAACTGTGACCATTGCTGTGGGTGAACAGTGCATAGAAGCCTGGTGGAGCGTGAGTTTCTCTGTAGCCTTACTGGGTCATGATTTTTGTGACCTGTGTGTTTGTGGCATCTCTCAGCACTAGRAAAAGCATGGGTGTGAGCAGGTCCTTCTAGAGCTGTTTTATGGGCTGGTGGTGTGAGTGCAACAGGGCTCTGCACTKTCTCAGGGCAGACCTTCAAATATTCTTGAATACTTGTGTAATATCTTCTCCTCAAATACTTGTGTAATATGTCAGCTGTCTTTTTGCCTCTGCTAAAGCTGTGCAAAAAGATTTTTACATGTGTGCAACGTTTACTCCAATCTTAAATCTCACAGTGGTGATATCATGTCTCCTTCTGGAATASTACACCTGAAATAAGCCATAAAATGGTGGCAATATTGAGTGTTTAATAATCTCATGAGTAATATTATGACCCCACACAATTTAGGAATAATTCTCAAGAAGGTGGTGTTGGAAGTCAGGGAGCATTATTACATTGATTTCTAATAACTTGGGAATTCATTTTGTAAAACAAGGAGAAACAGTAAAGCAAAAAGCAATGACCACAGGTTGCAGCTTGGAAGACTCAGTCAGGATAGAAGGAAAATCACTCTCAGAAAAATGTCCTCCTTTGAGCCAGGTCACTGGGGAAGCCATAGACTCTCCATCAGTGGTGTTTTCACACACAGCTAGGTAAACCTGAAGTGGTTTGGGCTTTTGACACCCTAGAATTGCTGTTCAAAGGTCTGACTAGATGAGCTCCAATGGTCTCTTACAAGTCCTAGAATCTCTTGTTTGAAAAGGTCATGCAAAAAGGTACCATTAATTCACTTAATCTGAAATATTATTAATTATTTTACTGTTAATTTGTGGTTCATCTTTSCTGACAATTAATGAAAAACACATAATGCTGAACATCCCCAAAACTTTGGACTCTGTGCCTGTTGCTATAAAAGGTCTATGAGGAATCTGCAACAAATATTTTATTGCAAATGCAGTCTTGTTCTTAGCACTCYGTGTCTCTAGGTTCCTCAAAATAGTCAGCTGCATATGGCCCATCTTTTTTCTTTCTACACCTGCAATTTATTGAACAATCTGAGGAAGCATTCAGAAAAGAGATGGAAAGCACCATGTCACCTTTCCCTCTGAACAGCTTAGAATTACTTTCCTGTAATCATTACTGCAGATTAATGCCATCAAAGAGCAGTTCTTCAGGAGATAAAATGAACAGCCTCTGATAAATTTATCATTATAGCAAATCACACCAAGTAGGATTTCTTCCCTCAGCTTGCAGAATGTACAAATGATTTTTTTTCCCTTTAAATTTTAAAGGTTTCCCTAGCAGCCAAGGGCAACCTGAAAGTCAGTATGAAAGTCCTGAAGGCATGCTATTCTGACCATGCTGGGGAAAATGGAATGAAATATATCTTAAAATTTGTAATACTACACTGTATCATTGTGTTGAAAAGGAACTCATATAAGTTTAACCTTCCTTAATGAAAAGTTTATTGCCTAAATGATGATACATTTGGGAGCAGAGGCCACTAGGGAATTAAGCATAATTTCTCCGTTTTATTTTCCTTTATCCTAAGTCATCATCACTTGCATTAAGTAGGATTTAGCAGGCTTCCTGGTTGCACTGTGAAAAAAACCAGAGACACAGGGTCACCAGGTTTCTCCGCAGAGTAAAATCTGCTGCGCATGCTTCTCTGCCTTTTATCTCTCACCCGTTCCCATAGCCATTAAACATTAACAACTATTGAGTGACTCAGAAGAAGGGCAGGAGGCACTTCTGGAAGAAGTTCAAGTACTCTGTTGATGAGAGCAGTACCTGAACAGCACAGAAGATATGCTAAGCTGCATACTAAGTCATATTCCTCATYCTGCACAGAAAGAGGGAAAAGAATATCAATGCCAAATAAAGGAGGAGGAGTGATCATTTAGGCTGAGATAAAAGTACAATGCAATCAATGGGATTGCGCTGTTAAACACCATGGATCTAACATGCAGTACTGTAAAGGCAAAAAGGAGTTATTATAGGACTGAAATCGGAATTGAAAAAGAGCCCCCAAAATAATGTTTGTGCCTGTTTTTTTACAGTCTTGGTTATATGATGTGTTTGTTGGTGACTGTGGAGAAGTTGACCTGAACCCSAAGGGGCCTTCTGCAGCTCAGACTCCAGCTTTTCCACAGACAGCAACAGAAACACACAGCAGCTTCCCTTGACACCATCTTCCTATGTTCCACCCCCTTTCTCCCTGACTCTTCTTTTTTTCCTAATATGATAGGCAGGCACATAGCGCACAGTAAAGTTCGTTAATCTAAATGGCTGCTAAGTGATAAAATTATTATTTCAACACATGTACATTGCTTTATGCTGTGTTGGTGTATATTAGCCTTAAAAAGGCAGTAATGTTACAGCATGTAACAYTCTATTATAGAATCATTGTTCTGCATTTTTGTTCCAGGCTCCATTTTTCATAATTCTCTTTAGATTTGATGATTCAATTTTATCCCCTTTTTAAATGTAATTGAATTGGATAATCTTGTTGAAAATCTCCTAGCCATTTTTGATCTATCCTCAAACATAGTTAATCAAAGCATGCTTCACTGGTTTARGAGAAATAATCAAATAACTTCGAAYTTTGTGATCAGTTCAAATTCCCGTCATATTTGGTAGATATATTGTCTTCAAAGAGTATATGTAGTTTTTATATGTTAGAAGATAGCTGAGTTGCAAGGAGCTGAGGGAGGAAAATATTCTGAGTGCCTTCTTGTTGRTGCAGTTCTTGTACCTTCTTGTATGTGGGAAGAAATGGGGCTRAAGAAAAGATCTTGGTGTATTATAAGACAGAGTTCTAAATCCTGGCTTTAGCATCAACTCAGTATGCAGCTAAGAACAAATTATTTTACCCCTTGGACTTCATTCCCCCTCTGTAAAATGTGGTTAATAGTATTTACAACCCTTGCCTGACTTTTTCACAGGAGTCATGGGGATGTTAATGAAAAAATATATAGCAAGACACCATGCTGTGAACAACTAAGACATTGTCATAGCACTATCAGAATATACCTGAAAAGAAGCACACCAGTTTCYACAACAGAGTATGTCTTTGCAAAGATTACATTTTCTTATTAACTCMATTTCTATTGATGGACACTCTGAAAGCATGAGAGTAAATAGGCGAAAGTAGTCAGGGAGTTTTCAGCTCCAAGACTACTTCCAGCTTGTCTCTCTTCCTCAAATCAGAATTTTAGTTTAGATGATCACAGAAAAGTCTGAAACTGCTTTCCRCCTTTCTTGTGTTTCTCTGTTGCCCAGCAATGTAAGGCAAAAAAATCTGACTGGTAAAAAGGGTTTTTCAGTTACTGTGTTTGATTTAATTAATTTTCAGTTTATCTTTGCTTAGTCAATATATTAGCATAGTAAAATCCTAATCTCATGAAAGATGGCCCAAACAGGAGTGGGAATAGAAAGTCAAGTGATCACAACAGCAAAGTGATAAGAAAATGAGCAGTAACAGCAACAATGTTAATAACAACAATGTATAAAAGAGATGGTATTTTACAGGCAAAACGCTCACTGAGCTGACCCTCAGCATGTGATTCCCGTGGTGTGACCCCAGAGACAATGCACCAAATGGCACTTGGAACCTCCATGCCCACGTTTTTCTTCTCCATGGCAATCCATGCCTACTTCCTTCTCAGAAGTGAGCACCCCTTACTTCTGCCTCCCAGCCATGATGTRTGTGGTACAGAATAACAACCCAGACATGCCCACATGGCTTCAGGCTCCACCCCACCACAGTTAGTGAGAAGAAACTAACTCTGTCCTGGCTGAAAACCAGGACAACACTGAAACCTAAAAAAGTCTTTGGCAGACTTACTCAAGTAGTTCAGGTAGTTCTGGGAGGGATGTTTGACAGCAGAAGWGTTTGCAGTATTGAAGACTGGTGACTCAGGGAACAAATCTCAGTCCAGTTGGTGTCAAGAAAATTTTTAAGGGAATTTATCTTGTTCATGGACACTTTTCTCTCACAATATAATGTATCTCATGAAATCAGGGTAAGGCTGCTCTCTGTGCCATGCCCTGATCTACTGTAGTATTTTCAAATCCAACTTATTTTGCTAATGCTTTTCTCCTCATTATTTTCATAATATAGAAAATTAAATAAAGGCAAGCAAAACTAAAAAGTAACCATATTTTCCTATTAAGGGGTGTATGCAGTTGACATGCAGAGGTGCGTATAAACCAGCTTTTGGGACAGGTCATGATATAAAGAGAACTTGCTCAGAGAACTGTATCAACATTTTGTTCAGTATGAGGCACAACTCCAGGTGAGCCAGGGTTATTTTTTGGTATTTTTTGGTTATGCCAGGCTTTTTAACAGGTCAGGAAAACCTCAGGAGTTTTGTCTACAATGAAACACCAATCCCTTAATGTTTACACAGTGAGATATTGATGACATATCACAGTTTGAGGGTTAAGAATACAAAGCAGGAGGAAAAAGATTAATAGAAACTTTCTGTGTGTTGCTTCATGCAAGAGATAATGGTTGAGTATTAAGAATGGAGTTCTGAGTTCCTTGTGATGCTTTTACAGACGTTTTAGTGGTAATGGAATGAAATGATCCTGAATGGTCTTTATCTTACAGGGCTTCCTGAGGAAGTTAATGCTTCACAGAGCACTGGAAGTTTCTCTGTTGTGGGCTGTTGAAGCATTTGCTTATAAATATCAGGACAGGCCAGCTGTCATATTTTACATATGTCCTAAGAATATAGATATGCATTAGTCATTGRAAGAAGCTGCCATTTCAAGTGTGGGAGCAATGAGTTTCAGGATTGATTTGTGAGGAGTCTTTCCMATTCTCATACAAGTTTTAGCTACTGTCTTAATGATGGGCTTTGTTCAGAAAAGCATTAGGTGACAGTGTACTTTTTACAGGTTCAATATGAATTATAAAGAAATAGTGCAATTGKTCTTCATCCACCCACAGGTTACCAACAAACTGTCTCAAAATCAGGTCGAGTCTCAGATGAGTTTTGTGGTCATTTGTCATGCATGTTTGTACAGCATGTTAGCTTCATCTCCCATTTTTAGAGTTGTTTTTCTTCTCTCTGTCTCAGAAATAGAAATACTTCTATTTTCTGTTCTTAAGGGAGAATGTGCAAAGAAGATTTGGTTATTTTCCTACTGAATTGCATTCCACAGAGGGGAGGGGAAGACATAAAGAGACACAGAAAAATACCTTTTCAGTTTAAGCAGTGAAATTTGCCTTTTGGTTAAATGGCTCTAAACAATTTCGGACCATGTGTTCATTCAGGTGTAAATGGCTGTGGGTAGACTCCCAAAAAGTTCAGTGGATAGCAGTACAGCAGCTGGAGGGGAAGGAGAACTTCCAGATCCTCCKTTGCTGCTGSAAGTCACTGACTTGGATGGCATTTTGCTACCTTCATCTGGGAATCAGCATGTGTTKCACAGTGCTCTGATCTCATTGGTGTGCATGTTAGTTCTTTCATGTTTCTTTGAGTTTTATTCTCTTCTGCTTTTTAAATTTTTTTCCTGTCAAATTTGGCCTTTAAGCTTGTTTAAAGACAGAACTGAATACTAGCAAAATCTGCAGTCTGCTCCCAGATGACTCTTTTTCTGTGGTCTTGCAACAAGCAGCACTCTTCACACCATTAATATCCCCTCTTGTCATGGTATTGTGCAGGCACCTGAGACCATTGTGATGGAGCCTGTGTCTGTCCCATTGCCCAGCCAGGAAGCACTCGGGGCAGCTCCAGCCTGGAACACCAGGATCCTTCCTGAGATCAGGTGATTCAGGATGTGGGCCCGTGGATGAGTCTGGCTCAGTGGGGCCCATGGCTGGGCAGGGCAGGGCTGTGGGGAGCTCAAGGCTGGCCATGGTGTGACATTGTTGGGAGGGGGAGAGACATGAGCAGGCCATGAGCAGGTGGGGAGAGGCTGTGAGGGCAGGTGAGGCATGTAAGTGCCCTGGAACTACTGGAAAAGATGSAGCAATAATGTATAAAGGGCTTGCACAAACTGACTGGGCTATGGCTGTGTTTATAGTCCTACAGCTCAAACAAAATGGTTCCAGTGATAGAAATTCTGCCAGCAGTACTGAGGTTCGATCCAGCAGATCCAGAAGCTGTGTCTGGCCGGGGAAGAGGAGGAAAGGTTGTTTGGGGTGATTCCCCACATCCTGTTCCCTGCTACCCACAGCTGCCCATCCCAGGCATGGCCTCACTCAAGAGCTAGAGAGGGGGTTAGGGGGGTTCTGCCTGCTCTCCTGAAGGTAAATCTTTGCTCTCAGCTTCTTGTGTGAATGATGCAGCCCTGTTTKCCCAATGAGAACAAATATTTTGCCAGTGAGCCACAAATTTGCTGCTCCAATGTTTACAGTTTCTTTTTGCAGCAGTGCTTTAGTCACAGGGCAGCTTACTATGAACCAACAGGCTCTAAGTGCTGACATGGATAATGTTGTGAGGTGCACTCATGGAGAGGGCAGAAAACACTCATTTCACTGCTAACACAAGGTACACCTTGTACCGGTATTCATGCCTCTGTGGAAATTACTTGCATCCAAAACTGGATTTTCCTCCAGTAATTATGATTCAGAYCTCTAAGACAGAAGCAGAAATAATGCCACACTGTTAAAGTATCTAATTATCAGTCTTTAATTATGAATAACAAATAGCCACTGCTTTAAGAACAAATCACAGCCTAAATATTTCATCACAATGCATTTGTAAAAAAGAAAAAAATTAAATAATTAATACAATCTAAACTGATTATTGCATTATTGGGAAGTAAAAAATATGCTTACTTCATGTCAGTAGTGTTTGCACAATGAAAGGTATGAATGATGATCCACCTTTTGGATTTTTTTGTGGGCCTGTACCACTGAAGTGACTAGGACTTCATTCACTGTGATGTTAAGCACAGGTAAAATCTTTTAAAAGATTGGAAAGAAATAATATACTTGGGCACTACATCAAGATACACGAATRAGACGCAAAATAGTAGTTACTGTGGTGATGTGGTCTAGTGAGCTGGAGGGAAGCAGAAAAAAAAGGGAAAAATAATTCAAGGTGGATTGATTTATTAATATTTCACCTTCCTGCAGTTTGACACCTTGCTCTGTTTTCTTCAATTTTTTTCACTCTTTCTTGTTACTTCTTTTTCTTTTTTTCCCTTCCCTGTTTCCCTTTCTACACCTCAGCAGAGATATTGAGGAGATGGATTGCTGTTCTGCCCATGGTTGAAGATCTTTGGTGTGGGATCCAGTCAGCACATAACGGTTGTGGGGCCACAACAGCTGTTGAGCAATACCAGGACATCTTTTAGGGAGCCACCATCAGCACTGGGACACAGGTTCATGACAAAGAGGCCCAGGCTGTTCTCCYTAATCTCTGACACTGACCAGTATCAGATATTCCAGAATAAACTGAAGGTCTTCATGATGAAAGGACAGCTTACTTATGGGGAATCTAACAGAAGCTATAGTAACTAATGTTGTGACCTTGATAGTTTATAATGCTCCTGTTAAGTTAAAATTTTTAAAGTGTTGATGTTTTTCTGTCTCTGAATCTTTCTCACTTCTGCAAAGGTTTAGGATTCAGGTGTGAGGAGGTTTCCTGCCTGAGTCTGAACTGTGCCTCAAGCCACTGCTTTTAAATGTTATCAGGCACCCTCCTGTTCTTATAATATAGTTTTTTCTTTTCGTTTTTCTACTGAAAATTATAGTCAGGCTGTATTTCATAGCCTGMAAATGTTCTTTATTATTTGAGTTTTCTCTGCAGTTTTGATTGCTGATAATGTCTCCACAAATCATGCAAGATTGCACTATTTGGGAGAAATAAGGCACAAATATTCAGCAGCAATKGTATAAATATTTTTTCCTTTGAAATAACTGGAATCTATCAGACAAAGAGCATAGCACAGACACAATATGCCTTTGAGATTGGATGGTKGAACTCCTCAGAAGATGTTTGTATGGATATGTATGAAGGATAATGAGTTTATTGAATATCAATATCTCCTGTAAAATACTGGAAAGGAGGCACATACAACTGACCTTGTCTTTTACTAGTGAACTACAAACATTTTATTTTTATTAGCTTGTTAGGACACCAGGACTCAGCTAAATGGTTTTACAGTTAAATGGAGAAAGTTTAGTATATTAATATCCCACTTGCCCACACTAAATTAATGGCCTGGAGACTGTGAAAGYTTTATGATAGATCTGGGCTGTACAGTGCAATTTAAAGCTCCTTTTTCTTCACTCTTTGGTGTGGGCACCTTGGCTTTCAAAGTGACTGAGGAGTCCGAAGTACCCAGAACACATAAAGCCCTGAGTGGGGAGGATTTATTGTGGTTAGCTAACATATGGCTATGCTGAAATGTGTGGTCCTGAAGAATATGAGARGAGAAGAATGTTGTTAAAGTAAATTTTCTCTGTGAGACATGCAAGTTCACACAGTCCTGCAGCCACTGAAAAAAGCTAGACCTGGTCTTCCATGAAAATTCACATTTCCAGCCCACATTAATCTTGCATTTGTTCTTTCATGTTCTGCTACCAGGCAATTATATCACTGTGAGTTTTGTTTTGCTTTGTTTTTGTTTTTGTTTTTAATATATGCCTCTCAAATGAGAGCTGAAAACATTTAGAGGTTAAATCCTTTGAAATAAAAGGGGGAGACTTATAAAAAATAAATGTTTGGAAAGTTGGAACTGTCTTCACACAGTTTTAATTTGTCTTGTCTTCCAGCATCATTTTCCTATGGCACTGTTAGTGTCCAAACAAATTTTCATTCTCTAGAGGAATGCAACAGCGTGGCAACCACCATGCACCACTGTGCTGTCTATGAACCAGCCAATTCCAGATCCTTTCTTTGGACAAGACAGGTTAACTGCAAATGGTATCATTTGGTAGCCAAAGTCACAACATTAATTGATAAAATAACTCATTGTTCTGCAGGGTAGAGTAGTATGGTCCTAAGTTTGGAGCCACTTCCACCAGTCATGATTTCTTCATGCTCATTTTAAGACAGTATAAATTGGGGGTGACCTGTGCCCCCAGTGCAAAATATAATTATATCTCATTTTWACTTGGTAACTCTAGGGGAAACAGCAATGAAAAACCTAAACTGGTAAATTAAAGGAATGGAGCCATCTGTGTTGTCTGAATGTGACACTACAAAAGAGAATATGAATCTGCTCCAAATGTAAGTTTCTTTGCTGTGTTTATTTTTTCTATCAGTTTTGAAAATTTCTGGTTACTCCATGATTTTGTGTCTGCTAAGACAGTTGTAGATGTATATAGCAGAAGATTTAGAAAATAAGAAATAGATTCTCTGCCTCGAACCTCTGTGAGATAAGTTCTGGATGAGAGGTCCCATGTCTGCATGGAGCACGTGTGTTTCCATATGATTACATTCTTTTCCTTTTTAATGAGGAGGTAGAAACAGACCTTTTTCATTCTTTTTTTTTTTTTTGGTGAGAATTTCTTCCCATTATTACAGATATTAGCCATCTCAAAAGGAATCTTTCTTTCTTTGGTATGATTCTTGAGAGACAGCTCTCTATATGTTGCTGTGTACTTCTCAGTAACTTGCCCCTTATCTGTCCATAATGAGATCCTCAAACCATCTCACCTTCTTTGTGATGTTGTTACCTCTTAAAAATGTCAGCCCTTTCTATKGTAAAAGTTAAAGCTACAAGTTACTTAGACACAGGTCTGCTCTCATGTTCACATACAGACACAGAGCTCTTCATCCACAGTGCAAACTCATTGAACAAATGAGTTTCTAATAGAAAAAAAGTTCCTGTTTTGCATCATCGTAGGTACAGTGTAATTATAATGTATATAACTACTTATGATAATTTCAGATGYTTTTAAAATGGCATTTTGATTTCTGCAGTAATTTGCATGGAATACGGTTTGGTTTTTTTGAAAGGCCTTTTATTTCAATAGGAATGCAAATCCTGAGACTTTTAACAAATTTAGACATTGTGTGTGATTGCTCTTTTGACATTACAGAATATATATAAAAGTATAAAAATGCAAATTTGAAAATTATAGTCCACACTTGCATTAAATTAAAAAACTCTTTCAATAAGATTATRAATCCCATAATGTTGTATATTAACTCATCAGAATTAAACACAGTATTTTACAGTTMAGCTGGCTGAAAAATTTAAGAAGATATAATAAAATTAAATCTTTCTACTGGGTCTCAAAATGGTTTCTGTAGATTTTGTGGCTGGATAATGGTTAACTTAGTGGTTTTTTTTCTTCTAGCATTCTTCTGTACATGAATTGCACATCTTAAATGAGATTTCAAATTGTAATTCCAGGAAAGATCCTGGAGTAAAAATTATTTAAATATTTTAAATAACCATTTTCCCCCATTAAAATCAGGCATATTAACTATATATCTTAGCATTAGAGGAATATGCTACCATTTTGAAATATTAGATAGAAGAAATTTCAGAATGACCCCAGTTATACTTCTTGTGACCTAGTATTTTAACATTTTTTTGTTTAATTGCAGAGATCCTATACAAGCATAATGGGATTTCAAAATTTTTATGTTCTGGATGTTTTTGTTAATCTTGCCTGATGAGTTGTTCAGATATGCCTTCTAAGTTGYTTGTCAATGCTCTTGTGTCCATTCTGCATCCCTTCTACTTCACAGGACAAAGATTGTATGAGATGGTTCAGGTATGCAGACTGTTTGGTTATATAGACTATTAATTACCCTTTCCTTACTTGCYGCTTCTTTGTTTGTGACTTCCTTACTTGGTGCTAAACACTGCTCACTCAGTTGTCTTTTCATTATGGAAATTATATTTGTACAGCCCGCAGGAGAAAATTTGAAATGATGCATAAAATCAATTGGATTTTGAATACTGCACTACATTTATCAAACTAATTTTTTTCTTTTCAAAGTTATCTAGGATCTTTGGGCATTCTTACTTATAAAAAACAGCCATCTAAGAATTGTATTTACAGGACACTTTTCAAAACATTTGAATTCATAATCCAGGCTTGCAACAGAAAAAGAGTGAAAACACATAAGACTGGCCTATTGAATCACTTCAAAATATCACACAGTCTCTCTGTGGGGATTCTTTGAGAAAGAAACAGAAATTTATTAAAAATCTTCTTTTCAAAATTGGTTAAATTTGAGGCCATGGTAGGGTCACTCTGCTCTAAATGTACAGGTGAACTCCAAAAAACTAAAGTACTCTGGTCAGCTTGAAAAATAGTTCACTCTGAAGTAGGCTTATAAAGCTGGAATGATTTGGTCTCAGTTATACATGAGTTTGTCTATGACAATGTATGTTTTGGAATATCTAACAGTTTACTATGCAGGCAATAMAGTGAACTGTGTATCATACTGAGGGAACCAGGCCTGTGATAACACTTGGGGATTGGACCTTTGTGTTTTTATAAAGAATATTGTCCAGCTATTAATATACATGGAGTCAGCATAGTGCCTTACATAAAGTGAATTGTCACAGCATATAAAAAATGGAAAAATCCAGTTTGGCAGCCAAGAACTACGTGGCTGCTTCAGAAACATATATCCTCGCTAGCCTCGGAAGCACAGTATGACTTATCTTGAGACAGGGCATGGAATTTAAACATCTGTGTTCTTAAAAAAGCTATATGTGTGTAAATGAATGTGTAAAATTCAACTGATAAAAATTGCTGTCTTGTAAACAACTGGGCCCACAAAAATTCCTATCAGTTGTCAGAGGCTATTCAAAGCCGAAGAAGCCAAAGGAAATTCTCATGGGACTGCATCCACAAGTGAAGGACTGTCATTTATATGGATCCTGACAAGAGTGGAGATCACTTTCCTTCCCAGGCAGAACATAGGGAAACTGCAGACCAAGAGCTGTGTGGTCACCAATGAAAAGTACCACTATGCTTGCCCTGCTCTTACACTCCTTCCCAGGCCTCTGCTGCTGGTGTCTGCTGGAGATGAGCTGATGAGCTGCTGGGGACCTTCATCTCACCAAGCTCAACTCATGTTCTGAAGTGATCCTCAAACTCCTYAAGGCAGGCAGGAGCACTGGGAGGCTCGGACAGTGTAAGCACTGTCATTGCTGCAGAGTCCTTACACAGGAAGCAGCTGGGATACATGCACAGCACGGAAGCAGGAGCCATAAACATCAGAGTATTGTTAGTCCCTATCTGAGGGGCCACTGGGACTGCAGGCCCCACTGCTCAGCCTGATTGGCCCTGTTTGTTATGCTCATTGTCATTCACAGCTATTGTCAGTGCAAGATAAATTCTTCTTGCAACAGTGCCCATCGTGACAGATTTTGTGGCAGACTTCAGTGCTTTCTTTCCTGGTGCCTTAAAACATTCAGAGTGAGTCTTCATTCATCTTTATGGCAAATAATGAATCCAGCAATTTTATGTCGAAACTTTGCTGCCTGTCTCTTTAAACTTTCAGAAATTGGGCATAAGTGTTTTAAATATGTCAGAAGCAAGGCAAATTCAGACTGTAAAATAGTCCTGTCCTTGCACCATCTCAATATATTAGATCAGATTCTGCAGCTGGATCTGGGGAATCTTGGATTGTAGCATTAACTCAGACCAGAAAAATGAACAGACTGACCTAAAGATTTATGTAGACATCCTCTAACTAGCTTTTTTTCCTCTTGTTAGTGACAGTCAACCGTAATATTTCCAGGCTTTAGAGAAATTCAATTAAACAAAGTATTTTATAGTTGTAGTTTCAATCATCTGCTTGTATCTAAAAAGAGAATGGCTAAATAATTTTGGGATAGGACAAAATAGCTCCTAAAGGAGAAGCTCTTCTTCAGCAGCCCTAAGGRATGAACAACACCCTATTGTCTTCCTTGCTCAACAGTTACACCACAATCCATATAATTCAATATTTCCTTGCTGGAAGTCTATTACAAAAGAAGCAAATATGACCTTGGATTAACTATGTCCCCTTGCTGCCTATGTGTTTATATCTAACAACACACATCTAAGCTTGTGGTTAACAAATGAGGGATGACTGTGGTAGATCCAGGCTGCACTGTGTTAAGTCTCACTGCACTTCAGTCTCAGCCAAGAGCTACCAAATACCACTAATCCCTAAGAGGCTGTGATTCAATGGAGAAGTATTTAATGAAAAAAGAATGCTTAGAGGTACTTGTTTTTTGTTCTACTAAGTTAGTTATGAGCTCAGAACAAAAGAATAAATTGCATTATTAATCTCTTTTTAACTGTTCAGTATTTATGACTGATTATCTGTAACCATAGCAATCACTGAACAATTTGATGGCATTTAAAAAAGAGTAATCTTTTTATCTGCATGCAATTGTTTATCACAGCTGTGCAGAGATAATGGATCAATATTTATTTATTTATTTATTTTAACTTTTATGGATTTTATTTTTATTTTTTTACATATTTTAAAATTGATAGTTGTATTGATATTGTGGTCTCAGACAGTTCAAGTAACTGAAGCTCTGTGTGCATTATTTTGTTTAAACAGTATTTTTAACACTGTTTTTGTCTGTCTTTCTCTATTAGGTCAAATTACCATAAAGGACATTTGATATCAACCCAATATGAAGCTTGGATCCAGATTCTGGTGTGAACTCCTCCCAAGGATGTMATTCCTTCTAATGAAAAACTAAATGAGTTATGAACAAGAAGGTGTCATGACTCTCCTGTCATRCCCCTAAGAAATTCCACTCAGGGCTTTAGGAAAATGCTTGAGAAATCAGACCAATTTTCTGTCTTTCTCATTTTATATCTTGCTTACAAATTCTGTCTCAGTGTGTCTGCATCTCATTGTCCATTTTTCTTCACTTCAGGGAGTTCCACACGCTGTATATGTTTGAATGAATCCAAGAATGAAATGAAGGAGGAAATACAAAAGAGTGCAAATCATATTTTCAGATGACACAAAGCAGGAAGGGACAGCAAAGTCATGGGAGAATAAGAATAAAATATAGTTTATTCATCYTAGATTGGAGAAATGGCCTGAAATCAATTAAACTGGATTCATTAAGGATACTGGCAAAGTAGCTTGCATAGGAAATAGCAATCAGAACAAAAAGAAAGTAACATCAAAAAAACCTGACCATAACAAAAGAGAGGTTAAAGTTTCTGTTTAAAGTAAGGAGAAAAAATATAGGCTAAATCCTGAATAACATGCAATGTTTTTTTCCGATTTCATCCAGACAGTACAAGAAAAAATCAAGCAAGGGAGATTTCTGAGTGAAGTTGTGGGCTCCCTAACAATGTCTAATACTGTTTAAATCTGAAAGCTGTTCTAGTTTTCACTCAGAATTTATTTTTGTRAGATGCCTGAGTTCTTGCATAATGAAAAACTTCAGAGTAAACTAAAAATATGTGTGAGTCCTTCCCATTCTTCTCCCTTTTTGAATACTTTCAATAAACCCTTTTACACTGGAAGCCACGTAATTAAATAGGAGCTAACTAACCCAAAATGTCTGCCTTTCATCCCAAAAGATGYTTTATGACTAGGGAACACAAAGCCTAATTCTGTACAGTGTCAGCATATTACAAGTAGCATTCTTCTTTCATCAGTCACAGCCACACAGGACTCCCTGTCAGTCTGGCCTTATAGTCCTTTCTCACTGGAATTATATCTATGCATTAATTGCATTGGAGGCCCCAATTAAGCTTTCTTTTACTACAAATACTAACTGGAGTGATATAAATAGAGAGTGCTTTATACACACTAAAAAATGGTCATTAGAGAAATGAAATGTGTTGTAGGAGCAGATTTTGCCTTAGGGGAGAGCCAGATGGAAGGGTAATAGGAGATTTAGCTTTCCATTACCACTTCCCTGTGTACCTGTCTACCATGGGTCACAAAGTCGAATAAGAGCTGTGTAAGTGCTGAACCTCACACTCTTCTTTTTTTCTCTCATTTCACTTTACGGTTGATTCYTTCCCTCAATTTCTTCTGAGGCTTTGGCCACTTTAAAAGCTATAAGCAACCGGGGTAAACCCACTCCTCAAGTGACTKTCTCTCATGATCTGTTTGGAAAACTGAACAAGAAATTCTCGTAATCAAATATTAAAGTTCTAAGAAATACATTAAGGTAGGTGGTTCCTGTAATTATTTATTAGATTGCCTCAAATTTACAGCCAGGTTGTTATKGCAGAAGGCCTTTGGCCAAATCTAACCTGAGAAGGTTGGAAGGCATAGTATAGTGCCATTTTATAGCACTTATTGGTTTTTTTGCATGTTTTTGTATAAGTTAGTATAAGTTTGCATTCATTTCTTGAGAGCACACCACTGCTCTAAGGCCAAGATGACCGGTTGTGGCATTTGAACATATTCCAGCAAAAACATCCTTACATGTTCTGTCACAACTTTTTAAGAAGCCCCCAAAGCAAGAGCAGCACCCTTTCATGTCTGATTGTGTTATGGGTGAGCCTTTCAGAAAAGGTTTTTCTCAAGTGAGTAGCAAGTTGTGGTACTGGAAAAGAAGCCAGACATCTCTGAAGTTCAGGTGTATTTTACATTGAAATTTTCCTACTCAAGGCCAGAGGGAAGTGCCTATGATTATTCAGGATCTTTTTCTGGAGYTAACCCACATACCTTTAACATATTGACTAAGGACATCTGGGAGCATCCAGTTCACACTGCTGCCAGGTGTTGGTGGGTACATTTATCCTGAAAGGTGCTGCATAAGACTAAGATAGCTTCCTTCCTCCCTCTTCTCAATCTCTCCCTTGAGATGTGTAAAATGCCCAGGAAAGAATTTAATTTCTGAAGGGTAACGATTCAAACCTGAACTTTTTTACATTTCTGCACAAGAATTCTTCAGGGRAGACCCTCAGGAAAGTGGTGGTATTAAATTAAGCTGAAGAGTGCTTAGTGTTTAGGAAATATTGCTGCAAACATAAMCAAAGAGTGTGGATGATAGTGGTATTGTGCTGCTGAAGGTGGAATTTTGCCCAGTCATCTTGACCAGGAAACGAGGCAAAGCAGGGGAACAGATTCATTAGGTTGCATCCACAGGTCCTATAGTCCTGCGTAATGAAGCTTTTGGCTCTGTGTCGGCATTGTTTGCAAACAGAAGGTCCTATTGGCAGAAAATATGGTCCTTGCTGTGTTTGGTGAAATTCCTCTCTAAGCTAATCTTCATTTGGCTTTTTATGCCCTGTTGAAACTGGCTTACCACCTTGTTAGTGGGTATTGTTCCTCCCTTAACAGATGGGAGTATAGCATGCTACTGAACAGCTCTGTATCTATTTTAATTAAAGGAGCTGAATCATTTCTGTGCAGGGCAGTTAAGAGGAGAATACACCACTATTACTCTAGTAAGAGAGGAAAAATCAWCCACATTTCTAGAGGAGGGGAAAGAAATGAAAGAGTTTTCTTCAAAAGGAATTTACATCCACAATTAACTGGGTTCACTTTCTTCCCCAGGAGAAAACCATCAGTCTTTTCTGCAACCTACCCAAGTTCAGCTGGATAGCTAAGAAAGGTGCATAAATAGGATGCACTAATTWGCATAATTGGTCATGAATTATCAATTCTTCCTAAGCAGAGAAATTTGGTTTCATGAATAAGGCACTCCTATGAGTGAATTATGCTTGTCCTTTATTGTCTTTTCAAGAAGAACCGGGGGGGAGGAGGGGAAAGAAATGAAGAAACTATTAAAAAAATTAAGAGTTTTAAAGTACTCCTAGTACTGAAATGACTTTGTTCACCTTGCATTTTTTCTAGTATAGATTCTCATTACATRTCCCAATTTGGGTTTGTTGTTTATTGGTTTGATTTTTTTTTTTAATATCCCTTACTATGCTTGTCTTGCTTATTTCATTCTTTTTTCCAAGTCTTCTTTGTGACACCTTGCTATAATATTTTTTCCCTGCCAATGCATGTTTTCCCCATGTTTTAAAGTATGTGTAGTACTAAAAGAAACCAAATTACATTCAGCCTGGAGGTTGAAAGGATAAATGGGAGGTAGGGTAGCAGTTTCCTAGGGAATGAGGTAGAAGAGGAAAACAGGCTGAAAAWTAAGTGAAATAAAGAGTAAATTATATTTAGGCAGAGCTATATGACTTTTTATTTGGCTTGTGGGAGGATTTATGAATGGACCAATCAGAGTTTGAAAATCAAACTTTAAAGCCAACTTCAAAAGCTACTATATTTTTCCCCCCTTTGGAAACATCTCCCAGAAAAGAAAATATTTTTCATGTTCTCCTTTACGTTTCCTTAAGGAAAGTTTGATTTGCTTAGGGAGAAAAACTACAGCTTTAGAGCTCAATTTTAGGTCTCAGCAGACTTCCCAGACAGGCTCTGTATGAAATCTGCTCTGAGAAGGACAAACCTGTGATGCAGAATCCCTCTCCACTGCTCTCCCCTCCCAAAAGCAATAGTCAGCAGAGCCCATAGTAAGCTGGGACATTGCCCTTGCAGCCCATTACCTCACAACTGGCTGCCCCTGGGTGGCAGAAGTGGAGAGCTTTTGTCCTTCATTCCCCAGGGGAACAGCATGAGCTAGCAGCCCTGCCAATGCCTGCCTGCATGGAAAAGATACCCACTGTGCCAGCAACACAGGAAGATGTTCAGTGCTTGGCAGAGGTTCTCCTCCTGCCCTCCTCCTCACTTTTAGTCACACTTTCTCAGTCAGAAGCTAGACTTCWCTAAGAGAGACAGAGAGAATAGTAAAAGTTCTAAAGAGAAGGCAAAGGTAAGCTAAGTAAGGCAACGTACAGGTTTAGAAAATGACTCTAATAACAGCTTCCACTAAATACCAGAAGGAAAACAAGAGTATCCTTAAATGTGCTGCTGTTAGAAAACATAAAAGCAATTTAGTGGAACAAATCAAATCCCAGCAAGTACTTACCCACCTGTAAAGGCAATAACTGAATCGGCAGCACCTGAAGGATTGCCTTTATTGTTTGAGGAATACAACATCTCTTGTTATGGAGCGCAGAGACAATTACAGGGAAATACTTAGGACAAACTTGAGAGCAAAGCAAGTATTCAGTTACCTCCAAAAACACTCCAGTCATTTCTAGCCAGGTAACAATTAAAAATACCTCAGTGGAAGTGAATTTCATACAATCATTATCAAAGTAACCAGACTCATCAGCAAGTAATGGCTTTGTGGACATAATACCTGAATGTGGGGGTATATTTGTAGAACTGTGCAAAATGGCAAACAACATTTAGAAGGCAGTGTCTTTATTCTCTGCTGGAAGTATGTGCAATGCAAACTAAAACACTGAAAGAGCTACAGCAGATGGGGCTAATACTTAGGCTGCTTCAGTCTCAGTTACATAATTAAAATGAAGCAGCTTCTGTAGGATTTAGTTAAGTTTTTTCATCCCATAAACTGTTTCCATTAGGGTTTCATTGATGTAGTATATTTAATACCAGGTCACAGAATAAAGGTGAAAGTTTCCGGGGAAGTTTCTAAAAATTAGACAGTTTACTTKTGCTATGAAACATTGAGCTATTTTTGCTTTATTGAAAGTATTGTGGCCCAGGTTTGCTCTCCCAGAACTCTAACACTTCTTGTTTCAACACTTCAAAGTTGTTGTGCAGTTCATCTTCAATGAGGGTGAATACATGTGACATGTTTGGAAAGGTCTGTGCTAGAAATGAGAGTGAGAGGCATGTATAAATTTGTTAACCTCTTACTCTGCATCAGCTTASAGCAATGGATATCCTAAGATGTGCCAAGAGTTCTTGAAGGTTATAATACCTGCCAGATACAGTTGTATTCCTCACACTTACCACTCCATCTGCTGATCTCTACATCAAATTTTATCCACAAGCTAAAAGGGCATCTTGTACATTGTCATGGTATTTAGATATTTTCCATAGGAAASACTGAGCTGGGTTTTTTAATCATACTGAAGGCTGCTCCTTTCAGCATTAAAAAAGTGTAAATACATGCCAGGATAAATAGGAGTTCCAGAATTCCACAATTATATTGTCTGTTTCAGAAAATAAGTAGCCTTAGTCAGGGAAAGATGGGCTTTGGGGCATCTACAGGATAATGTAGGAATATTCTGGCTATGCCTTTTCTTCCTGAAGTTGTTGATTCATTGATATAATACTAGTTGATGTCAAAATACTATTTCACTTCATTTTTGCCTAATAAGAATAAATTGAAAAATCAAATATTTTCTAGATGAAAATAATCAGCTTGAAATGAAACGTCTTTTTTTTTTTTTTTAGCTAACATGAAACTAAAAACCCGATCTACAAAGACTTTTGCCTCTAACTGATTTTCTGAGACTTGGATTTATCTTGATGCTGGAGGGAGACAGCTTTCTAAATCTGTCTTGTTCTTTCCTGTCTTTCTCTCCCCTTTAGTCGGAAACCAATTTTTCATTCAGCTATGATTATTATATTCTGTTCTTAATTAGGTGCGACATGATGAAGAGTTTATCAAATGTTAGRTTCTTAAACTGCAATGGAAGAATGGTAGGTGAAGACCATATAGATCTATGTCTATAATGTCTCTCTTAACCACCTATCTCAGTTTGGAACTCTGAGAACAGTGTTTCACAGTGAGCTTCACATTAAGAAACTAAAACAGAAATTCCATGTTATTTTGAAAGGAGGAGATCTGTGGGGTGAAAACCCAAAGGCAAATAGTTAGTAATTTATGCTTTTTTATTTCCCTCCCTTATACTAACCCATTCCTATTATTCAGTATGCTTCAGTACTTTTTTCTGAAGGTACAAAAAATAGGAAGGTATTCATCTCTCTGCTACAACTGCCAACCTAAYTACCAGCTGTGGTTCTCCATGGGTTTCTTTCCTCTCTAGTCTTGCTTTCAGCACTTCGGGTGCAGTTTTCCTAGCTTTGACCCAATTTCCAGAGCCATATTCCCATATTCTTCCCACAGTTCACCCCTCTTAGAGACCTGAGACTCCAGCCCCTGCCAGCRTGGCTCCCTGTGTCCCCCACCTGCCAGCCAGGGCAGAAATAACACAGTGGCGCTGGCCACATACAACCAGGGAGCTCCAGCTGTCACCAGGTCCTGAGGTGTCCCCATATCCCCCTCACRCTGTGTGTGACCTGCCCAAGGCTTTGGCACCTCCCCCAGCTCTTGCCAAAATTGCTGAAGCCTACTGAGGGCAAGCAATGGAAAGAGAGTGAAGGTTCCCCAGCAATAAAAGTGCTTGATTTGATTTGCTTTGATTTGCTAAACATACACATTACTCCTCTTTGCATGCAATGAAGAATGTTTCAAATTTGGCAGGGAGGGAGATCCTCTTTCTAACATTTTCTGTGAGACCAGAAGAGCCTGGGATACTTATGCAGGACTTTGTTATTTTTTTAGACTTTCCATATTTTCTGGCCATGCTCACACACTAGCTCACTGGCAGTGACTGCACTACTGACAGATCATGCCACTGCTCACCCTCCCCATAGTTTTTTCCCATTATTTCGTTGCTTCTGGGAAAAAAATGTGCTCAGAGCTTTTGTGCATCTCCAGGGGATCCTGTCTTCCTCCTGTACCCCATTACATGGGAAGGGCCGATGACTGAGATGTCTGCATGAGCTTACATGCCTGCCTTGCTGTGCTCCTCAGTCCAGGTCAGAGCTACACAAGCTTGCCTGCATGCAGCTGTTGGAAGAATCTGAATCTACAAGCCTTTGTCTGCAAAGCTTGTGAGCTGCAGACATGCCATCATTTTTGATCAGTCAGCCAGTCATTTATTCATTCCCGCTTTGCAGAGGATTGTGTCTGAGTGGTATTTATCAATGGGATGGGAGCTGTGTTTGCTCGCTCACCAAGCTGACCTGCAGCATGCAGACACAGATGATGGCATTCCCACTCCAGTTGAAGAGCTGAGTCCTGGTCATCATGGACATGTTTTGTTCCTCTCTGGAACTCTCTGTGCCACTCTCAGCATCCTGTTTCAGTTACTCTGCTCAACCTGGTGCATGATCAGAGGTAACTCTGTTGGYCCTCACTTTGCCCTCCTGATGACCTACCTGTCAGCCTGATGGAGCCTGGGCATTCAGCTGGAGCACAGCACTAGTCAGCACTGTCACCTGGACTTGGAAAGTTGTTTTCAGAGGTCTGGCTCAATTCCTTATGTTCTTATGACACAAAASTTCTTCATCCAGGGAGAAGTCTTTAAAAGTCTGAGTGCAGTACCCACATCTGTGTGCAGTTCCGAGTTGGTACCACAGTGTATCCAGAATGATGACAGTGGCTTTCACGAGCCTCAGGTGCATATTGTATCTTCATGGTTATAATCATGTCTTTTCAGAGTTCCATATGCTTAGATTTTGGGCCTGGATTATCTTTAGATTCAAGCTGCCACAAGGTTTGACCTATTTCTCTCCATGTTCTTCATATTATCATGACCTTGTGGACATTCATTAACTTCTGGAGGCATCACTATGTTCTTTTAAAACTAGAAAATCTGAAAATGCTGTTTGCTGAATAATGACTTCTTTTAGGTTGCACTACTAGGAAGTTTAAACTTGTCTGAAATGATTTAAACCTTCGTGTTATCTAGAAAGAGAAAGAAACTGGTAGTCATTCATCATTTAGCCTAATCCTCTTACGTATGTTTTTTTCCATTTAACAATTGGATGGCACAGTAGARAAAAAAAAGTTACTAAAATGTTCACTCCTTTTAAATCACTGCTGTTCCAAGTCATAAAACTCCTGCAAACTGYAATAAATTTCAATTCCGCATAGCAAGTGCCACTGAACAGAACATAGATTTAAAAATGCAAAATAAGCAACTATTSAGCTAGCTAATAGTATGGAAATCTTGCCTTTAAAAGTGACAGTATAAGAAGCAYTCATTTGCACTGATCCATGCTAAAATGTTTCTTTATTTTCTTTATTTTTCYCCCTCACTAACCTTCAACAATCTTTTGATACCATAAAAGACTGAAATGTATTTTCCTTCTTTAATATTACATAACAAGGRCATTCTGAAGGTTAGAAATCATTATTTAATGGATGGGAATTCACTCTCTACCTGACTTCATAATCTGTCTGATTTCACAATGCTGGCAATATCCCCATGAGAAAATATCTCCACCTGGGCTTTGTAGTATTTTTCAGCTATGCCTTTTGCATGAGGTGTCAGAAGAACAGGTTACTTTTTTGTGAAGAACTTCTTACCAACCTATGAGAAAGAGTCTATCTAGTTTTCTTTGAAAGAGGAAGCCTTACAAAAGCAAAAACTGCGATGACCAGACTACTTAATTTCTGACCTCTTAGTGCTATTGAAGGAGAAGCAGGAAATCTGGAGGCAAATTTCAGAAATTATGAATACTGGAAGCCTTATAGGGAATGGGAGAACTATTATATGCACTCTCTAGGAGAAGGAAGTATAAAATTCTTATTCCTTTGGGTGGGCACACCTGAGCATGGCAGAGTAGCACAAAGGAGATTTTCTTCAAAACTCAGAYRCAATCAGAAYTATAGCCAGGATGTGATGCCTAAGAATCAGATGGAAAGCAATACCAGGAAGATGATCATGTGTTTGATAGAAAGGGAAGCCAAGTTACCTTTAGCCCATCGTCAACATCATTAAATCTTTTGGAATGAGAAATGCTGTTTCTTTCAACACTATTTTGATGAACCAAAAATTACTCAGGAAGTAAACAAAGCCTATGTGATGTCTAAAATATGTATCTTAACCCTATATCTCCTTATTCAAATGGCCTGTGGTTGCTGCAGAACTTTAATGAAGAAATGYCATCTTAAATTTGATTTTCTTCTCCCTTTTGATGTTATTTTTATTTTCTTATAAAACAGCAAAAGCATCTGGGACTCAGAGGTGCCCTGTTGGAGGGAGAAGCTGCAAAGCCATCAATGACATGCAGAGCCAAGTGGTTGATGAGGCCAACTACCTTAACTCCTTTGAGTCTTTGAGGACTGCATGTGTAGTTCGGATTTTGTTCAGATCAGATTTTTACTATCTGAGGACCTAGTCTGGTATGTCATTCAGTCTGAAGCTAAGGCAGTGATCTGTTCAGGGGATGGATATATTCAGGACCTTTTCTCTTTATGTACATTGTTTTGTTGAGAGTTGCAGGCCTCAGCTGTGTTTAAGCACAGGTCAGGTATATCACATAGTGTGCTCTGGAGTCCTGCTGTCCAGCTTCTCTGAGCAGGGATGTAGAAGCTCTGTCCCACCTGCCTGTCTGGGCTTCCTTCCCCTTCCCCTGCCCCTCACCTTCAGAACCAGGACAGGGAAAGGAGAGTGTGGTGCTGCTGAACATGGGATTTCAGATCATTCCTTGAAATCACGGTTCAAATACAGTGTTTGAAAATGCATACAACCCTTAGGACATCTCATTGCCATCAATTTAGAAGGATTATGAAAATCAGGATGCATTAAAACATCATTTTTAAAATTTGTTCTCCACAAAAATTCCAGAGGCAGGTGYGACTATGACAAGCATGGGACTTTCCTCTAATTAGCAGAGTAATTAGGGACATGGRACTTATGAAAGTCATATAAAATAGAAACATGCAAGAATATCAATTCATGCTAACTTAATTGAGACATTTTTGAAGGATACAAATGAGTCTTGTTGATAGATCTAGCAGAGATCAAGCTATCCTTTAAAAACATATGGAAATGGTCAAAAGACATGACATTGGAGAAGATGTAACCACTCTGCCTTTCAGGTGACCCAATTTCCAMAGCCTTTGGCCACAAAAGCCATAGGTTGCTGGCATGACCTACAGAATGAGGCAAGGGGAACTATGACTAGTCTAAAATAAAATAGGATAGGAAATGTCTGAATAAAACTGATAGAAACTTTTTGAGCCCAGTTCTGCAGGCTAAGTGTCCAATTCTGTTTGCTCCTTACTGTGTCCCATTACTATTTTGTATTTAATGAAAGTGCATTGTATTGACATACATAAYGCAATGTGTAATTCTTCATGAGAAGAAACCAAACAAGAACGAATTAGAAATAGTTTGATAATATTTGGGGATGCTTTATTTTCATTCTTTAAAAKTGTTTTGCATTTTTTCCTCTTGGGCAGAACACTGCTTTGACTGCATAACTGCAAAATGTTTATCAGTAATAAAATAAATGTCATATGTGATTGAATTAATTTATCTGAGAGTAAGGGATAAAATTTTGCATTTATGGGAAACAAGTCCCCATTTTATGCATATCTTCTGAATTTATTCTGAATTTCCAACCTGCAACACAACAGGTGCTGTTAGTGCTATTCAACCTGTGGTACTGAGGGCAGATTCAAGCATGCTCTCCTATCCAACCTGCTACAGCTGCTATTCACAATAACAAAACAGCCTCCCCCCCAGACACATTGCCCTGTTGTTCCTTGCCCCTCAAGCTTATTAAARGCGTTCTTCAATGCTTGCTCATCAGATCCTACTGACTCCAACTGGAGCTTTCTCTGTGTACAAAGGATTTGAGGTCATGACTCAGAGCTGCAGCATCCTGAAACACTATTAACAGAATAATTGCTGAAGGAACACATACCATTAGACTTTTTACAGAATGACAACAAATTATGAAAATTGGCCCAAATAATTCATTTTTTAATGGGAGGAYGAAGACAGGACTTTTGTAGCTTAGTGATTATAGTTATATAAATAATTAGAATTGCAAAGGCTCCCTCTCATCCTTTCAAAGCAGTGTGTCATTTCAACTGTTCCCCTTTTCTGTATAYTTCTTCACTTTGAAAGAAAAGGTGACTTCATTGAAAGTCAACACTTTCCAGCTTCTTAGCACTGAAATGTGGAAAGGCAAAATTAAGAATGCCTTTGTTCTGCCTGATGTAGTTCAGAAGTTGAGAGTGCATCAGACAGTACTGTCAGAAATCCAAGGAACATTGCAAAAATACAAACAGACATTGCTTACAATACTTCCACTGACCTTCTGATGTGTATAATAATGTGAAAATCTAACAGTTTTAGGTTTACTCTGTGGAGAATATTTGGTCAACAATGCCTATCAGGCAGGAACTGTAGAAGTATTCTTGGAAAAATTATGACTCTTTTTTTTCAGGTGACATAGGATTAATTAGACTTCTTTCAACATCTGTAGAATCAGTTGGACTCAATTATCATAAAGGTCTTTTGCAAGATAAATGATTGTATGGCTCTTTGAATTTGCAAAATTTTGCATGGCCTGGATAATATGGAAAAAACCCACGTAAACAAAACCTGCCTGAGAAATTCTGTTTTTTGGACATAACATATGCCAGGGAGAAATTCTGAGCACAAGGTATAACTATGAGATACTTCATAAGTAATCTTTGGAATCTCATGTGTTTGTGTGCAATGTAGTAACTACTGGTAAGTTTTATTCCTGAGGATGTATTAATGACAAAGAAGGTAAGGGGACTATTCTATATGGTGAATCCTTGCTACAAGAAATTCCCACAGCATAAAAATGTCCCTATCTGTTGTAGCCAGGTTACAGGACTTTGAGAAAGCAGTGTGATGCCAAACACCTCCAACCCTGGAGACACCAAGCAGATGCTGAGTAGCAGTTCCTCTGTGTGGGTATAAGAGCCAGTTCACCCTTGTGCAGCCCCATGTGTGACCAAAGGGAACTTGAAAGAGGTAATAATGACTTTTCCAACACATTTTTGTTTCTGCAGGAATGATGGGAACACTGCCAGGCAGGTTGGTTCTTGTATGCCAGTCATGTGGAGGGGGGAGATGGCACCCAGCTGRGCACTGGCAGTGAGCTGTGTTCTTGGGCTGAAGCACTCCCACATTCACCTTGCACACCATAACACTACAGGGTATAAATCATGTGGGGAATGCAGCCCAGAATCATTGTGCTGGTTCAGAAGTTTAAGATCTGGCTCTTTCTGTGGGCTTTCCCTGCAAGAWATTTAGCAGAAAAATTCAATCCTAATGCTTGTATTCAAATGTAAATGAACTAAATATGTGTGTATGTGCGTGTGTGTGCATGGGCATGCATATGCGTGCAATCAAGATTATTCACAGTTTATTAAATGTAATAGTTTCTTGCTTTTTATATTGTAATCTTCATCAAATCATGGGTGTGGTTTCTATGAGAACTAGGTGACCAATCACATTAATATTCTTTGGGGACACCTTCAGAGTACAGCATAGCTGAAGATGTATTTGCGCAGAATATTCCAGCCACGTCTGCAAATCAAAAATGCATTTGCAAAATCTGAAGTGAGAGTAATTCACTATTTGAAAAACGAGTTAAATCTCTAAGATTATTTATTCGAAACTTGAAATTAAGTCTGCTGTAGATGATATTCATTTAACATGGATGAAATTATTGATTTAAATATCAAGGGAAAAAATTATCAAGTCAGATAAACTGCTTTGTTGCTCTGGAGGAGAGGAAGGTGATTTTCTTTTTAAAGATGTGCTGTAGTCTTCACTAGGTGTTCTCTTACTTTTATTTGTAGATAATTACTTTACAGGTGGGACAACAGATGATAAGCTGTGAAACAAAACATCTGAACTAGGGAGCCTCTGGCATGGGGAGATTTGGGGGTCCCAGGCTGAGGCCCACAGAGAGGGAACATATTTAGAAAGGTCTCTGCAGCTGCTCTCCTTATCCATCAGCAATCTCTGTAAGGAACACCCATGACTAAAATTTTTACAGATCACATAGAAAGGCACTGCGGGTCACCAGTGACATGACTGCATGGCTGCCTTCTATCCAGCACATCTATTACTTCACTTATATTTTTTTGATCCCACTGAAATTCAAAGGGACTTTTTTTTTTGGGTGTTCTGTTGAAACTGAGACACCATGAGCAAAGGGTAGCACATCAAAACCGTGGTCTTAAMATCAGACAGCAAGAATTGCTTCCAGCCAGTTGTGGAAATTCTCAACCCTGTTACTCTGTTTTTCTTCCAGGCACAGGTACTTACTGACCCCAAAGGTAGTGCCAGAAATCACAAGTCTGTATTCCCATGTAATTGCCAAATGTTTCCCATTGTGAACTACCTTTTCATTTCAGTGAAAATTATATGACTAAATCCTGAGCTGTTGCACTTCTATGATGATGTTTTCATATCTTTTAAATGTYGCCAGGTTGGCAAAAACTGTAGTTGGTGGGACAAGCAAATGTCTTGAAAAGACTAAACATGTTTTTTGGAGAAACAGTATGGTAAGTCAGACTTCTCTACAGTGWGTTCTATAGTACAATTGCTTATTTCATGTTTCTGTAGGAGTTCCAGGGATTTAAAACCAAATTTAATTTTAGCTTGGCACCAATGAACTCCAGTACCAGACATCATACAAGTAGTAATCATGAAAACAAATAAAGCTCTATGGTTAAATCAAGATTAAATAATAAATTTAAGAGACATAAATTTCTACAGACTGCTATTTATATGCATTCCCTTGGGTAGGTGCCTGAGATATATTAATGGGCGATTGTTAGAATCAGGGAGTCTGGAAACTTTTCTGATCTTCAAAATAAAGACAACAACAAAATTGATCAGAAAACAAAACAAAACAAAACAAACAAAAAATGCAATTCATACTTTGAGAAAGGGAAAGAAATAAGCAGTACATTGTTTGTGAAGTTGCAGTGCAAACAGGTCAGCTTTTCTTTCTCTCCCAGAACTCCCTTCTCCCTTTCACTTCTGAGTGACTTGAAAGGCCTGTTTACGACCACTGCATTGATTTCCTTTCCTCTGACTCATTGCAATCTGGCTCCAGCCCTCCTCATTCAAACTAATTCAGCAAGGTCTCAAATGACCTCTTTCTGGCTAATGTGGGGAATCTCTGTGTCCTCTTTGACCTTCCTGTCTAATCTGATACCCTTGATCACTTTTCTCCTGGCCTGGCTTTTGTGGCAGTACYCCCTTGTGGCTTTCCATCAACCTTCTTTATTGCTCTTTCAGCAGCTTTTCCAGCAGTTCCTTCTCCCTTCTTCATGGGACTCTCTCAAAGCCAGTATAGTCTCTGTTTTCTCRTTGTATACCTTTTTCCTCTTGTTTTCTGCTGTAATTTCCAGGCTGAGCATTTTAACCTCTCTGCCCTGTCTGTTTCTGTTCCATTCTATCAGTTGAATTGACAGTTTAGTGTATTCAGGATGATTCCCTGTCAGTTAAAGCAAAAAARGATCACAGGTAAGTCTTTAATTTGAACCTGCCACTCTTCCTCCTCTGCTCATTGSTGTTGACAACTTCACCATTCCCCTTCAGCTCTCAAACTCGGGGTCAGTTTTGTCATTCTCTTGCACATTCCCATGTGTTTAGATMATCGTGGCAGACTTGCTGCAAGAGCTATGGGTATTAGGGAAATCTTTCCTGTACAGCCACAAATGTTTAGGCAAAGCTCTAAAGAGTATMATTTCCCCCTTTCATMTTTTAAAWGYCCTATCCTGCATTTTACTCCAAGAYCCATCCTTGGACACTGATGCAGCARTATTTTCTTCTCTGGATGATGCTCTTCAAGTATCTAATACTTCTCGAAAGCATGTCTCTGATAGTCCCTTATCMTTTCTTTTCAGGGTTGCTCAGGGTTATTCCCTGCCAGCTGATGGACCRGTTGATCAATGAYCATAGTGACATAGACTTGACAGCTTGAATCAGTTAAGGCAAATTTCTAATTCTTGTCATCCTTTGTAACATGAGATTCCATTTTTCTGTGCCCTTTGCCCTGTCAGAAGTATTGGGCTGGATGTCCTATCAGTAGCTCTCACAGGTTGGCCTTGCATCACAGAATGCCAGTTGTTGTATTCCCCTCTACAAAGAAACTTCCTTAATTCCCTCTGCTCTCATCAGATGAAGAATTTTTATGGAGGAAGAAAGTCTCCAAAATAATATTCTGCTGAGGAATTCACTAAGAGCCTTTTGGCCTGGACAATTTTAAACAGCTGATAATAATACAAAATAAGGATGTCTCTGAGCTCTGCTGGTCAGGTTTTAGCCTAGATGCAGACCTCAGCAACTACACTAATTTTACTTTGAAGTACCTAAAAATATTTTCAAGACAAACTCTTCTCAGACAATTTTGGCTTGCACTTGCAGCAGTGGAAGGCAAAGTGAAGAGTCTTCCTTCAGACAACTGAGTGCAAATAAATCACTGATATTGATACTAAGGACTAAGAGCAGTCCTTAGTATCAATATCATTAGTGCCTTTTTGTAAGAGAATTCAGTTCATGGTGACTTTCCCTCCTGTCAACACGCACACACTGTTTTTGCCTGTGGCTACCCACACTTTATGAATTTTTGTTTCCAAAAGGTGCCCACAGAATTCCCATGGAGAAATTAATCAGCTGCACTATGATCTCATTTCCCTTGGCATGCCACAGCACCAGACACATCATGTTTTCATTGCTGCAACCTAATTCCCCAAAGTAAAGTACAGCAGCTGAGAGATGTTGCCAGGAAAAATGTGACAACTACAGCACAACTTACCAAAAACCAGCAGTGACACAGTATTGAAATATGCCACCTAGGTTAACTGATACCATACAGCCCTGTTCTAAGGGAAAGCCCTTTTTATATGAATGACAGGAGTTTGCATTTGTTTGTTTGGTYGTTTATTTTTTGGTGGTTGTAATTTGCTCTAAGTTTTRTTACAGCTTGACCTCTTCCAGAAATCTGTATGGATACACTAGAGACAGAAGAAAAAGAAATGGATGGATGAAATTGCTCATAGATCCTGAGATGCATTTTCATMGATTTTCCCAAGATAGAGACATATTTGTATTAAAGACTTCAGAGATATACACTGAAAGACCCAATATATCTCAGGAGTGCTTTGTTCAAACYAGAAATGATTTATTGTTTTGTGCTTGCATTAAGAAAAATCAGCAATTATCAAGCAGAAGAGAAAACTATTTMGTTCAAAAGAGGAAACTGAAAACAAATAACAATCTCATAACTATACAAAATATTGAAAAAAATGAGACATTAAAAATATTTTAACTAATGATATTGMATATATTGAAGGTTGGACTTATGCCTTTGTATTATGTGTTAGTACAGCCCCAGTCTCTTAAAAATAAAATCTAGTACAAGAAATAAAAACCAATTAAAAAAAATAGAAAAAGAGATGAACCTGCAGATACATGCAGATATCTAGATAACAATAGGGGGAAAGCAAGAAGTAGTCTTTAATCTGCTGTTGCCATAATTCTCAATTTTACTGCTTTGACTTCTACTTTTCTAGCATATGTAGACAGAAGATTAGCTAGAACCTCTTATGAAATTTGGAATGGTATGGCATTGATATAATTCTCTCTTCCAGGAGATAAGCACAGTGTGGGAGCATTTTCAGGGCTGCAGTACATAAGAGCAGTTGCTGGGATCCCTGGGACATTGCTTCCCTCTTTGTGGTCAGCCTGCAAGCTGAGACTTGTGATGGGCATTTTCCTGTGCTCCAGGTTAGTAGCTGCAATCAATTCATAGAAGGAAAAAGTAGGCAAGAATGAGAGACAGCTGGAAGCAGCAGTGGCAATTAGCTGGCATCCCATCTGCTGCCTTTTGCACACTGGACAAAAGCAGAATGGCTTCCTAGGTAATGATTTCCCAGAAAAAAATAGCACTAGGTTACTGTTGCTTCAAAAGGTGCTAACAGTGGAGAAAAGGAAGAAGAAAGTACTAGAGTTACTCTCCTTTATGGTATAGTGCATTGAACACATTTCTCTCTGAATCAGTAAACCAGCCTATACCTCATGTATCCTCTACATGGACTTCTCTRGGTTTTGCTTACACAACCACTACAGCTCTTTCACGGCAAATGAACAAAAATTGTTCATGACAGCATCATAACTTTCAAGACTGATTACTCTTAACAATTTTAGAAAATGCAGAAAATCACCACACTGAAAAGTTTTGTCTGGCAAAGGACATTATTAACCCAGCTGATCCACAGCATGGCCTCGCCCCTGTTGTACTAGCTRTCTTTGAATATCTTCTTGCATGGAAAGCTCCCACATTTATTTTCAGAGCCCTGAAGCAAGCAGGGCATCCAGAGGTACTTCCAGTGCACCYAAGGGATGGTCTGATTCTGAATTACCTTGACCTTAACACTTCAGCCATGGTAGTCTGTGGGAGTTACCAACCAGCAATGGAGATGGGTATGAACTGAAACTCCCCTTTGCCTGTCATCACTCTGGAAAGTGCTAATGCTACACAGCAGCAGGTCCTGGGTAAGAATCRCCAAAAAAGAGGATTCAGAACTCATTATTTCAAATTCTAACTTTCCCTTCTTATATGTTCTCTCTGGTCAGGGTCTCTCTGTCCTCCTCCTGTGTRCTTTGTTAGCCCTTCTGGGCTGCCACAAGCTTCTAGCAAGAATGAGGAAAYAAGTAAATGAGGTTCCACAGAAAAAATGGTAATGGGAACATTTATACAGTTGTTCAGGTTGGGAGATCATTGGGTTAACAGGGAGTGGCTGGAAAAAGTAGAGACTGGAGAAGGAGAAAATGGAGAGGAAAAAYTGTCTGAGGGATGACTTTTTAGAACTCTGCCTATCTTTCTCCTGAATCTTCATCCTCCACATGGGAAGAGGGTAAAGTATTAAGTCTGTATGAGATGCTAAACTCTGAGTATTTGTAAATKCAGAAATAAATTAGAAAAATGAGAAAACAGTTTTTCTCTACTGAACTTGCAAACTTTAAACTTCCTATAAGTTGCAGCTCAATAATAGTTGCTGTGGAAYAGCCTTGCATAATAAAATCCAGCAGGGGCAAAAGCATTGTGATGAATTTACCATTACTATTCATAGAGCTGTCATGGACAGTCTGCTTACTCTACACAATTCACCAAAGAAATACTGTTTGCCATAGRTTGAACAGTGCATTATAAAACAGCAAAGTGCTATTCAGTTTCCTACCCTTTCAACCACACTGTACATACACACATAGCAGGGAACTCTCAAATTACACTGTTTTGAAAGGCAGTCAACAGAGTGAAAGAGACCAATAGCCTAATTTTTCTCAAGACTGCACTTTTTCTTACATTAGAAAAAAATCACAAGATGTGTTTGTGTCCACTGAACATGTGATCATTACTCTGGAATCACTTTTTGCTACTCAATCCTGTTAGGAGGAGACATGGGGTTCCCAGCAAACCATTTTTCATTGTAAAAACATAGATTCACTGCAGCCGTTTGCAAGAATSACCACCTTAGAAAGATGAGACCTTTCCAGTTCCCTAGGAAAGTGTGACCATGAAAGGGTTGTATGACAGGGGCCTCCCCAAGGGGATGCACTCACTCCTTGTAGGGAGAATGTCASAGTCCTGATGAAACCAAGGTGCCCTGGGAGACTAACACCCACAACATCTCCTTGCCCTAGATGTTGGGCTGCTCAGTTGAAAATATTCCTGTTCAATTCCTCTGCAGCTGAGGAAACAGCTGAGTGTGATAACGTACCCACTCTAATTCCTCTTCTGCACTAAGAAGGAATCAGTATGTCTGCACCACTGAAATGAGGACCAGCTTCCTGTTATAAATGATTCATTGGTCAGAAACTTGGCATGTTTGAAGTGACTGATTACACCACTATCTTCACTGGAAGCTGGATTGGCTCAGTGCAAACTAGTRGGGAATTCTTACAAAAGAATTAAGGAAATATCAAGGAAATAAGGATTGAAAACATTTTACATTGAGGAGTTAGGTTCAATAATAATAGCACATGGAGTCAGAAACATGAACCACTGTTCTTACATAAAAAACAAAAAGGTGTTTTCCACAGGTTGATTTCTATAYGTTAATTTTAGAGGGCCTAAATGCAACCATGTGTGTATCTTAAACCAACTATCAGGGACCAAAACCCACCCATACTAAACCAAAGGCCAGAAAATCAAGTCATGCCAGAGAAGGCTGATGAATTTCTAGTTACACATAAATATTTCCATCTACTGTGAAATTAATTTGAAAACTTTGCAATTGTGAAGCAATATGCATGAATAAAATCAACTTTTCTGGAGAGCCCTTCAAGAAAAACATACATTACTACCCTCTCATGGTTTTTGCCTCCATGTACCAAGTTAGGCRGAAACTGAAGTTTGGATTCAGCAGCACAGTTGCTCTTGGAAGAGAAATGAGCACTGGGAGAAACACCTTTCTGCAGGAAAATCTGTCTATTCCCAGGTGGATTACATGCATTGTGTTCCTGCACGGCCACAGAGCTGAACAGTTAAGCTCCCCTGTTTCCTGTGGAGAACAGCTGTCCTGAGTACTTCCTTGAGTCAGACTTYGTCTGTCTTATTTTCCATACAAATTCTCTGCTTTCTCTTCTGTACAGCAAGGTCATGTCAGTTGAACACTTGGGAACTCACCTCTCCATTGTACAGGCATTGTTTTCATACATAATGTACTTTTTTGTATGTGTTTGCAAGTTAATGATTTTGACAGGCAAWGCTTGTCGTTCATAATACCAGTTCCTGGACACTGCTGACCTATAACCAGATGTATTTAATTATTCCACCTGTCCCACTGCACCCAGTTTTTAGCATCATCTCAAGATGATTCTGTCACCAARACTGCAGGAAAAACAAAAACACTCCAACAACATTTTTAATRTTAGAKAGTCAAGGCATTATTTTATTATCTGGCCAGGATGTTGTTCTGACCAGGATGTACCACAGAAATCATCTCATCCACACAGAGCCTGGGTATGTGCAGAGGAAATAATTTCATAACACATAGTTTTTACTAGAGTTTTAAGATCTTTTATACAGTTAAAACTCATGGAAATTAATTGGGTCAGTGTTCATTGGGTATTTGGTSTCCTATTGGATCCGTATTTCTTTGCTTCTGATGTTAATTAGATCTTCATTCCCTGATGCTCATTTCAATCTTTTCCAGAGATGTCTCCAACTCTGCCAGAGCAGAGTCTGGGATAGATGTTCTGCAAATGGCAGCTGATAGCCCCTTATCCTTTGGGCTTTTTCCAGTCTGTTGAAATGCTAAGCCCATCAGGCCTCACCTAGTGGAACAACATTCTGGAAAGAAACTTAAAATTCTTTTTCCTGGGGCAAAGGCAAACAAAACCTCTTGACTAAAATGATACAAAATTTTTAAAACTGGTACGTTTTCCAGCATTTCCAGTGACCATAATTGTTTCCATGCCCTCAAGACAAGGGTCTTGTTACACTAATTAATTTACAGATACAGCAGGAAACAGTTTTTAAAATCAAGATGGGAAATGTTGTGCAGAAAAAAGAATTGTTATAGCCATTTCATASATGAGCACAGCCACAGAGGGTATAGCTAGGAAGATTTTGGCAGGTTCATACCCATTTAGACTGAAATATAAATTACCCAGAGTCAGTTGAGATAGTATTGCCTGTAGGAATCAAGTTGGACTAAAAGCTACCACACAGCTTATGTGTTTTTCTCCTTGGAAAACTAGCTGGTTCACCCCAAACTAGTCAGAATGGGAATCGTCTGRAGATGAACATCTGACTGGGGATCCTGGTGTCATCTGTGGAGCTACAACCATAACAATATGGCTGTAACTGGAGACCAATTAACTTGCAGATATCTTAAACTGCAAAACTCTTAGGATATTTTGAGTCTGTATTCAAAACACGCTTGCATGGACTTGCTAATGAATGGATTAGCTAAAGTCTGCCATAATATCATTAATAGAAAGTGTACTAGGGTACTATCTCACTTTTGATAAATTCAAAAATTGTGCAGAATATGCTAAAGTATTGAAACCCTTCCCTCTGAGAATAAGGCATACATTCTGAATCATATCAGTGATACTTCACAGTAAATATTTGTATTACTGCACACACAAAGAATATATACTCATAACTGAAAGCCAGAGCAGAAGTCAAATATGAGGCAAGAAAAGMAAACCATAGAAACTGAGAGACTGGAGAGGATGATAGATACTGATGCTTACGAGTGTTTTCAGCCAACGACTGGATCTGACAATGCAACTGTCCTATAAACAGGAGCTAATTACAGTAAGTTTCCCAAGGTCTTTCCCAAGGAACTAGATGCCCTTGGAACATACGAAGAAAGAAATCAAATACGTGGGTGAGCACTGGAAGGTGACTGGCAGCACAAGGAGATGTATATGCCTTACAGTGTGTGTCAACAAAACAGTACTTCAGATTTCAGCTGCAATTGTGACAAAAGCTGTGGTAAAAAATATTAGTGCCTTGTGCCTGTGTTCCTAAGCAGGGTCTGGGGAGGAGGTGGTGAATGGCACAACCTGTCTCCCCTCCACCAGGGCAGAGCAGGCGGAAAGGAGCGAGGGAAGCTGAGCTGCCTGCCTCTAACATCAGCCACAGACAGCAAGAAAAAAGAGAAARGATCCTCCTGCCATACCATGCATGAAAAAGTGAGAGTGGATCTGGTTCTTGTGTGTTAAATATTTGTGGCTAAAGCTATGAAGTGCCTTGCAACAGTTGTCCTTTCATTTTGCAGCTCCTCCACAGGCTGATTTTTAAAGGTGTTTAAATACATAATTTAGCACCTAGATATCCAGACCTCTTCCGTGTCTTCCATCCTTCAACTATAAAGCAAAAATGTTGATAATACTGTGTTTTTTACCATTTCTGCCTTTCTTATTTGTACAATTACAATGCTTTGAAAAGATTCTGCCTCTTGGAAGGAGCTTAGAGAGAAAGTAATATGATGTGTTTGTTGCCAGTCTTTTTAGGAACTACAGGCTTTGTTGTGACAGAAATAATAAMAAACTTAAGGGGAAGTAAAACAGGACATTTACAAGAGAAGATTTTAATCAGAAATAAGAAAGTCTGGGGTCCTGAGTGTAAAAAACCTGACTTATGTAAAAGAAATTTCAACCTGGAATATTAAAAAATGATAGAAAGTGAGTGGACAGTCTTGTCAATWAAAAAATATTTTTCTGGTGAAAGGATGGAGAAAAATGTTAGCAAACTTGTAAAAYAAAGAAAAATAGAAGGAGATACAAAAAATGATTAGTGTCCTACAAGGCATTTTAAGAGAACAGTATTCAAAGAATTAACATACAAGAAGAAACTTGTGCAGAAATGCATATTCAGCAGATTTTCTTTTTTATTTTGTTCACTGTTTGGTCAGTTGAACGCCTGGAGGCAAAAAATTCCTCTTGCACARAATTCAACAGTGATAAATAGTTTGGAAATCACTGAACTCCTGGTTGTGCTTGAGGCATTTGCATTTCAATGTTTCAAGTTTCCAGCCCAGTCAATTTGCTCTGTGCTGGAAAGCAGGTGAGGACATCATGAGGACATTTTCTGTGAAAGTAGGTGAAAGCTGTTTCCMTGAGAATTATGCAGCCATCAGTACTTTCACTAATCCTTATTGCATTTTCCTCATTATAATATTTTTCAATTTATAACATCCTSTAGAATAATATGATGTAAGACAGCCTGCTAATAACTTTGCTACACATCTGTCTTCATAAAATACCTATAAAAATGTGAAAGCTTTTTTTTTTGTGAGACTGATTACAAAGAGGGTTTTATGAATAAATTTCTTTTTGAAACTAGTGCTTTAAATTGAGCACATTTTTTCAGATTCAGATAGGATACTTAGAAGTTATGTACCATAGGAAGTAAATGGTATGAGTAATGCAATAAACCATAAAAGTAAAGCATAAACAAATTGAATATTTACCACATAGCTGGTAATACATCATAACATTGTAGTTTATAGGGTTTTTGTATTAGCTGCTGTGCCACAGCAACACTTACAACAAGGGATAGAATGACACATGGCGGACTGTTGGACACTGTTTTGTTATAGTCAGATTTTAAAAGTCTCTAATTTGGTAGGAGTCTGTCTCCTTCAAAAGAATGATTGTTGCAGTAGTGGTGAACCAACAGGTGTTAGCAAGGCAGGCAGCCTTGTGAATTAAGAGTATGGAAACAAGTGTGTAAGGGGAAAGTGGGAGCTGTTCCTRAGTGTACCTGGCATCTGAAGAAAGACCTGTTGGCAAGGTGCTCATCCAGTAGAAGACATACTGTGAAAATGGCCCATAATACAATCTGGTGGTTGCTTTTTGGGGGGAAGGGGTGGCTTTTGGGTTTTTTTTTTAATCAGAAAACATTCTATTATGTTAAAAAGCCAAGTAYTCAGAAAGTAGGAAACGAAAATGAATGAGATTTTACTTCTTCCTGTTTATGCATATGAATTATGATCAGCTCCTTAATGTGATTGGAAGAGGTAGTCAGCTGTTTTTTAGTTCACTTAACCAGGCTGAATATTCAGATATTCTGAAATAACGTGATCAGAAAGCCAGTATTAAATGGTAATATTCACTTAGAAATGCTGAGAAATTGTGGGAACAGCTTCCCTTTCTGTAATAAAACAAAAACTAAAAGCCAAGAAATATATAATTTAAGGGCTGCAACACTTAAAGCAGAGAGAGTGTTTCAAATAATTCAGCAAGAGTCAGGTCAAGATAAGCAAAAGAGGCACTGATCAAATGAAACAAAAAGGGGCTGTGGGGCAGTTATTATCATAAATTTAAAGGCTACAGTATTATGCTCAGGAAAGTCATTGGTGAGACAATCTTATTGCTGGCATTTCTTACCTTTTAACTGCTTGATTTGGCRTTCTTAACAGCAGGGTCTTTTAACATCTTTTTTAATGAACTCTACCCATGCTYCTGGCATGAAAGTAGGCAGCAGTTCTATTTGGTACAAAATTATTTCATCCACAGAGCCACCGGCAGAGAACAGCATATTAAAAGTGTAACTCACTGGAAACTTCTCTTGTTGGTTTCCTTTTGTTTGTTTGTTTGTTTGTTGGTTTTTTGTTTTTGTTTTTGTTTTTTTTGCCACATCTGGTCTCGAAATGAGCTTCTCAGTTCTGAGGCTCAAGGAAGTCTAACCTGGAAGCAAACACTTAGCACTTGCCATGTCCCCTGCTGAACACAATCTTTGTGCCCCTGGGAGGCAGTGCCTGGGCCATATTGCACAAAAGCATAGAAGGAATAAAAAAGTTGTTTAAGAGGCCACTTGGAAATCTCTCATGTCTCAAAGGAATCATGTCAAGTTAAAAATCAATCATGTCAGGACATGACATGGTCCCATCCCAGCTCACTGTCCAGTCCTTAGCCTGGGCATTYCTGTTTCCATGAGCCCTGAGTATTGGAAGGGAGCACTCTGGAGCTGTTTTAAAACTGGAAAAGCACAAAGATATTTTTATTCTGACTACACTCTCTGCACTGGTTGTGCCCTCAGCTGGCCATCATAACAAAAACTGGACTCAGTGTTACTGTGTGTAGTAGTTTTCAACTCTGTGTAAGCATACAAAACTGACACAACTGATCAAAATTACAGCTTGACAAATAGAAATAGGCAAAAAGCTTCGAAAAAAACCAAAGAAAAACAGATTTAGGAGAAAATCTCATAACAAGCAGGGTTGTAGACGAAAAGAGTGGGTGGTAAAAACACAGCACAACAATGCAACAAACAATTGAAAAATAGCTTCCACTTTCACCATGGATGGAGGTTTCACCAAGAACCAAAGGAGAGGATTGCAAGGTTTGGGAAGACACTGGGACACCACAGATCTTTTCTCCCTGGCATTGAGGGCTTCTCAGGGAACTGCCATTAGAAATTACATTGTTGATGGTTTCAACTAATCCTTGTTCTGCCTGGAAGGTGAGATTTACATTATTGCCCTAGTTCCCATGTGCCATCACTTGTTACCACCTCATTCCTTCCTTTTTCTCTCCTTTAATATAATCTTTTATAAATAAGTAACTAAATTAAGAAAATTCAACTTAGCTACTCCAGAATTMATTTTTCCCTGTCTTATGGCTATAAGCACTTCACTGCTCATAGTAATGTTAAAACAGCAATGTTAAAMAATGGTGCACATTTGCTGTATGCTAACATTGACTGTAGGGCCATGTGCTGTGAAAATCACCCTTAACTGGGGCTGAAAATGTTGGAAACCTGAAGGAGAAGCTTCATTTTCAATCTTGCACTTGTATTTTGGTTGTACTTTCTGCAAAGAATCTGCTTCAGACCTTTGAAGAGTCATAAAACTTCCAACATGTCATGTCATAAAAATTAATATTAAAATCTTTAATAGAATTCAAGAATAATGTCAGAGTTTTGTCTTGCTAAAAGGAAAGAGAAAGGAGTATCTATAAGCTGAAATTATTGTTGTGAAACTTCAGGTTGAAATACCAAGGACTAATCTATTTAAAGGACTCTACAACAGTGACTRTGACATTGTACTGAGCAGTCTGCAACCTCTTTGTAATAAAAAAAACCCATATTGCTGAATTCTTTCATGTTTGGGTRGGGCATACTAGCATTTTTATCTGAACAGAGACTTTTGCTCCAACAAATAGAAAAACAAACAAACAAAAAAAAGCAAAATCCCTTCCCTGCAGAGGTGGGTGCACAAGAGAAAACTTGTAGAATYCTGCAAGGATGCTGCCGGGTTGACCTTTTCAGAAGCTGCTTTAGTTTTGTTGTTCTCTTCACCTGCCCCACAAGAAGTGCTCACAGAACAAGGAAACACTAAAATCAAAGAACTTTACATCTGACAGCTGAGAGCATTGAGAGCTGGGGTGGGCATGTGGGAGGCACAAATCCCTGCTTCTGGTAATATTATGGCACAGTAGGCCTGTAAGGTAAAATATAAAGTGCAATCCCAGATCTTCCATTTGCAGTYAGGTTGGTCCAAGAGGATTTAACATCAGGATCATAAGTTTGCTTCTTCMTTTTTTTATAAAAGGATAAGTTTAATAAAGTCTGTGTTTTGTTAAAGCTACTGAGGGACACATGGGAGGGACCTGTTCTCTGAAAATATGAACATGCCTTCAGGTTAATATTTTCCTGTATAAATAGTTTGCCTCACCTGAGAAGAATGATTTAGAAAACACCTGCTGTGAGATGTAATTAGAGCACGAATAYGTGCAAAACTATGAGTCTGCTGAGACCTCGTGAGGAGCAGGAGGTGCTCAGTTCCTTTCCATGCCTGCAGAGGTTTAGGGTTCAAAAACATTCTCTGTGACTCAGATACTGCAAATTATATTCACTAGGACTGTAAATCATTTGCCAAAAAAAGTGGGTGGCTATGTGATTAGCACACACTGAGTAGGGAGAGWGACATAAATTACTTAGAATCTCTTTTTTGCCTGAGTCATGTATGCTTAAAGCTACAACTGCAGCAAGGTTGAATGTGATCAAACAGAAGTTCCATTGTAAGGGCTTTGTGAAAAGCATTTAAATTATTTCTGAGAGAGAATAGTCTATTTGGCTACYTGAAGATGTAAAAATAAGTTATTTAATAAAGAGTTTAATTTAAAAGTTTTTACCTACGGATCTACGGAGTCTCTATTGAGCAAAGAAAAAAAGAATCTGTGAATATTGCATTAATTACATTAGCATTTTGTTCAGACAGRCCTGAAGCCTCATAAGCAGTAAACCTGGGCTTTTAGTGAGCAGCTAATACATCAGTTCTTCAGTTGGAAAGGAATTGYATGCTTCTATTTCTTCAGGAAAGCTGCAAAGAGCTCAATTGTCTAGGAGTCTCCTACAAGGCAATTGTTCCTAAATGTTGAAATATTAAATTTGAGGGAGTTCCCCAGTTTTCAACACTGAAAAGGATACCATTTGAAGTAGGTTTTAGATGAGGTGAAGATGAGCCATGGTATTTTAAATGAAATTAATTTTAGCAGTAACCTGTGTATWTATAGTTCTAAATAAGCTGTATTCATCTTCCAGCTGCATAATTTCTGCAAGACATAAAATAGGAGATAACTGYGTTATTGGAGAGATAGCAACTAAAGTAAATCTTAGATAAATCATTGTTCAACAAATTCAGTGTCAAAAATCTGACCTGAAGGAACAAAACTAGTAGGMTCTCCCTAGTATAGAGCTGCATTCAGTGTTTTATAGTGAGGAAACAGATAAATGCTTGAATTTTCTAAATGAGCTGTTTAATTTTAATCAGCCATGGGGGAAAACGTCTCAAAAATTAGAGCAAGAATTGGATACCTACCCAAGCTTCAGGCACTTCACCCTGCTGGTTCAGGAGCAGCACCCTTCTTTCACACCCTTACTTCCAGACCAGCTAATTAAGTGCAGGTTCAAGCTCAGATGGTTCTCCATCTTTTAACTATTGTAATCCATTCTGGCAGGCAGAAGCACAGTGAGCTCTTGTAGTTATCCCTGGGGCAATTGACAGAGATAAGAAACACTTAAGCTCCTAAGCTGTGCAAAACACAGGTTTTCTTGTTGATTTTTTTTCCCTTTTGTAAATATACGGTCTAGGGACTATRGTTTTCTTTCCTCATATATGAAGGAGACATCCTTCTTTTCCTGTCACTYTTTTTCTGTCTTAGTCTTAACTGATATTTTCAGAAAAGCTTACAATTAGGATGAATCATTCCTAGAGAACGCCACATTCTCAGCTGCTCTAAATCAGTGCAGCTCCAGTGAGGTTACTCTGGCTGCAGTGCAGATAGACCAGGTCACAGGACACCTTCTGCCCCTCAGAGATCTCAGGCAGGTTCAACACATCTGGCAGAAGCACTCTAATGCCTGAAATAAAGCCAGGCCTCCACAACTGTGAGGCTAATATTTTGGTCTTCCTGCCACTGAAATTACCTCCATGTGGTATTTCACATATGACAGACTGAAAATGATTTACAAATTGCCTAATTTCTTGACCATTTGCAATCACAGATACAGGAACTATTTAATTTCAGTTTTATTCCTTCTACTCTTATCTCTGTCTAACACCTGCTAAGAAAAYATATAGTATCACTTTTTATTCTTTGCTTTCAGGGTCTTTCACTGCTTTATCTTGCTTATTTGTTACAAATATTTTCCTGTTGGGGCCTCAACTCCTGAAATGAAATCTGATTRTGGGACAGAGTTTCTAAAATAATTTATCTCATATTTTCTTTCTGGTTTGAAAAGAAGCACAAAAAGAAAACAAAATGCTTCCTCTATACATTTCTGGTTTTTTTTTTTTCTCTTCTTTTCTTCTACTCAGCAGGTGAATCAAGAAATTTCACAACAAAATAGATATGGGTTGGCTCAGGAGATACAAATATTTTGCAGCTTGTCCTTATGAACCCTTACTACAATGACTAACTCCAGTTGGTATGGGCAAAAACACTCTCAGAACTACATCAGCAGGTAGCTGAAAGCATCTGAGTACTCCCAGCACAGAATCATAGACTAYTSTGAGTTGGRAGGGACCAATAAGGATCATCRAAGTCCAACTCCTGGCCCTGCACAGGACACCCCAAGAGTCWCACCMTGTGCCTSAGAGCAYTGTCCAAGMRCTTCTTGAKCTCTGSCAGGCTGTGCTKTGACCACTGCCCTGGGGAGCCTGTCCCAGTGCCCAGCCACCCTCTGGGTGAAGAAYCTTTTCYTAATATCCAYCCTAAACCYGCCCTGRCAYAACTTCAGGCCATTCCCTCTGGTCCTGTCACTGGTCACTGTTACAAATGGATGTYGGARTTTGGATAAGTCCTTGCCTTTTGCTCAGGCCTCTGACAGCAGGCCCTAACTTTACTGAGGCAGCCAGCACCTCAATACCCACTCTTGTTCCCAAGTTCTTTARTAATGGCTGATTCAGTCTATTAAAGAATGAATTATTTATTTAAKAGACACAAAACTAACARATACAAGACTTRACACAGACTGTATACTACTCAGGAATAAGAACAAAAATAAAAAACAAAGATAACTACTATAAGGTGAACATACAGTGCACAAGAAGGTGTGCACCTTCTCAGTTACAGCTAGCAAAGAAATAGTATAAGCTTAGGATTCAATGTGTCTTACCATCCAATTGTTGGTGTAGCACAAATCCTTGTCCTCAATTCCCATGAAAGTAACCATGGATTTGCATCCAAATTCCAGGAGAGAAGTTCCTCTTGCCTTCTACTTAGGGTATGTGTGTAGAGGTTTCTGCCTTTGTGATTACTACATGTGCTTTTAAAGTTTGTAAAACACTGTCCCTCAGTCAAGAATATTTCCTATATCTCTTCCCACATCTTGTTTCCAGACTAAGATGTTGATTCTTTGCTGAGGCCTGAGCCCTTTTGGCCCCAGAGAGGAACCCTAGCTGGGCCTTTTAGCCTCTAGGTTATCTCTTTATCACCAGCTGTCTGTGGCAGAGAGGAGGGGTGGGTAGACATCCTGCCACAGTCACCAAAGAGAAGAGCTCAGTGCCTGCCCCTCCTCTTCCCCTCATGAGGAAGGTGTAACTGCAGTGAGTGTGACCCTCAGTCTCCTCCAGGCTGAGCAGACCCAGTGCCCTCAGCTGCTCCTCATAGGGCTTCCCCTCAAGGCCCTTCATCAACTTTGTCGCCATTCTTAAGACATTCCCTAATCACTTTTTCTTACATTGTGTCACCCAAACCTGCCCCCCAGCACTCGAGGTGAGGCTGCCCCAGTGCAGAGCAGAGCAGAGCAGGACAATCCCCTCCCTTGCCCAGCTAGTGATGCTGTGATGGCCCCCAGGACAGGGCCGGCCCTCTGGCTGCCAGGGCACTGCTGGCTCGTGTTCAGCTGTCTGTCCACCAGAACCCTCAGGGTTCTGTGGCACTGCCTTCCAGAACTCATTCCTCAGCCTGTCTGGGTATCTATCCTGTGTTGTCCTGTCCCAGGTGCAGATTCCAGCCCTTGACTTTGTTATATTTCACACATTTGGTGATTGCCCATCTCTCTAATTTGTTGAGGTCTCTCTGCAGGAGCTCTCTGCTCTAGAGAGAGTCAACAGCTCCTCCTAATTTAGTATTGTCAGCAAACCTACTTTTATATCAAAGAAAGCATAAATCAGTCAATGTGGGAAATGTGAGGCCTTCTCTTCTTCCACAACAGCCGKGTGCATTATCTAACATAGTTTGAATGAAATAAATGCACAGATTACTGAAGTAAGATCTTGCAGTTTTAGACTTGCCTTGTCCATTCAGTGCTTCATCTTTGTGATCTAAGTAAATCTGGTTTTAATTGCTGCTTTCCTCCCAATTAGTGCTATGCAGTTCTGTACATGACTGGGCTTAAGGAAACTTCTCTGTTGCAAGGTGAAAGTCTGAGATAGACCCCAACAAATCATCTGCTGTGAGCAGTGAGATTGGAGGAGATGACCTATACTGTTCTTTATGACTCTATAAGCCTAGTTTTTCAGACAGTGTAACTTTTATTTTATTTTTTTTTTAATGTAGCACTGCATTTTTAACAGGCATCTTTTTAGTATTTGAACAGTTGATCTATGGAGCCTTCATGACTGTGAGAAATCTTTTGCCATAACCTCTCTCTTTAGAACAGGGATAAATAGTAATTAGACTGATGAGAAGTAGTTTTTAAAAATATGTAAAGTTCAAATGAGAGTTTGTTTTTATATCAATTTTTTTTAACCAGTGCAAAAGGAAAGATTTTACCTTACAGTTTCAGCTCAGTTTGAAAAAGTCTAAATTGCCTTTTGGGCATAGTTAAAAAACAGATGCAAGGTGACACATAGTCTGAGGTACTTCACCCATCCCAAAGCCAGGGGATCAGGATTTTGTCTGATGGACTTTGCAGAAGGAAAAGAACCCTCTCTGGTAGTGTTAGAAAGTGTTCTATAGTTATAGACTTCCATTTAGCTTTAAATAATAAAATGTTTTTCTGGACTATGGGCTAGAGCTCTCCTTGCTCTAGCAAGGAACCCTTGGACCACACTATGATTCTCATAGCAGTTTACTGCTAAATTAATTGAATTGTCCTAAGAAGGGCAATATATGAAAGAAAAATCTACTATCTGGTGATACAAGTTTGCATTTCTTCTGCTAAGGCAAAGTGTGGATCAGAAAGTAAATCCCCTCCTACTTCCCTCTCTTCCTCTCTGATTTTATCTAGTCTACTAAATATATTTGCACTTTTAAAGCACAGTTTTAAAGAACTATTCAAAGAATCCAATTCAAATTCATTTATTGGGCCATCACACCATTTTTTTTTGCAATGAATTAAATTGCTGAAAAGATTTTGCCAACTTTTACCTGTGGTGGTGCATGTTATCTCAAGCTAGTTCTGTGAATTTCCTTTGTTTACATCTGTCTATTTTAGCAGAGACCAACACATACTTCTCCTCCAATGTCTTTACTGTGCTCCTGACTGCAGAGTCACACAGAAGTACCCCAAGTTCTTTTCCCTTTGTAGCCCYAACTTCTCCCTTTTCTGCAACTATTACAGCATTGGGATTCCATTAGTATGAGGATATTCTGCATGGCATTTCAGTTGACCAAAATTTTTATAGCTGTATTATATATGAATCACTGCAAGATAATGTTGTTACAGGCAGCACAGCAATGGTGGGGCCTGTCTGAAAGAAACTTATRTCCTTAGATTTCCTGTCTTGCTTCTTACATGTATAAGATGCACAAGACATAAATAGATGTATAAATGGCATTGGTGTTGAAGAGAACGAACGTAATGTAGGTCCAGAAGTGCAGCTATTGGGAAAAGCTCCTGTGTGTGGTGATTACAAATTCTGTGTTAGCAAAATATCCTCCTGGATAATTTATAGCCCATGACAGTGAAAAATATCTAAGTTAAAAAAGCAAGTGTGTGATCCAAAAATTATTGAAGTCAGTGGGCATCTTTCCATTGGCWTCAGCAGACTTTGTCAATGATGTAAAAGTGGTTAAAGGGATTKAGCTCAAATGTTCCAGTAGTTGCCCTCTAGACTTGAAAGCAGGGGGAAAATTTTAGCCCAGAAAAAGGATTAAAAAAAGGTGGATGAAAAAAAAGTATGAAATAATTATCTGCAGTAGGAATTTTCATGATTGAACAGATACACCAAGAGGAAGAGGTGCTAGCTCTCTCAGAAAGACTCACTACAAGCTAATATGACTGGTTCAGTGTAACCCAAAGACAAACAATGAAAATCACTCATGCCTAGATTATACAAAGATCTGGATGGTAGGTAAYAAAGGGTTAAGGACAGATAGCTTCAAAGATGCTAGAAGCTGATATTATTTCTTCTATTTGGTTGCTAAGATTTTAGCATATACTTCTAGCCTTGGTAGCTGGAGGCTACATCTTCTGCTACTGTCCTTGTAGACTTTAAATCAGTTTCCTGATTGAATTTAACACAATTTGGATTAGACACTAAGTTAATTGTCCTTAAGATTGTTCTTATGTSAAGAAGGTAGATATTTTACTTTTAGACTACCTATGACCATAAACATTCCTTATTAATGTGTATACTTCAGGAGAGTTTTAAATTTACTCTGAGAAGCCAATCAAAAATGAAACAGAAAATACTACAGTGAATTTTTTGCAGATATAAAAACTGATTGATATGCCTTTAAAAATATTAGGAGGGTTTCATTAAGATCACAAAAATATTTTCCAACAAGCTATATGATACTMATGGCTTTTCATGATGGTTTTACCATCCACACCAAAGCTATTGATTYAGCAAAATGTGGTTTAATTTGAAAGCACTTATAAAATCATTCTCTGAATTCAAACAGGAGAGAAAATATTTTCCTCTCTTTCTTTTCTTTTTTTTATTTACATCTTGCTCTTTCTTTCTTAAAATCTTACATTCTCTTCCTCTCTCCACCCACCTCCCCCATTCTGCCTTCCTCTCTCACTGCAGCCTAATTTCCTCGCATGTTTTCTCTTCTATTTCCTTCTTGCTTTTTGTCTTCCCTTCCCTTCCCTTCCCTTCCCTTCCCTTCCCTTCCCTTCCCTTCCCTTTCCCACAGCTTCTAAATGATGCTTTAGCAAATCTTTTAAACATTGATGCAGGAAAAAAAATACATGCAGTATAATATAATTTTTATTCTCTCCTTGGATGCATGTGACACCAATACCTCATGTCTTCATTAGCAGGGAAAAAAGCCCACCTTGTATGTRCATTTAACGGGGAATGAGGGGGGTAAAAAATCAGAACAGTAATCCAGAACAGCAAACAAACTCCCTCCTTTGAGGGAGCCATGGGAAGTGACAACATACTTTCATTTTCCTACCTTTGGGGAAAGACTTTCAAAACAGTTCTGGGCATGATGTCCAAAACCTACATTTGAAGTCAAAGTATATAAGCCAYTACATTCAAAGAGCTTTAAGCATCTGTCTTAAACTCACCAAGGTAAGGAAATTCAGAATTAGGACTGTAACTCCATACTTAACTCACACCTTTGTAGTCAGTCCATATGGAATGACAGATCACCCACTGCTAAGAGACCACTGTGATTCCAGCTTTAATGTTGAATGTCTTTGCTCTGTAAGTGCTGAACTACATCTGGACTGTTAACCTATTTGTTAGTTTTTCTTTTTTTTTTTTACATTGATGGGGATAAAAGCAAATAAAAACATATGAAAGCTTATGTTTTGGAATAGCTTTTATTTTAATTTTTGTAATTTCTGGGKTTTTTTTCCAATGATCAAATTTGGAAGAAAAACTAATTATGGGAAAAGYCATACTTTTTTACTATGATCTTATGCCAAGTTTCAATCCAGTGCAAAATTTTACAGTCATGTGAGCCTCTAAAAGGAGAGGTTTATAATGGAAGCATTGACAAACTCTTAAGCAGAGCAAGGCAAATAGGTGTCTCTATAATATTGCTCAATAAGAACTTTGTAATTACAGCCCTCACAAAAAGGTGGGAGTGAGTATAGGGGGAATGAAGGATTTTCCTCCATGTGATATTTCTGGCATAATTTGTGCTGAGGTTTCTTGAGCCATAACCACAACTCWCTTCTCCACTAACAAAATATTAATGATACAACAGTTTTTCACTAGATTGTAGAAAAAGAAATTTTTGTTTTCTTACAAAAAACCGTATTTTATTGCTTACCTTTCAATTGTAGCTAAGAATATGGTTTTGAAATTTCTCTAATTTATGAAAATTGTCCTTCTCTTGTGGGAGAAAAATGTGACATTTCAGCAAAATCACACTTCATTCCAAGGAAATGGATTTTGTGGAGTTTTATTTTGTGAGTTCAAAATCTCCACTGTCAAGTCCTTTGAAACTATTCCTCTTTATCAAAATTTAAACAAGCATAAAAACTTTTCAGTGATTCATTCAGTCAGGTTACTCAGCTGCAGCTTCATCTTTAAAACTTTATGGTTATGATCTTTCATCTGTAATTCTTTCTATGTTGCATTAAAGATCACCCTTGTCTGCTTGGATGTGTCATTTTTTCTCCAACATCAACACATTGMTCCTGTAACATCCTCCAAAGAAGAATAACCACAGAAAAGGCCTTGCAAATAACTTTTCAGGATTGGACCACATGGAAGAATACTGTAACTGTGATGTCATGTAGGATATCTATCTCTAGGACAGGCAGAATGAGGGGAAAGAAAAAGGAGAGAGATTATCTAGTAATTTCATATRCAGAGAGACATGGAAATATTAGCAAAAGTGTGGAAATGGACAGAAACATAAATCAAGGTATTCTGGTGAGATTAAATACTGAGTGTAAAAGGTGTAGGCTTTTGGCAAGTATTCTTGAATATGAATGTCTTTTTTTTGTTGGTTTTTTTTTTCATTACACACTAATGGTCAATGTTCTTGGCCCTTATTTGGGTCACATTCCCTTTAACCTGTCTTTGAGCTGTTCTTTTCTTTTTTTTTTTCCATATAGTCTTTGATTTATAGTGCATTAAATAAACCGAGATTAGCTTCCCTGAAACCAAGAGAGTTTTATGCCAGCATAAATCTGATGTAGCTGAAAAGACAGCTCAACTTTGAGGACATCAGAATTTGGCTTTAAATTACAGTATTACAAACAGCAAAAAAAATTTGAGTCTATTCTATCAAATCCTGCAGGAAAGACAAATAATCCCTCTTTGGATCTTGTTCTCCAGGTTCACTRTACATGTCCATTGCTAGGCCCCATTGCTCTCCTTTATCCTTGCTGCTGAAAGATCAATTCCTCCTCCCATTCCTCTGCGGTGGGTGAAAGGATGGCAGTGGTGTAAACTGAAGGCAAAATGCTTTTGATCTAATCAGACAAACGCCCCTTAGCACAGATGCTGATGGAGACAGCATCTTCCCCTCCAGCCACAACCCATGAAAGGCACAGCAGAAGCTGTGCAGCATCGGCCTCTGGGCAGCATTGCTGTTGCCTTCAAAACTGATGAGATTTTGCTCAACAAAAGTGCATGCCCAGAGCAGCAGGACTGAAGCTGTCCCTTGATGATTTAACATCCTCTTCACCTCCCTGCCTCATTGTGAAGAGTATTGTAGCCTCCATCTCACAAAACAGCTGCATCACTCTCATGCCAGATGGGACTGGYGATACAGACCCAACTCCTTTGACTGCTTTTGACTGCATTGACCTTGAGGCCAGAGATTTTCCCAGGGCTGCCTCATATTGTTGTTCCAGAATTATATGTCCTTCAAAATTGTTGCTGAACTACAACATGTATTTTACTGTCCATATGTTCAATTTTTTTCGTACAATAATTTAAGAACATATAAAAATTTATGTATGAATCACACACATGCAGGTGTGAGCTATATTATGCTCAAAAGACCCAAACCAACCATGCTGTCTTCCCTTGCATGGGATTAATGGCTCATCCATCTTTGTCAATTACTATTCCACATAGCTACATTTCTTTCAATTTCTAACATGTATATGGAATTTCTTCTTTAAAGTCAAAGGAGTTTTACTACACTCTCTCCTCGAGTCACAAATCGGGTAAGAAACCATGTGGCTGTGCCTCAGCATCTACTACATGTTTTAATTTGGATTTAGGTAAAGCTTCCAGTGAATGGTWATAGTCTGTCGTAGCATTAAAAGCATTGACAAAAATAGGAAAATTGTTCTACTGCAATAAGATACCTGAGAATCCACCCATATGCTCACAGGCATACTTAAATTTGGGGCCTCATGCTCATTTCACTCTAAGATACACCATTCTAGAACAGAGATGTTAGGCAGTCCYAAACAAACCAGCTTGGGTTCTGTGAGTTTAAAATGTCAGGTAATAGAAAAAGAAAATTAGTAACTCCTGAAAATTATTTCAGGATATACACCCTATATACCAGAATATACGCCCTATCCATGGCTGACCTTCATGCCACAACAGAAATGTCTATGTATTTGCCACAGTGGAACAGCAAACACAATGTRTATGCAATTTTGCCTTGAAAAGTTATATTGGTGATGCAGGAATAATTTTTTACTGGTGGAGGATTTAYGTTTGAAAGCCTAATGTAACTTAGRCTTAAATTTCTAAAGGTTTAATTTTTGCTGAGTGTTTAAAGAAGGAAGAGAGGGGAAAAAGACAGAGAAAAATTCATCGTAGCACTGGTAAGCACATATCATGGCCCTCTATCCACAGGACACAGTGGTGGCTATTGTGCTGCATGGCCAAACTCAAGACTCTGGCTTTGCCTGAAAATGTAGGGCTGCTGAAGTCTGCAGTTGGCACTTGGTCTTTCAGCACATGTATGTAATGTTAATATTGCATGGAGACTCTGCTGAGCCACAGTACCTACWGGCCCCTCTCTTCCTCACCCATTCCTGAGAGGCTTAAGGCAGTGTGTGTGTGTGTCTGTAGGGATATCTGCTCTTAYTGGTCTGCAACAATGTGGACAGAGCTGCAAGTGACAGGCCCAAAAAAGCACAAGAGCCCTGGTAGCTGTTTTGGTGGCCTTGAGGGGAAAAAATGCAGGACAAATCTGCCTTCAGAAGTGCTGCTTRCATTTCTGAAGTAACAGTTGTGCTTATATAAAGCACAGATACATATAAATATTTCAKATGAGTATTTCCCAAGAGACCCTTTATACTGTGCAGAGGGACAACAGCCTTTGATGGGCTATTTTTGCTTGTGTGCGAGGCCATTTTGGATCTTGTGCAGAGATTGTGACAAAATCCCCATTTACTAAACTTACTGAGATTATTCCTCCCTTGGCCATATGATCTGGGACAGCACCCCATCCTCTTGAAAAACTCTCTGGTTGATTGTGATATTTCCACCATGTTTTGCATATTAACTTAATTGCCTTACAAACCATTGCAAAACTCCCAGCTTAGTTACAAATCACTTCCATTTCCTTTCTGGGTTTGTGGCACTTAGGGACATGGTTTAGTGCTGGACTTGGCAGGCCTGGGTTAGGAGTTTGACTTGATGATCTTAAGGGTCTTTTCTAACATAAGTAATTCAATGATTTTATGATTTTTTTAGGGGAAAAAATAGGCAGCCAGAAGTACCTGAAAAAGGCARAGAGTATTATATCTCTTTGCACTTGGATATTAGTGCAGTTCTGTTTTTCCACATCAGAAAAGTAAAACTAGAAGAGGGAAAAGTAATAAGGATATGGACAAATGTGTGGACAAAGTAATGAAGAAACTTCTGCAGGAAGCAAGGAAGGAGGTTTACAGCCTAAAAAAGAGACGCAGCATAAACATTATTAGTGCACATACTGAAAACCTAAGAAGGCATAAACAGCTCAGAGAATATGATTAAGAAAAGATTATTTATACTATCTCCATACAAAACCTGGGGAGATATCGAATAAAAGGTTCACTTGTCAGAGTGAAAGCCTACAAATGGCTGTACTTACTAACCCATAAGAAACCTTTGTGGAAGTCACTGCAGAGGTTATGTAGCCCAACACTTTTTTGTGATTGGTGAAACCCTTGGAAATACAATCCAACAAAGGCTGTTAAAACTAATCTTCTATCCCTGTCTCAGAAATCACAGGCCACTTAAATATGGAGAAAAATCTTGGTGAAATGTTTATCACAGACACTTGTGTGAAAGAGGGAGAAGCAAGGGCTAACTTTCTTWAAGATTTATGAGTGATTTCTAATCTCTCTGTGTATTTTTATGATTCATAAAAAGGCCATTCTGACTGGCCTTAACTCAGGACTATTGTYAACCAAATTTAATATTTTATCAGGAGAAGATAAAACAATAGTGAACTAAAACACTCATAGAAACAACAACATAAAACAATAAAATTAATAATCCTTACAACTCTGAGAATTAACCTTTGCATTTCCATCAGGAGAAGAAAGAAAGAAAGATAACTTGGAATCTCTGGGTTTTTTTTCTATGCAAAAGTTATAAACCATACCAAATTTAGATGATTATTGAAAGAAATAACCYGGGAAAGCCCATGGATACCCAGTGCCAAAATCCACGGTAATTCCAGCTCCCTAGCTGCAAGGTTTTGAATATCTCAGCAAAACACTTTATTAGTGAAAAAAAACAGTAGACAAGTCAAATCAACGAACAACCAATGATGCAGAGAGGATGAAGTGTAAGAAATTTTATATCTGTAAGCAAAGGAGAGACAGAGAAGAAAAACTGTGTTATATGRCATCCTTCTTTCCACAGCAGGAGAAAAAAGCCCCATGAGGAACCACAGCACTCTTTTTCTTCTTATATTAATTATTAGAGCAGGACACATCACAAGGAAATATGAAGAGCCAGAAGCAGCAGAGGCATTCTTCAAAAAGCTGGGAATTGAATTGCATTGCAAGTTGGATTTCAACAAAATGAASTCACAGAACTTGAAGAAATACCTTAAGATTGCTACCCAGTAATGCAAAAATTGGAAAATACATTTAAAGGGAAAAAGAACCTCTGGAGGAAAAGAGAGGAAATAAGAAGAGAAAAATCAGCATAATATGCAATAGAGAAAGAAAAGGATGCCAGGTGAAAAAGAGCTTCTACAGTCAGTGTAATTCATGGTATTATTATCATTATAGTGATATACTGAAACCTTGAAATCCAKGTTCCTTGCAGATGACTATAAAAGATTTCTAGTCAGCCATCTAAGACGTAGGTATTTTTGATTTGTTTCTAGAGCTAGGGAAGATAAATGCCATGGTCTTCAGCACCCCTAAAAATTTATGACCAGTGGACTTCAGTRAGATTCAGCAGCCCTGGGATTTCTTTATTTCTTTCTATTTAATTTTTGCTGGGGAAAAAAAAATCCAGAGAGATTATCTGAATAGCACTGTACTAGGTGTTAGTATTCTTCTGTAAGGGTTATTATTTTATGACATGGAAGAGCTGAGATCAAATCTTAAGTCTTAATCAGAGGATGGACTGAATCATATTCTTCTACAACTGGAGTCTGTACCTTCACTATTGGCATGTCTTTGAAATTTCTCGGTTCCCTGCCTCATTTTGACATCTTCCTGGAGATAAAAAAAACCCCAACAAACCACCATATAAATATTTTTTGTTAAACTTTTAGCAAAACTAGCTTAAACTCACGCACACACACACACACACACAAACAACAACAATAAAAAAACCAACCAACCAACCAAACAACCAACCAAACAAACAAACAAAAACCACCTTCCAGGAGAAGACAATGTCATACAGGAAAAACCCCCAACTTCACTGGAAAATCCTTTCTTAGACCTATGATGGCAATGGAAAGATATGTAATAGGAAACATAAAGACAGGAGATGGAACTGCTGAAGTTAGCAAATTCATATGAATATTCTAATGCAATGTGACCCACTAAATTTCAAAGTGTTCCCAACAATGGATTCCGTGGTGCTTGGACATCAAATGGCAGCTTCGTTAGCACCTCCCTCCTATAACAGAGGGGGAGCTAACCATTTAGAACCTTAAACCTCACTAAAAATTGTGTGACTTAACTTTCTATGTGATGTGAGAGAAATGAAGTTTGGCTCCCAGACTGGAGAAACCWGCATTCCTAGTAGTGAGACTGGACAGATCCTGTGATCTCAGTGACACACTGGCACTGATACAGCAAGCTTCCTGACCCAGACTTTCTCTGAAGCAGTCTGGTATTTAGCAGTGTGAACAGCTGCTTTGCAGTKAGTGGTATGAATTCCTTGTTAGCAATGTTGTGATTAAGATGTGCTTTTCTGGGAGTATGCATATTTTTCCTTCAGCTTCATGACCTCTCTCTTCCWCTCTCCACAAAGGGTTTAATTTCTCCTACAATTAACCTCATTTTGTAGAACAAGAGTGTTTCATTAAAATTCATTGCTTAACTGAGGAGAGATTAATCACAGAATCACAGAATATTCTGAGTTGGAAGGGACYCACCAAGTGAATGGCCTGTGTGGAAGATACAACTAATTTACGTATCTTGCTGGTTTATGGGGAGATGCTTCAAGTCTCAGAGATTTCTTTAGCTCTCCAAATCAAATAAATACCAACAGCACCTCATGTTGTCTTCCAAAGCAAATCCTTAGTACGTGAAGGAGAGATAACCATAAAAAGATTCAGTGCTTACCTCTCACTTCTTCTTGGGGTTGTTACAGCAAAGCAGCAAAGATATGAAGAAAGGGTAAATTATGGGATGGAGGCCAGAAAAGCCATTCTCACATTCATGTGAGCTCGTCAGTCTGCTGGAAGGGATTTTACTTATATGTCTAAAACCCTGTGACTTTGCATCACAAATAAAAATTTCAGCTAGGTGTAACATTAACATAGAAATGCCATTAGATGTTGAGCAACAGAGTTTGATCCAGTGCCTTTAACCACTGTTAGAAAGATAATACTTTATTTTGTTTTCATTTAAACCAGATAATATTTTGTCCTTTATTTCAATAGCTATTAGAAAATTCTATGTATTTAGTGGGCTGGCAGTGTTTTGGGTTTTTTTCCCAAATTTTGTTTTGCCTCTGTTGTCTATGTGTTGTCTATGTGTTGTCTATGTGCCATCTCTACATTGTAGTAATCACACTTAGCTTCAAATTTATAGGAGAATCACTTTATAGCCTCTCAATTGCTGTGAAAGCAGGCAAATAAGTATGTGGTAATTAAGCACTTAAAATTAGAGCCTTGATTGCTTATGGGTCTTCTGGTTTTTAGGTTTGAAGAAGTACTAAGTGGAAAGTATATAAATGAATTCCAAGTTTTTAATAAGATGACTTTTCTAACAATGAGACAAAAACTGTAACAGGTAAATAAGGAATGGAAAAGCTGTGATTTCCAAATGGAGTGTTGCAACATACCTGTAATAAGAGACCAGAGAAAAATTATTTGAAAACACTTGTGTAACTTTTGAGAATATGAATGTAGCATCTGCTTCTGAGTGCAAATTTTCTCTGACTCCTTGCAGCCATGATGGAAAGTCAGCATGAGAAGTCATCATCATGATTTTCCTAAAAAGAAAGAACAGGTCTACTTGCTATCTGGGAACAGCAATGGCATACTGAAATCTTTGTTTGTTCTGAGTGCATATCAGCTGAAAGATTTTATATACTTGATTTTTTTTCTATTTTTCTGCTTAGTGAGTCCTCTTCTATGTTAAGATAATTAGTGTTCTCAAACAATATTCTTCAAGACACAACTGCATTCATGTACAATAACAAATCCATGGTGAAGTAGCTTTCAGTGAAAGGTGACATTTTCACAACAGTGAAGTTAATTTGTTAAGGGCGGCTAAGCATGCGTTAAGTCCTCTGCTACAGTCCCCCACCTCTGTCAGATCATGCTGGCTAGACCAAGCTGTGTCATTCAATGCTCTTCTACAGCCACAGTGTATTTTGCATGACTTCAGSTACCTGAATCAGTTCTCACAGCTCAGTTTATGCCTTCAGTTCTCACCAGCAATCATGCCAGTGCTCAGATGTCTAGGTAGCTTTCTGAACAAAACTAAGGTAAACATTATGCTACAGTAACAACACTCTAGATCATGGAAGCACAGAATATCCTGAGTTARAACAGACCCACAAGAATCATCAAAGTCCRGCTCCTTAACAGRACCACCCTAAGAATCACACCATGTGCCTAAGGAATTTCKTCAAATACTTCTTGAGCTCTGTCARGTTTTGTGCTGTTACCACTTCCCTGGGGAGCCTGTTYRWGTGTCCAGKGATCCTCTGGGGAAAGATCYTTTTCCTAATATCCACCTTAAACCTCCCCTGAGACATCKTCATGATATTCCCTCAGGTTTTCTCACTGGTCATCAGAGARGGATCAGTGTCTGCCCCTCCTCTTCCCATTGTGAGGAAGGTGTAACTACAATGAGGTCTCCCCTCAGTTTTCTCTTCTCCAGGCTGAACAAGGCAAATGATCTCAGCCTCTTCTTGTAAGGCTTTCCATCAAGGTCTTTCACCATCCTCATGGCCCTCCCTTTGAATACATATAAGCCTTATGTCTTTCTTATATTGTGGTGCCCCAAAATACACAGAATTCGAAGTGAGGATGCCCTAGAGCAGAGCAGAGCAGAGCAGGACAATCCCGTCTCTTGCCCAGCTGGTGATGCTGTGCTTGATGCATCCCAGGACAYGCCTGGCTGTCCTGGCTGCCTGGGCACTGCTGGCTCATATAGGTATATGGAGGAAAACAATGTGTTTTATGGGAGACTTCACTAAATAGATATCTACTATAAGTACTGTATAAYTGTCTGACATCACCATGCTGAGGCATGGCTTTCGGTTCTCTCCATGCACACCTCTGTGGTTGRCATCCACTACATTGGATGGACAGAGTGAATTTGTAACCAAAATCCAGGATCTGACTGGAACATGGCAACATCAAGGTTCTAACAGATCTACCAGCAGGTCATACCTGAGTTGTGAGGGAAACCCTGMTTGGGAGGAGACCTRTCTRCAASAACTGGTGTAGGTAGAGAGACATTAATACCTYGGTGCTGTGCTATCAGGTGTCTGCCATTTTAGGTTGTGCTTCTTTTTCCTTCTGTTTATCTTCTTGACTTTCTTTCCCTTGTTTCTTAAAGCACAGGCTGCATTCAGGAAAGTGCTGGTAAGAAAGTGCTTAGTGTATGTGAGACATTAATGTGCTCTCTGTTGCTTCAAACTGAGACAAGCAAACACTTTTATATGCATATTCATTTGGTGTTATCTGGCATATATCCAGGAGCTGTACTAARGCTTCCCAGTTCTTTTCTTGGCATTGCTACATCCATACTCTGTATCAGTGTCCCCTGCTCTCCCCTTGATTACTGCTCCTACAATTTGCCTTTTTTCTTCTATGTCCTTCCTCTACCTACAAAACCCCCAAATTATCCTCAGCCCAAAATGGTGACACTGTGGGGATTAAGTATTAAATTTAAAGGAAACACTCTTTTCACTGCTGTAGTAGTTACAGAAGGGGGAAAAAAAAAGGTGTTCTGAGCTTTTAACCAGCGTGAAGCATGATACGGTAGGCTAGACAAGTCATACAAAATGTTACCAGCAAAGAAAGATATTTAGTTACTACAAAATTCTATCTATTTTGCAGCATCCATTATGTTGATCCATCAATGTCTTAGTTTTAGGAAAAAAAGCACCCAAAAATACTTGATGCATGGATTGCATGGCAAAGCAGTTCATTTGGAGCTATCCATAGAGCCCATTACTCTCCTTCACCCTGTTCTGAGATCTGAAGACACCATTTTGGYAAATGAGATCACTACATAATTTCTCAGCCGGACCAGTATCCAATGTTTTCATTGATAGAGGACACACCTAATGAGTTTCAGTCTCTAAAGCAAGGACAGTGAACTGGAGCGTCCTTGCAGTGACCAACTCCTTTCAGTAGGACTGCCTTGAGAAGAAGGATGCTATAAGCACCTCAAGGGAGCAATAAAGAAGAAAGAAGGGAATGAAGAAAAGAGAAATGAAAAAAAGAGAGAAAGACAAAATCACAGTGCAGTTGGCACAGACACAGCTGAGGAAGATAATGAAACGGTAAAGAGACTCTCTGGAAAGCATGATGGAGCACTGTAAAACAACCTATGTAAATCTCTTCTGTTTTATTTGAGTTTAAGGTTTTAACTGGCAAATAATCATCTCTRTTTAATAATACTTTTAACTGGTCACAGTTGTGTGTTTAATCCTTCTCTTTTCTACCGTTTGCAGAACTTAATTTAGCATCCTCATTGTTATTTATTAAAAATTCATTGAAAATGTCTTTGCATTCATGRGTTCCAGTCTTGAGTGATTCATTAAAATGGCTGCCTTCACTAATTCATTAAACAATTAATTAAAATGCCTGCATTCCCTGAACATTCAGATGCTTTACTTTAATCTCCAAACATGCAGAATTTAAAAATCTCTCAACAGAGTACATGAAAATCCCCATATGAAGCATGATAAAAGTTTCATAATATGGTACCCAYCCCTTAATGCATGTTAGCCACAAATCTTACATGGAAAGTTGTGCACATTGTTTACAGGCMGTCTGTGTGGAATACATTCTTTATTTTATTCCTACCATGAAGTGTAGTATCTCAGGGTAAACTCTTCCTGGTGTTAGGGAAGCTTTCCTCTCCAGGCACCCAGGAGCCACACTGGCAGTCACTCTTGCACCAGCTGAGCTGGGTCTGAAGCCCTTTCACAACAACACACTCCACACTCACACAGTCAGACCAGGTTTCCTTATARGCTTGACCCCAGATTTCTCATAGCAGARCCTCAGATGYCCAGATCCTTAYAATAATTTAATYATAGTGGAATAACTAAATATCTAAAYAACRAAATAGCAGCAGAACTGGRTGCCTCTGAGGAGGGACCCCTAAGAGAAGAACCCCTGCACTTGTATAATCTTACAGTCCAAGCATGGAAAAGTCTGGCRGTCATCAGCTCCTGCTGTGTCTCTCAGTATCCAATCACCTGGCTGTGGCACAGGTACCTGAGCCCTTTGCTCTGCAAAGGATTGGAAGTTCCTGCCCTCTTTCTTCATGCTTGGGCTGGGGGTCCTACCCCCGAGAGCTCAACCTGCAGCTTGTGCACTGAACTACCTTCACTGAATGTATTCCTTGACAACCGGGCTTCCAGTCCAGCCATCTGCACACTTCCATCCTCAAYTTCACAAAAGTAGAACCAGTGTCAGAAAAGACCTGCTTTGCTGATCTAAGAGCCTGGGTTCTGTTAACAATCTCTYCCTTTCCACCTCATAGGTCGTTACTTCCTATGGTCTGAAGTTACTGCATCACCAAAAACTTATTTGCATCAAACACTAGAAAGTTGCTCACCAGGGGTTTTTACATGCTGCCTCTAAAGGGCCAGTGGAGCAGATGTGCTGAGACAYGAGATATGCACTGCTTGGCCTCTGAATTGCTTTGTCTTCAGGTCAGCCTCCCAGGACAYGTAATATGCCAGATATAAATTCAAGATGAGAACAGCACAATGGCAGAGCAAGAGGACTTTGAAGGCTTGACTGGATAAGGGAGGGCTGATTGCAAAATGTCCCAGTGCTGTTTGCACTGGATGCAAATGACTTCAAGTGGCAGAATGTTGGCTCTGTGACAATGTGGCATGCACCATGCATGGAACTGTTCTTGTGACTCACTCAGAGGTTTGGAAAAGCTGGACCATGTTTCAATTACAAACATGTGCTAAGAATGGAGATGTTTTCTCCAGATGAGTGCCTGTATAATTTACAGCTGTTGTCTCAATGAGATTCCCTGGTAATATCTTGTATAAATATTAGTTTTTGCAAACGTAGGGCTTGAAAACCATCTGGTCACCTCAAAATTTCTTTGCTTAGCAGTGACAGTAATGGAACACATCATCTGAAGGGCAGTGCCCTTCATAGTAAGAAACACAGGCATGAAGTGTGGAGACTAGGTATTCAATGTCCATTTCTTCTTTTGTCTTCATTTGTTATCTACTGGGAGATGCTATGAAGGTTTCAAAAGGTCAAGCCTTACAGTATGATGACCAGAATATTTGGGCTRGAAGGTTTGATTTGAAGGAATGTAAAAGGGTAGATTCACAGGAGAAACAAACAGACAGGRTTAGAAATGACCAGAGTTAACACAGGTCTGTGGTGTCTGTGTCTGTCTAACACAGGTGAAAGAACATCTGATTGTATTTTGTTCCTTAGCAGTGAAATAAGAACAGTTCTGCACTTTGGAGGAAAAAATCTTCCATGCTATCAAATAGATGTAAGTCAGAGAAATAATTAATATCCTTTGTTTCAGACCACAAGAACACAAATCAAAGCAAAAAAACCCCAAGTTTCTTTTGTTACTGGGGTTYCTTTTGGCAAAAATATGTAAAATTTAATGTTTACTTTGCATATTTGTGTTATGACTTTGCATGACAGCTGCAGAAATTATTAGTTTAAGTGGTTAATGGTCATTATTCTCATGCATCACTGAACAATATGTGCAGTGATCTATAATTAGTTTTCAGAGCTATGAAGTCTATGACTGTTTAACAAACTTTTCAAGGTACTATTCTTGATGTGTGTTTCCACAGAGAATAAAATTCTYCTTAGCTGTAGTCTTAAAACCCTGTCAGCCTCTCAGCATTGGGAGAAYAGTGTCATTTTCTGACTTCTCCAAGCTTCTCCAAGTGAGTAKGAAGCAGCGTCCTTTCTGGGAAGCCTGGTGACAAATTAATCCCACTGGGTAGAATTGAGCAATGTTTTTGAATAGTCAGTTCATCAGAAATGTGATTTGGAGGATACTGAAATGATTTGCGACAAATCAAGCCATAATTTCAGAAACAAACAAACAGACAACCAAACAAACAAAAAAAGAGGAGGGAGAGGGGAAAGAAGAGCTAGAAAAGCTGAAAATTAAACTGCAAATTTTGGTTCTGAGGCTGATCAATAGGTTAGGAAAAAAATAGAATATAAAATAAACATCATAAGAAGAGCTAAAGAAGCCTGAATGGTGCAGTTTGGCCTAACGCAATTTCTTGTTTTTCAGTCAACAAACAGAAAATTCAGACATTCCTGTAGTCCTGCTCCCAAGRGCCTGGAAGCAAGCAGAGTATTGAGGTAGCCTGTTCCCTTGCACAGCCAGTTTGTCACATGTGCTGGGTAAAAACAGTAGAGCTCTAGTAATATCTTCAAACACCACCTCCTTTTAGCTTCACCTCAGTTGCCCCAGGATTACACCTGTGACTTTTCTTTGCAGAAGAACAAACAACAGTTCTCCCACTCCTCTCTTTCTAAAAAGCTGTTCCAGAGGTTGTCAAAACCTATGTCTTCAGGGTCAGAGGGCTGATYTAATCAGTGCTACCACCTCTGAGGACCTGGACCTATGGAAAGTCACACACTGGACACTGTAATCCAGACCTTGGAAATATATTTTATTACAGATTTAAAAAAGGATGATGTTCTATGCCACAAACTGAAACAATTCATTGTGAAAATCGGCAAGTGAGTAGTTATTTTTGGTAAATATGTGATTTTGAAGATTTCTCTACGTAGTTAACTGTTGTCTGTTCTGCACTCTGACATGTGCCTGCATATTTGACTGTAGAAACCACTTTTAACATTTTGGTAGCTGCTCCCTTTGGTGTTTTGAAGCATGCAAATAGACTCATTCATCCAAGCCTCTTCTGTGACAGATTTGGCAGAAACTAGTTCTCACTTCCCCCATCTTTTTATGGGCAGTATCTTCTTTACGCTAAAAATAAAGTCAAATTTATAATATACTTTCATTTTTATAAGGTGGCCTATTTGCAGCATGAATAATTCCCTGTTCTGCAGATTGGCAGCATTTTATGGTTTTAGGTTCAGTTCCCCACAACTGCCCATATTGAATGTGATGGTACGGGATGTCCTGGGTTCAGACTCCTCTCTCTGCAATTTCTCTATTTAATTCCACAAACCATTGCATATATTCATTGTGCTTGGCAGCACTATGAATAATTTCCTGGCAGTTAAATTCTCTTCTGACAACATTTTGCAAATCAACCAAAATTTATGCCTACCAGAAAGCTGATTAAAAAAAATATCTTGCTGATGACCACATGCTATTAAGGGTTCCTGGTTTTGCTGGTTATCTGCTTCAGGTTATTGGTTATTCTGTGTCTGCCTGGAAGCTTATTTGTGAAAAACAGCCCATTCATGTTTTTTTAAATAAATATAAAGTTCAGGTTTACTTTAGAAAATGGTTGACTTCAAAACTAAACACAGCTAATCAGAGTTAAAAAGTCCCTTAATAAATTAAATTTTTACCAACCTTTCAGATCCTCAATTTGAATGTGAGGTTGCTTGTGTATAGCKATATATTGCATGCTAATTTCCTCCRGATATGCCCTTAGAGGGATAATAAATCTAGTTTTTCAATCCATCCAGATCTTTACTTTAAGTGCCTGCAATTTTTCATCTTGATGGYAGTGGGTATAATCTAAAGCCCAGTGAAGTCAACAGGAGTCTTTTCTTCAAGTGTTTGGAATATGGGCCAAAGATTCATCTTGCTATTTTTTTTAAGGCAAGYTATTCCTGTGACTGCTAAGCAAGTCCACCACGAGCATTTTGGTCAAGTTCCTTACTGAAAACCAGATTGCTGTTATGACAACATAATGGTTAGTTTCTGTTTAAGGAGGAAAATRCAATATATACAGTGTGCCTTTGGAGTGAACTCAAGGTGGCACTTCTGCAGACACAAATTTCTCCACAACCTCTTGATATTTTTGTGAGTATATGAAATGGATGTCAAGCAGTAGGTGAGACTCACACCTCTAGCTGCCCTCTTGCAGTCTCACAGGCTTWTTCTGCTGTGAAAATTGTTGGTCTTTATAAAGGATATATTTTTTGCATATACAGAAGATGTGTTGAAAGGACAGGGAATATTTATTGATAATTTTCTTTAGAAAAGTCTTCCTAGCATGTGACTGAAATACAGTGGTTTCCATAACCAATTTTTTTTTGGATGCTGTATAAAAGGGTTGGCTTTAATATGGTTGTCATTTGACAGAAATTCTTTATTTGTTAGTTGTCAGCTTCTCTGGGCAAAAAGTGTATGGTATTTCACAGGCTTCCAAAATGAAATGCTGGATGAACAGTGTCAAACTGAGASAGGACAATCACATATAAACTGTGGCGGAACACCACAACAACAACAAAAAAATTACTTATTGACCTAGTCCATGTTCTTATCCCTCTCTGTAGAAACTATTGGACATCATGCAATCTTATTTTAAGTGCCTAAAGCAACAGATTGAAAGACCTTCTGCAGCTTCACTGAGTTCCTTCATTTATTAGTTTAATTTAATCTTGTTGTGTCTAGTTAATTCTTGCTGTAGCATCCAGCATCTTCTGGCTTCTCTGGCTATCTCTTTGTTCCAGCACATGCATTTCCAGGTTTTGATCTGCAGCTGATATTTACTTAGCAAGGAAAACAACTTTGAGATTATGACCCTTTAGACTATTCACACTCTTGTTCTCTTAACAGCTGGGTTTTATCACTTGCTCCCATATTCTTTCCCTCTCTCTGCCCTTGCCCTTGTCCTTTCTCTGCCTTTTCAAATTACTCATGGCTTATATTTATAATTAAGCAAGAGAAAGCAGTTTTCCATTATTTGATGCCTTCAAATCAGGATTTGCCTAAAACGAAGTGTTATCCAGGCAGTGCCTGATTTTTAGATTTGATGCAGAAATTTCTGTGTAAGTTTTGTTCCTTATGTTATAAGAGAAAATGCAGAATACTCATGGTTCCTTGGACAAACAGTAACCATTATTACAAATATTAAAATTAACAGTTGTATACAGTAACTYGTGTCCTAGAAAGGCCTTGATGCTGTTACTACTAATGCAATTCTAAAACAAAGAACCCCATTGCTTTTTYAAACTTCATGCTGAGCTTGATTCTCTCCACAAGAGATGAGACTCTGTCTTGTAACCATTTTCATTGTCCAAATTTATTTGTCATAAGTGRTCACGAGATAGAAGAGACATTAGCTAGGTTTGAAAATATTTTTCTTTGACATTGTAACTACTAAGAGTTTCAGACTGAATTTTCAAAAAGGGCTGATYGTATCTCAGCTTGCCTGGCTTCCTAGCTGCCCTCAGAAATTTTTTGTGCCAGTTGGCTTTGAGRCTTGTTCTATCATAACTTAGCATGAGCACATTTATTTTTCCACTGAGACGTGTTGATGCTTTAAAGTTTCATGAGGACAACAGCAACCACCTCTTTTTCCCTGTGCCAGACACATGCACAGCGGGTGCCCAGACCCTGAAAGATATAGGATGACTAGACAGTAATTCAGAAACTTTCTACATATCAGGGAAGAGTAGTACTGGGTGAGTTAGCCATTTCAGTCAGATACTTTTTAGGGGGGTCCTTTCATATTTATTGACTTATGTGACTTTTCTTGCCTAAAGAAAATGAATTCCACATTCTTTGGTTCCCTCAAAACACTTTAATTCCTTTCATCCCAAAGTATACTGTGATATGCAGAACACTTTACATACAATGATTTGTCTATAATTACATATTACCCTGTGGTTTTATTGATTTGGATTTCCATCTGGCATCCTGCAGCACTTCTGGCTGCTGGTTCCCTTGACCTAACACTCACTGTTGCCCYTTTTATTATCAAGGACCATTGGGTTTCACTGACTTTCAGGATACTTTGCAGTGACTGTTAGCTTTGTTATCCTCAGGTCATCTGTATTTTGTGGGACTTCCTCCTTTTATTGACTGTATGYTTTGTTAAAGCTTTTGTATCTCTTYATCCTTTTGAAGTTCTTTCTGCATGTTACTTCCGGTTGCCTCCCTAGTTTACTGCTGTGGGAATTGCAACAGCATTGCATCACTGAGCAGAATTTACACTTTATGTCTATTCTCTTTTCCTCTTTTCTATTAATTTTGGAGGGAAAGAGTTAAATATTCATTTCTGTTTCGCCTTTGGCAAGGGCCAYATCTTTTCAACATTGATTCTGCAGATGACATTTTGCATATTGCATATTCAATCATCCTCTTCACGAACTGAGCCTTTATCTTTGGAATGATAGAAGAGAAGCAACCATGCCAGTTTACTAATTAAGGGCAAGTGTCTGTAAGAGCTGGTTTATGTATCATGTTGTGCTGCATCTTATTGTGCTCTGGGGGTATTCTTTATTCAGGCAGTCAGAGTARGTGAATCAATAAGGACTCTACCTTTTAAAAGATATACTATACAAGAAAACATCTTGTGTAAGTGTAGGTAGATTAAAAAGAAGCAGGCTACAAATGGAGCAAAGGAGATTCTGTAGGACCTAATGTCATTTTGCAGCTATCTAACAAATCATATGAAATAAAAATATGTCATGCACAGTTTACTTATTTTGCCAAGTTTCAGCCTGATACAACATCTTTGAATCCAAGGAATGTGACACAGGGATAGGGTGACATTTTCTAGAATGCCGAGGCCTTTTCATGGTAGCAGCCAGTGCTTTTGTTTAGACCTTGTGGCAGCTTGTTCCTAGACCCAGTTTTCTGAGGTATTCCATGTACCCTATGATGAGTAGCAGCACAGTAGCAGCTGAGTAGCAGCTGAGAGGCAATAAGGTACTCATTTCCAGAGTAAGGTGCAGAATTCTAGCACAGCACTGTCCCCCCTTGCTCCTTCTTTACAAGTTTTCTCAGGCTTTTACCAATCCTGTTTACTCAGAGAAGCACTCTTGCTCTCCAACTGATTTGGAAAAATGAAATACAGAGAGAGGAATGTGATTACAGTAAGTATAGCTCATCAGGATTGATGGGGTGAGAACTGACCACCCAGTAAAGAGGCCACTGCCTTTTCTTAGTTACACAATATCCTGTGATAACTAGAARTGTTTCCTGAGTATCTCAGGGGTCTGAAGTATCCTGTCTTTTAGAATTCTTTTATTTCATTTGTTTTCCAATTTTCCTTTTCTCCACCTCTGAACAAAAAATAAAATAAGTTAGAGAAATTTTTGCTTTTCATGGGGGTTGGAATTGGGACATATTAGCATGCTTTTTACCCACTCCCAGCATTTCTTTCATTCTTTCCACAAGTCCAGTACTTTCTTTGCTTTTCAGAACCATTCAAACCAAAGCTACTTGATGGTAGATGTTTTCATACTTAAGGGCTTAAAAATAGAAGCTACTTTAATGAGTACAAKATGCTCAAAGAGCAAGCATTACATTTTCTGATGCTCTTAAGGGAAGTTTACTAACTCTAGGTTAGAATAACACTTGTAAACAACCACACCCTTTGCTTAGCATAGAGTACTTCACTTTTTGGTCAAAAAATCTTCATGTATTTGTGAAGGAATTTCTATTAACTTTCAAAGCCCTTTCGAAGGACTGTACTATTGCCAGTTTATGTCCATGTCCTGTTCAGGTTAAAAAGTTAGTCACATGAGTCACAACAGCCACATCACAGGGTATAAAGAACTGCCTGATAGGGTGTTGTGTCTGACTTCTGTCTGAGCCTGAAAAAGCAAGGTGACCCATACTGCTAAGTAAAGGAAATATGAAAAGGAGTCCAATGGGAGCTGTGTTTGCTTCCATTAGGGGCTTTGGAAATAAGGTGCTGCTGGACATCACCATATGCTTGAGAGTCAGAGCTCAGAAGAAGTAAGTGTAATTTAAACATTTAAGAGCTGATGTTGACCTAAATCCAGCTGTGTTTGAAGTCAATTTGAAATTAAGGTCCACAGATTTTCAATTCCAAAAGTTCCAAAAGGGAAGTTGATGTAGTAAAAACATTGAAAAGAGATGGAAACTTCTTTAAGACCTTCTGTTCAAAATGAAAACTTTTGCTTGATGCAGGATGTATAGAAATGATTACTGCATTTTCAGTTTAACAGCAAAGYGAGGTTGGATAAATCCTTTTCAGTGTTATCTGGGATGTTTTCAAAGCATAGCAAACAGCATATCTGTCTAAAGTAAAAATATATCCTTTCCAGCATATTACCCTGAAAATCAGTTGCTTATTTCTTTCATAATAAGATTTGTGTCCCTGGCCCAACACCCTGCTCAGAGAAGTGTTGACAGCAGTACTCRCTGGTACAAATKCTGAAGAAGTTAATAGCACAGAGTCTGCTTTTGTCTGCAATTACCCTGATGCAGAAGACCCAAGACAAGTCACTGTAATTTTTCATATTTCCCTGAAAAGTTAGCTTAAAAATAAAATAAATAAAATAATATCAATAAAAGAGTTTCTTTAGCAAATTAATTTAATAAACTCCTGTATAAATCAGGATATGTAAAAACAGGACATGAGGTCAGCAGGCTTGAAGCCTACATTGAGATGTTCCTGTACATATAGAAGCCCCAAAGTGTCTTRTAAACATATGCTATGTTTATAGGCTTATCCAGTGACTTAACACTCAGCTAGACTGGAACTTACTGGGAAGACAGTTTGTTGTCCATATCATAATGAAAATAAACAAAACCAGTAGCTGGCATTGACTAGATTACAAAGCTAAGCTTATGTAATGTCTTATCTAATATAGTCATATCTTCCCTGTCATTTCTGCAATATGTAAACCCTGAGTAGGTAAAAAACCTCTCATTTATTTTTTCAAAATTTGGAAAAAAAAAAAAGTCTGTTTATGGTACATCGAGCCTATTTCTGTGCAAAGCAAAAGATAATAACTATGTGAAAATTAAACAACAATTCCATTTATAAAACAAGCATGACTTAAAACAAAACTGTCATAATAATTAATCCTGAATATATTTATCCCATTTAAATTTTGATTATATGCTGCATTCAGTRTGCATTACTTTTTGAATTTGAAAGAGTATTTATATCATAAATCAAAACATAACATTAGAATCTTTCATCAGATATAAGATGCTGCAAACAATCAATCCAAACCTAGCCTACTTAAATGCAGTAAGTTTATTAAACAAAGTGTGTTCACCCATGGGAGTACTGGCAAATAGGTTTTCTATTTAAAACATCTTTGATTTTTAATTTTTCATCTTCATTTGTGCCTTAGTCATATTAATAAAAGTGCATACATAGTCAGCTGCAGAGTTTCAGCTAGTGATTTCTTTGTGTGGTAGACAGTTTTCTTGTAATTAAAAGATCCTGAGATGATACCCCACATATCTCACCCAGAGTTGTTTGATGCTGGACTGCAGGCATGTGAGGAAGGAATGGGTGCTCAGCTCTTTATTCTGCATTGATACAACCTCAGACCAAGTATCTCCATGATCATGGGCACCACTGATCTTCAGGAAAAAACATTATTTTGGTGATAAAATAATCATAGCCCAGAGACAGTTCCTTTGATGGACTTTTCTAACTGTGGATGAAGAYCACTCCTAGCCAAAGGTTGCATTCAGATGATCATGCTTAATAGACAGCTGTTAACGAACCTATTTTCTGTGAATATGTCAAATCTTCTGAGTTCACAGAAGCACTGAATTATTGAAAATTTATCTTACTTGAAAAGGCATTTTCTTTYGTTGGTTTTCTATTTCCTGCCTAAAAATTTTGTTTTGTAACCTCAGTGCTCAGAAAAATTCTAAATTATTCCTGTTTCCTTTCATATCACCCTACCACATACAATTTGCAATTACTATCTTTGTCAAGAATTTGTCTCTTGTGGGAAAAGCTGAAAGCTGCCCCATAGTCGGCAATATGATCATAACAGTTTCCCTTTCTTACTGTCTAACATAACTGCAATCAGTAAACAAGATATGAGTACATGATGATGTTTTTCTGTGGAACATTGATGCTTTCTCTTTTATTTTTACATGTATTTTGTATAATTTCAGATACAGCTTTCTTTATACCTTCTCCTTTAGTTTAATGATTTTCCTGTTTTTAATTTAAACATATTTCAAAATAAATATATTGGTCTCTGTCAGCAGGGAGCAGCCTGTTGTTGGAGTCACTGGTTAGGAGTGACCCAGTGTGTGACACTGGAAATAAAACAAAGTGTGTGGAGAAGGGAATGGTTTGTAATCCTACCAGAGGTGARACACAGCTGGAACACACAATTATCTGCAAGCAACATGTGTTMGGCAAAAAGAGGTAACAGCCAGGAAGTGGCTTTAGTTATGACAAACCTAATGTTTTAAGTGCCTTATAGCAGTAAAAGAAGCCAATTGAAACACTGAACTCTGATGTGCTTCATAAATTCTTTAAGTAAGAATGACACATGTTCAAAGAGTCARTCAAAGATGAACATTTAAAGACATTGATGGAACTGAGGTGGAAACTCAGTTTTTTCTTGCACTGGTCGAGGTCCCTGAATTAAAAGGTCAGATCATGGCTATGGTCGTGATCAAACCACAAAAAGAATTTGCGGAAACTAAGCATTTATTCATTTCTTACAAATCAACTCATGGATACTGAAAAAAGGCAAATCACTATCCCAAGTGATTCCTATGGAGTACATAGGAACTTGCACAGAAGTTAAAATATTTGGTGGAAGAACCRATAGCAGGAAGCTGGCAGCCACAAAAAGCAGCACATGAACATCCTGTAGCAAACAACACCCATCACTGTTACTGATAGTTTTTGGAAGAAGATAGAAGTGTAGTGGATTTTATCATGTTGCCAGGGGTTGCAAGTACCAGCAGAATATGAATAGATACCAAGGACAAAGAGGATGACTACAGASCCATTAGCTCAGAGCTGTTCCTCAWTGCAGTAATGGCCAAAGTAGCAGCAGAAGATGAATGAACTGTCAGTCTGAAAACAAATGGGACACTTTTTAATTTTAAGTTGGACGCAGGTGCTCAAGCCAAGGTGGTACCTGGAACAGTGATATTAGCTCTGCAAAAAAAACCCCCAAACCTCTAGGCAACCCAAAGACAAAATAAGAGTGGGTATAGCTTGGGTTTATGGTACTAAATGAGTACCTGCTGAGGGCGCTTGAATATTRAACACTGAAAATGTTTGGAAAGGTACATGGACCACAGTAGTACCTTAGGAAAAAAAAAACCAAAAAAACAACATGATCTCCTGTGTTCTCAAAAGGGGGGGTGCATATGTTTGGACAGTAAAAGATGTCTTTGCAGCAGGTGGTGGACTAGATGATCTTTAAAGATAACTTCTGTTCCACTCTGTGATTCTATGATTGCATGTCAAAAGACCCATGCAACTGCATTCTATCCATCTTCCACATGTGAGAAAGACAGAGCTAGGCTGTGAAAGTCTCATCACTCCATAGCCTTGGTGAAAATTGAAAGTTTCTGCCACCCCAAATCATGTATTCAAAGATCTAAATGCACATACTTCTTGCAGTCTCCAGAGGCCAAAGGAAAAAAAAGTCTAAACAGAAAAAAAGGATGACTGCCTACAAGATAAGATATTGAGGGTGAAATACATTAAACATTTTTTCTACAACTGGATTCTACAGCTGTTCTCATGTGAAGAAGAAGCATGGTGAGTTCACCACCAAAATAAAGCAGTACTAAGGAAAAACGGATGGACTGTATAAAATTTGCTAGATTATCAACAWGTTGGCAGAATTGGGTTCATTTCTCCTCTACTTGTCTACATTAGCATGTAAGAAGGGACTGGAGACACAGCTACTGCTGCCTATTCATTTATAAAAATGTGGTCAAACAGGAAAGACATTTGATTAGTTAGTGAACAGGTTTGTGCTGCATTTATGAAGATCAGTATTTTTGAAGACTCAACAACCAGTATTGTCCAAGACTGACCCTGATGCAGTACATGGGGGGCAAGCTGTAGAATGTAGCTCAAAAGAAGCAGGAGAGAGTCCAGGGATGCTGTCAGAGTGATGTTTACAAAAGACTCATATATGTTTACTAATTACATGAATTCAATAATCAGTAATAAGAGTGAGTAGACTCTGGGCAAATATCAATCTCTTGAAGATGAATCCAATTGCAAAATTATAAAGATCTTACACGTACAGAGTTTGTTGTTTATCTTAACAAAAAGATATATGCCTCAGATTTATAAATATATTTAAATACACTTGTTTAAATATGATACTGTAACAAGACTATATGAGCATAGTGGTGATGACACCAAAGTTGTGTGTTTAATCCCTGTGTGGGCTATTCACTTAGAACCTGGACTCAATGATCCTTGTGGGTCCCTTTCAGATAGGAATATTCTTTGATTATGAATATAATATATGTTTATCTAAATAACATTTATGACTCTTATATTGCTTAACATTATTGCTAAATCTAWATCTATATCTATAYCTAGCTATATATCTCTCCATATATTTGGGATTCAACTGTAGATTTCTTTGAAGAGGTTTATAAAGGAATGAAGAACTAAAGAAATGAAAAAAAATTAGTATGGAGAAGAAACAGGTTTTGGAAAAGAAAGGGGCATCAGTAAGATGCAAAAACTCAATTAATGTGTTCTCTGAGAGCTTAAAACCAGGCTCCCCAATTTTTTRAACTACATCCCAAGCCAGCATTCTCCAAGGTTTCCTGTTGTTGCAGCAATAAGAAAAGGGGACAAAAAGATATCGTATTTAAAAATGCAAGTGATTTAGGAAAAACGGTGGTTCTCTAAACCTGCCAATGACWTATGCTAACAGACACATATTAAGGTATTAATTGATCTCAATTGCTGTTTAAATWGTGATAATGCCCACTTCATACTTTATACACTCTACAATTATACTTTATGTTTTCTGGMTGTATCTAGAGGTAAAGGAGCATCAGGCCCTGTTTCTAGTATTTACATAATTATGGTTTCTGCTCTTCTGAAATTCTCTGCACTGCACAATGCCTGTTGAGATCAGGTGACTGAAGGTGATAATCAGATGACCCCAGGAGATAATGATGAATATATATAGAGAAGCTCATGGTCCCCTGTTTAGCCACTTAATGAGACAGTGCTACATATTTCTTGATAGAGACAGAAAAATAAATCATGTTGACACACAATTATTTCCCAATTCTTTTCCTTTGGCTGCTGTGCCTATTAAGGTACTGCTAATAGGTAGGAGTATAATTCAAGTTTGCAAATGAATTCATTACCAACCATTTAATCTTTAGAATTAGCTATATGGTGATTACTTAACAAAAGCTGCACAGTATAAATGGATAGACTTTTAAAAATTATTTGTTCATTTATTTATTTTATTCACCAGACTAATTGCTTCATAAAAACACAACCTGGATAAAAAGATAGACATTTGGGCTAAAGTTATGAAAGACAGCAAATAATTTCAGATGCATCATTCCAACCGTGAAGATAACTAGGCTTGCATAACTGACTGGTTTTAGAGTCACTCTCTGGAGCACAAAAAGGTCAATGTTCAGTACACAAATATGCATTATAATATATAATATGCATTATAATATATCTGGGTCAGTATGAAATTATAGAAAAAGAGTCAGAAAAATTATATTAAATATRGGTATTTTTGTACCTTTCAAAACAAGATATATATAATCCTAAGAGTAAGATATTTGAAAAAATTTAAAATTTCTCTACGCATATTTTAGGATTAATAGTAAATAATTTATATGTAAGCATATTAAAAGTACCAGCAGTTGCTGAGGATATGCAGGATTTTTTTCTGAAATGGCAGTGACAAATAAAGCAGGCAGAGAAAAAAGAAAGTACAGCAAGCAGAAGCTTTACAGTAGAACACGTTCAGTCAGTGATTGCAAGTACAACACTGTTTTTTTACTGTAATATACTTTGTTTCATGTTATCATAATAAAATGACTCTTCACCATTGCCCTAGTTCAGAGTACATGTTAATTCCCAGAATCTTGTAAGCAGGTTTTTTCATTAGTCTCTCTAAAGCATATATGARTAGTTTCAAAGTCAAAGAAAATAARCTATAAAATTTCTTCACATAAAATCAAAGTGTAAGCAAGATTTAACTATGGACATTGTTCCAAAGAGTTTTTTCATTTTAGARAAGGAAGACACCCCTTTCTGCCTATAACTCTAAAGATAGCTTATTTGTTAGAAGATTTATGCATTAGTATTGAAATRTACTTGGTCCAGTCAGTGCTATAAATCATTCCCAGACAACTTTTAAGCACATTTTTAAATGCCCATGAAAAATAAGTTTTTCCATCAATAAGAGGACTCAGTTGTGCAGCCCTTGCTGAGAAGGGTCATTTCAGCAAAGTCACAATAAAGTGCTGAAGGATTCAGTTCAATAGATTAATTGACACAATCTCAATTCTCACCAGSTCTGTGAAGTAGGAGTAAATAAAATTTCTCGCAGCAGACTTGTCTGGAGACAGAAAGATAAACTCCTTTGACCTTAATGAAGAGTAGCTGTGGGATCTGTGAAACTATGTCTTCTTTGTTTTCTGCTGCTGCAAGGGACTGTGAGGCTGGGGCACCTGGGAGCCAGCTCTTGACTGYTGTTCTCCCTCATCTGGTGGCAGAACAAGGCACATCTAACTGCTTTTTAGGCTCCATGTCTGAATTTTTCTCTTCATGAGTTTTGCAAATGAGTTCCCAGATAAGATGCTTACTGAGCCACACTTGCCAATTGTCAGGGCAGAAGCTATGTGCAAGTATAGAAGAGTCATCTCTGTACTGGTGTATTATTTTTCTAAGTCTCCAGGAAAGTGGAGGAGAGGGTTCATCATAAACYATTACTTTTATTGGACTTCTAATATCTCAATGTGCTCTTCAAAACCAGAGACCACTCTGTGCAGAGCAGGTGTAAGCAAGTAAGAGGGGGCAGATTCACTGCGAGGTGTCCTGTAAGCACACTCAAATGCTGGGGCAAAGCCTGTCTTACAGCAGGGTAGTTTTATCACCATCAGATCACACTCCATGCCTTCCTGGATATAGAGCATCCCAACAGAAGTCCCATAACACCAACAACCTCACCTGTGAGGGACATTTTTGACTATACAGTGTGAGGAAACTGGTATCATTATTTATAAAATAGGTAGAAGCAGAAATTGGGGAAGGGAAAAAAAATTAATTTAAAAGTTTAATCTGTTTAGTGTCCCATTTTACCTCAAATAACTAATGAAACTGCAGCATGGCTGTCTTTTAGCAAACTGGGTTTTCCAATGACAACAAAAAATAAAGAACAAGATATATTAAAATGAAAACTTTTGCCCCATTTCTGTCTTTTCATATGTTTTGCAAAGCCTCTTAGTAATGACACTGAAAAAATGATCAAGACTGGTCAGAATAATATGACTGCATTCCATATTACACTGCTTTTTTTTTTTTTTGTTATTTAGGTCTGAAACATGTAAAATGTTTGTGAAACTAGATATTTTTTAAAGTGTGTCAGGAGAAGAAGTAAAAACTGACAGACCATCTAACTACAGTCTTTTCATGAGAAAAAAAAATCAAATTAATCTTTGAATTAGATGGAAATGTTTATTTTATATTTCTTTATAGTACAGCATAAAAACCTCAATGTTTTGACAAAGCGGCACCTAAATGTTTACAACGTTGTGGATTTTTTTCACTTTGTTTTCTTTCAATCTATTGGCAGCAAGGTAGCTAACTTTTAGAAATTTCCATTTTGACCATTACAGTTGAAGGAGCAGTTAGAAGACACTGTTCTAAGGGAAGTGTTGTAATTTTCGTGTTCTATTTTCTGTTTGCAAGACAGTAGACAACCAGTTGAACCTTTGATGAGATCCAGGGTTGTCATTCTTGGTGCATACCCAGAGGGACAGATCATATCACCACAYCTTAAAGACCAAATTTCCATGTACCATTGTGCTGACACAGCRCTCAAGACACAAATATATTATTGTGATCTATTAACTTTGCTAAAGGTACTGAAGGAACAAATATTCCTGCCTGAAATTAGGCTTTACAGAAGACAAGGGAAAGAAAAAGTAAAAGCCAGAAACCAAATGTAAAGCAATTAAAAATGCAACCAAATGTGGGAAAACGTTACTATCAAAACATGAATAATAAGTAAACAATGTGGATCTTTTAAATCAAGGATCATTTAAATACTTCTCAGTTAGRAGATGGAGGTCAAATTACTTAATCAAACCACAGCCAAGAAACAAATTTTGATTAATTTCCACAAGACTTCCCAACACTGTGAAAGTAAAGGATGACTAAATTATGATGCAATTCTTAATTTCTGAGAATGAGAATCTTCTCATTGAGCAGTATGAGCTCAAGAAAAATGTGCTTTAATGGACTAAATCAACCAATTGTTTTTTCATTATAAATGGAGAAATTAATCACATTGACTGTGTTAGAGACACCCTTCTGYAACTTGAAATTCTGCAACTTGCTTTGGTCTGCTCACACAGAGGTGCTCTTGTTTTCTTTTGTTTTTATAAAAACTTCAAGGGYACAGACTCTATAGGCTCCCTCCAACCTAGACTACTGTTGGTCTAAGATATTCCTTCTTCCCACAATTAGAAATTTCCTCTCACATTAAATGTTCCCTTCAGCTTTCTGGGTTTGTAATTCATTGCTCAGAAACTACTGATACTTGAAGCCAACAGATAGAGTGCTCTTGTGTGAATTCCAAAAACCCATCAGTYTAATGGAGCCAGGATAGGAACTGCGGAAGTCTATTTAAGATAATAAATGTCAGCACACATTTCTTCTCCTCTATATCCTCAATTTCATTTGAAATTAAGTCAGACTCTTCMAAGAGGTCAAGAATTTTTCCAGGTGGCCTTTTCAATAAAGCACACTTTTTCCTTTCTCGGTGGATTCCTTCATTGCTGACTGGTCACCCAACTAAGCCTCAGGCAGAAAAAAGTGTGCTTGCTCTTTTGACTCACCCAAGCTTCTCACAATTTCTGAAAGATCTTCCTGGTTCATAGATYATCTTATAAATGAGATATACAGTGTTACAGTGTTTCTTAAAAYCAGCACTAGTGCCTGGTTTCTTCTACCCTCTTACTAGTCTGGTAAAATACAAGTGAACTATCTATAGGAAGGATAAATCTGAAGGATAAGGCATCTCTTAGATCTGAGGTAATTGCATTTCAATAGCAGCCATCAAAGAGTTTTCCCACTGTCATTGGTTAGGGTTAGAAAATAGTGCTGACCCTACATTGACCACACCTACAGTGGTGTAAATGCACTCTTTGGTACTCACATAAAATAGGTGAAGATGCAAAGGTGACTGCTACTAGACTCACCCATCCCCTCTTCCTCAGTTCTCTCATAATAGCAGACTGTCAGGTTGGTCAGGCATSATTTACCCTTTTCTGAATCTTTTTTCTTTCACCTTCCATAGACCCAGATGTGGCTGGCTAGCCTGTAATTCCCTGGTTCCTCCTTCTTTCTCTTTTTAAAGGTACTAGTGATACTTGCTTCTTACCAGTCCTAGGAAACATCTCCTGGCTGCTAGCATCTTTCAAAGATAGTCATGAGTAGCCTTGCCTYGACATCCACCAACCCTGTGTGTATTACCCCAGGTTCCATGGTCTGTCCAATTTGCTTAAGTGCTCACTAATATGATCCTCCTCCACCACAAGTAAGTCTTTCTTGCTCTAAGCTTTTCYACTGATTTCATGGGACCTGGAATTTCTGATGGCAGATCTTACCAGTACAGACTAAACCTTTCCAAAACCCATACCTGCACACTCAGACAATGTATATTCCTCTTAGATGACCTGATCCTGCAGAACATATTTTGTGTGCTTTCTTTCATGTGGCAGTTTATCCAGGAGCTCCTTCCTCATTCATTTGGGCCTTTGATTTTTTCTTATCAGGATGGACCATCCTTGAGCTTAAAGGAGGTGATTCTTGGTAAACCATCATCTCATCTGTAACCCTTCTCTTCCAGGACTGTCTCTCACAGAAGTCTTTGAAGCAGGTTCCTGAGTGGACTAGGTCTGCTAGTTACTGTTGTTTTGCTATTTGCCTTGTACTCTTTCCTCAGGATCCTGATTTATATCATCAAATGATAACTATAGCCACAGTGGCCCTCAAGCCTTCATATCAGCAGATGATCTTTCCTTGTTTCTAGGCATTAGGCCCAGCAGAGCACCTCTCCACACGGACCTATTGATCCCCTCTGTTGAGATGCTGTTACCAATGCATTTAGAAACCCAAGGGCAGTTAATCWGGTGGCTACAGTTCCCCATGAAGACGAAGGCCCAAGAACRTGAGGCCTTCAGTTGTCTGTAAAMGCCTTCATTTATTTTTTCCTGATCAGGACATCTTCAGGAGAAACCCACAACAACATCACTCATGTTATCTTCCTTCTAAATCCAACCCAMAATCTACCACCAGGCTCACTGTCCATTCTTCAGCAGAGCTCCAGGCAGTTCTGCTGCTCTCTCCTGCCAAGGGCAAATCTCCCTCCTGCCTTCCAAATATGTCCTYCCTAATTCTCTTTGATCAGTTCATGCTGACATCAAGTCAAATCTGCTAGACAATGAGATCACTGAGACTGCTTGCGCTGCTAGGAGAAGGCCAGGTATAATATAGAAATACATGGTTTGAACACAGTTGTGCCTGTCTTCGGGGAAAATTGCTCACTTTTTACTGCTGAAGAAATATTCTAATTGCTACTAGGGAACAATTCCAGAGACTTTCAAGAATGATGTTTAGTACTATATCAGGATTCAGATTATGTAGCATAAGGAGGCATTAAAAAGCCAGGCAAATATCTAAACATRTCTGGATGAGAAAGCTCATATTACACAAGTTAGAGGGGAACAATGCAAATTAAAGCAATCCCAAATCAATATTTCTTCACTTTGGAATTCATTACCAAGTTAAAACATATGGCTGGAATTTAAACGAGGACCTTCAAAATGTTATCAGTGATAGTAGAAGATGTTCTTGGCAAGTGTAACACTTATTATACACAGAAACCAATTTTACTGATCTTTACAATGATAATGATTACTATATAAGCCATTTTCAAATACAAACCATTTCCAAGATCAGGTTGTTGACCATGATCCCTACYATCAGTTTAGGAGATTTAGCTTTGGATTTAATGCCTTTGCCTGCCAATTAACTGTGTTTGTGACATTGAGTAAATCACTAATTTCTTTTCTGCTGTAATGAAAACGTCCTCATTCTTCCTTTGCTTTGGTCACAGGCTATTGACAGTAGGGATGATGTCTTATTAGATGAAAAAACTCTGTGCAGATCAGTGCAGTCATTATCAGATCAGAGGACTTTCATTCTGTGGTAATGCAGTTACTATTTTGATTGTCTGTCAAAATAGTGAATCCYTTCCAGCACATTGAAACAACATTATTTTTTCCAAATTGGCTRATATAAAAATCTGTGATAAGGTGGTGATTTGGAAAAATAATTAGTATTCCCAATAACAATCTGACACAACACCTTAATGAGTCATTATATATATATTATATATAAGTTTTTTTATCTATTATTTAAATCATTTGGAGATATCTGACTATACCAGGTTTTGTTTGTCCTTCTCCTTTCAGTGAAGTGCTCCTCGCTGCAAACTGAATAACATATGTCTATCAGTTATCTGACACATGAGGAACCCTGGGTTCGTGCAAAATCATATTCTACAATTTATGTATGCATTAATTATTAGAACTAGACAATAATTACCTTTGCTGGATGACCTTCTAGCACTAARTAAAAAAGGGTGGTCCACTTTTGATCTCTTTCTTCTCAAATCAATATAAAGAGAGATGTTACCTCCCARCAATAAAATTTTCTTCTAGTTTTGTACACTGGAACTCTAAGGAAAAGCTAATCTGAATTCTGTAATACGTATTTTMAATTGAAGTGTGTCTGCTTAGAGCTTTAAAGAGTTTTAACTGAAATTAGCTTTAAATTCAAAGAAAATGTCCAAATTAACTAAAGCTATGAAGTCAATCTATGTGTAAAAGCAACCCCTTAGGTGAATTACTCTGCCAAATCCCAGCAGGACACCTCTAAATGGCAATCTGARCACACAACAGTAGAGCCAAAGACCAAAAGGGTCTCTGGCATATAAACAATCAGTATGGTATTTTGGAAGCTCAAAGCAGACTCTGTATCAGAGGAGAGTCCTTGATGCACTATTTCCATTAGGAGAAATTGGACTTGAGCAGAGTGGACATATTATTTTCAGTAGGAAACAAAGGGCGTTTTTCCAAGTCCATGATTATTCTGAATTAGATCTATAAAGAGCCTAGGGAATAAAGAGGGCATTTCTATTCAGATRTACAGATGTGCTAATTAACATTTTAGATCATTAAAGCCTTTAGACTTTCAAGTCCGACATTCAGATCTCAGAAACTCAGCTGCTGTCTAACTTCAAAACACCTGAGGCACCTTTTTGGCTTTTTTTTTTTTTTTTCTGTAAAGTTCATCTAGTTATGGGAATTCTTGGAAGTTTCTTATCCTTACTAGTTCAGAGTGGCTCCATAGCTCCTCCATGTGACCACTCTATTTGGGTCACCAGTTTAGGGGGCTATTTACCTGTCTTTGTCTGTTATAGTCTAAGGCAAGACACAATTCTTGTGTGGAAGATATCTTATGGAGAGAGTCAACACAAAACRTTTGGTGGTGGATTATAGTTCCCCTATAGCCACCAGTCACAGAACACCATTCTCTCAAGCATTAAAAATTCAGTTCCACTCCTTCTCATAATCATTTGAGATGAAAAATATCAATTGACAGTGTCTGAGCCTCAGGTCTCCCCTTCATTCTGGYCMATATTGTWAATATTGGTCAATATTACTCAGTTWCCATGCAAAGACAAGGTTGTCCCTCCCTCTCTTTCCGCTTCCTCTTTGCTGTCTGAATGAATAAACTATGCCAAGTAAAGTGGAAAAACTTTACCAGGAGGGGCTGGAAGCATGCCCTACTTACTCCGTATACCCTTAGGCAGTCTTAAGGCTCCCTACACATAGTCCTGCAAGAGCTCCATGAGTGCTCTGCTGACAAGCTGGGCAGAAGGAGAGAGGGGAATCCCACAGCCTACTTGAGTGTTTTGTCACAGGCACCTGGCTCCAACAGAGATCTGGGGCTATGAATCCCAAATTGGGTCATTCCTGAAGGGAGTGGTCTGATTCTTCACCTTTGCTATTGTCCCTCTCTCTCACAGCCATACTGAAGCACCTGCTGTAGCAAATAACTCTTCTGCAATGCRCAGGTACTGTGAGGGTGTTTTGCCAGATGCCAAAGCAGCTGAGAGCTGAGTGCCTAAGGGTGAAGGCTGCCAGTCTTATCACAAAGTCTCACTCCTCGATGGTAGAAGAGGGACCTAAAATGTTTCCTCTTGCCTGAGCCAGTCACAGATTGGCAGGGAAACTGGCAGGCAGAACACTCCCCAGGGATGGGGTGAGCAGTCCTTTACAAGGACAGCCTGCCTAATCATGTGTGAAAYGGCTACATCCTGTCCCCTGGCTCATTAACTCATTTTACAGATATGTTGACACGGAATCCGTGATTCCCAGAACATTACCAGCCACTTAATGCAGTGCATGCTAACCAGGCTCATCCCTCAACTCTTTCAGATCAGTTCAGGTGAGTATTTTAATTTTCATTTGCAATCTGTTTCTCTAGTCTTATTTAAKGCAGGGAATAAAGCAATCTGCAGACTCCCCCATGAGGGGCTTGCTGCATGTTTTGCTGAAGCTACAAGGCTAGCCTATAATTTGCTGCAGTCTTTTGTACTAATGCCCAGATTCCTTGGATTATTTTGGTGGATGCAACAAAACGTCTACATATACATACATCAACRGAAGGCAACTCTGGGGGTAATTATGAATGAGACTGTAACATATTCATTGTATCAAGACTTGCACCATTTGGAACAACACGGATTATATCTGTCTGTCAATGGAACAAAAGCGGGAACAAATGCAACTTAGAAAGACAAAATTTTTTCTCAGCTTTCCATTTYGAATGGGCAAGATAATATCATTAAAAATGGAGGGGAGAAAAGAATAAAAGGAAGGGTTGAAGAACAGAGCCTTTTTTTCTTTCTTTKTTTGTTTCCCTTCATTGATCTTTCTTTCTTCCTAATAGGATTAAAAACTGATCTGTTCTGCAAAAAAGAACCCATCACTTGTGGAAAGCATGTGCCAGGCTTGTCTAGCATGACAGCAGGTTTTCAGTATTTTCAGCACCTGTGTAAAGCTATGAATGATTCATGGTTTAAATGATTCACTACAAAAATATGGTACAGTCTGTCAGCTTATTTTGTGATGAGTTGATATCACAGCAGAGTTGGTTTTATGAATTGGCAGTGAACTGACAACTCAATTTGAAAATAAATAYCTCTGAAATTCATCCACTGCTTCATTTCAGAAAATCAGTTGTTTATTAACTCTGTGCACATCTGAACTCTGACATTACTGAATCGGAGATTGCCATCAATTTCTTATTTTCTCTTCAAAGCCACACATTTATTTCTGTAAGGAAGTCACTTGCTCGTTGTATCTGTGAAAAGAAATGGTTAATTTCTACCATTACCTGCTATTTTTAGTTTTAAATAAGTTATGTGAACTTTCCAAATATCCCTTTACCTCATTCCAATGCTTCAGGCTACACAGATGGACCATTTCAGAATTCAAGAAGCAACAGCTTGCATCAATCACTTTTTCTGCCTCTCCTTGTGGGATTTCTTGAATTTACTATTACTTCACCCTTCTCATGCCTTTCCTCCATGTCACATGCAGCTCAGTCACATACAGGTCACTTACTACATGACCTTTACCACATTTTGGTAGAGTTACAAAAAAAATCCCCCAAACAACAACAACAACAACAACAACAACAACAACAACCAAACCCAAAAAAACCAAACCAAAAAACCTTTTGAATGGGCGAGATAATATCATTAAAAATGGAGGGGAGAAAAGAATAAAAGGAAGGGTTGAAGAATAGAGCCTTTTTATTACATATATATATATATATATATATATATATATTCAGAGAACTGAATAAAATAACTTTCAGGCAATAAAATTGCCCCCCAAATTAGAAAGGTAAATAAAGATTATTGCAGAAAGATTTGAGTCTTAACTTTTAAGGACCAAGAAATGAATAAGTTTAATTATCTATGTTTGTCTTGAAAACAAATTCAGTCATCACAACAGAGCAKTTTCTTAACTCAGCTGATGGTTGCACAAAAAAGGTGAATCCCATATTCCCTCCAAATCAAWGGGTGTTTTTAGTTGAACTCATTAAAGCTGAGCTCTCACACCAAGAGTAAAAATGTGCTGGATAGTGTTTCTTCCAAAAGTGAAAACTGTGATTTTGGTTTAACTGTGACTATTGTCTCATGGACCCCAAACCAGGCAAACCACCTTCAAAAGTGGTGAATCAAACTGGGGAGACTTCCAGTWGAAAAATTTGGGGGCTAGAAGTGAKGTCAGGCTTTTAGAACTACTTCATAAATAGTATGATAAAGGGAAAAAAATTGAAGAAAATGCTTCCAAATATCTGTTAGGGAACARTATTCCATTGACAAGCGAAGTCAGWAGAAAGAGTTTACACTACTTTTCCATACCCAGATTCTAAAGGTCATGTATAATTGTTCTCTGCATTGCACCATGATAATTTACTATAAATTTGAACTGAATCAAAAGGCATAATCAATGAAGTCMAATTGTTATACACTACTGTAGTATCTGGCAAAAGAACCAAAACATGAAATAATGGAACTGAAAACCTCTGTCTTAAAAAGCCTGCCTTACATAAAAATCTACTTCCATTAGGCTGTAGCTTCAATCAAAATTCTAGGCTCAATTTCTTTGTGTATGGCAAAATGCTCTGTTTACATYCTTGGACTGTTGCAAAAATGTTGTTATGAAAATATTAATAAACTCCACTTTTAAAATGCTTATCACCCTGCTAAACTGAAATTAATTTTCCCTAAGAATTTATAAAGCACGTCTCATTTTCTAAATTCTATCTTCCTGCCAAACCTTAACTTTTTACCACAGTTTGCTAAGGATGTGCACAAACTGGAACAGGGTTTCCTTGGGTTTTTTTTTTTTTGTTTGCTTTCTAAAAGAAAGGGGAATAGATTTTCCCTTAAGAGTAGTCTTAAAAAATCAACATGTCAAGGCGTTCATCTTTGCATGGTAACTTTTTTGTCTTCTTTGGACAAATGGACTTTCAGCTTGACAGTTGAAAGTTTTGGGAAGTTTAAAGTGGGAGGATGCAGACAATTTTAGGTATAGCTGTTTAACATATATTCCTTACTTTCAAATATTTTGTGYGCAATACAAGCTAACCCAAGTTCTACTGTAATTCAGACACATGTACTTTATATTTCATATTCTCTTGCCTGTGCATCTTGCCTAGGCARTGTGAAAACTTTGCTCTGTGGTGTTTGATGTCATGTTTTCTGTGTGGTGATTCTTTGACATTTTTCAGCTAATAACAGTGAGATGACAGTTAGGCTTTAAAGTGAACTAAAATCACTTCTGCCAGAGTTTGAGAGGCACTGTTCTCTGTTGTGTCACATTTTTATTCTGACTTGGTGAACAAATGAACTCTGAGCTATAATTGTGCTAGAAATACTGAACATCTAAAATCAAATATAAGTTTTTGTTCTTATTGGAAAACAATAAGAATATGGAATATGTTCCATAATTTCTGAATTGGTGTGTTCTCTCAGCTTCATGCACAATGTCCTTAATTCATGCCATTTCTGCCATGTTAGTCATTAACTTTTAACTATCATGAGGTGACTCTTACACCCTATTCTTACCAATTAAAAAATATTATAACCATTTTTTCTCCTAAGAAAATTATTCCCTCCATGTTTCACATGAAAAATTGGGCCATAAMTTGTATTTAAAATGCATGGGCAGAAGGCATGACTTAGGAATCACTTTACAATTAAATGGGCAGCAATCATTTCCACTATTTGGATATTCAAGTTTTACAAGAACATTAAAATAAGGTGGGTTTTTTAATTAAAATTGCCTGAAGTCTAATAAGAAGTGTCTGGGAATCATACTCTGCTGGGTGATATGTCATTGGACACTGTGGTCCATAAATACCTACATTGCAGTATTGAATATTTGCTTATCAAAGTTGCAATTATCTAGATTGGGTGATGTTGATAGCATGAATTCATCAGTGTCCTAGCGTCCTCATTTATTTTTCTCTTAGAAACCTGGCTGGTTACCTTCATGATTTCTCTCTCTTGCTCCCTCCTCTCCTTCCAATGGCAGCAGTCAGATATCTATTTCTATTTCTCTTTCTTTATTCTCTATTCATATGTTTGTCTCTGCTCCCCCCGTGTTGTGTTTTATGTCAGTGCTGTGGTGACTGCAGTGGTGCAGGGTCCTGCAGCAGGGTGGGACAGGGAYRGGGGSACTGGGCACTGCCCTGCTGTGACATCGCTGGGGCATGGGCTGATGGGGCTCTGGGAGAGGGGGAAGTGGGCCATAGGCAGGGTGGGGAGGGCTGTGGTGGTGGTCTGTGCTCTCAGGGCACTGGCACTTGGTCACACACTCACCATATTATGCTGAGGTGTTACATAAACAGCAGCTCCAAACACACAAATGGGGTCGGGATTTCTCTCCTGTCCTGTGACATTTCAGTCTTCTCTTTGGATCTCGTTGTTTGAACAAACTAGCACTGGCCTGGAAATGGGATTTCTGTCTGACCACACTGAGCTTAGCAACACCTTAATATTTCCAGGGGCAGTAAATAGATTAAGTTATTTGAAAGCACGAGTGTGCTTGCTGTTGAAAACAATAAGGCATTGTCATAAAGATGATATTTAAAATAAGACTAAAAATGGAAATTAAGATTAAATTTTAAAGATAAGACAATAAACTTATTTATGAAAAGATCAAATTGAGTCTTAAATTCAAAAGAAATGACATTTTTGTCATCTGAAATTARGATAGCTGAAGCATTCTCAAAACTGGAGAACTCTTTTCCGGGAAAAACTTCCAAGCGTTTAACACATTTTGGTTCTGWTGAAGCTGCATTCTCTGATGCAAAAATACTGGTATCCTGATAATGGAAAGATGAGTAATGTGACATTTGGGTACAATCATAAGGTGTGGGTGATGAAATTCAGCGATCTCAAAGCAGGTGTTTARGCGTCTGAAGAAAATCCTGGACCCACAAGGGTATGAGAGAGTTTTGCTACTAATTTAAAAGTGGGAGGGTTCCACCTCTTTAGCAAAGCATCAGCTTTCTCTTRCACTTTGTGGGTTGGAAATAAACAGAAAGGTTCCTCATTTATTTTTCAGGACTTTGAATAAAGCTCAGAATTTGCAAAGTCACCTAATGGTGGCACRTGAGCATGATATCCCAGCTGGGGGACACACACATTTGAAGCACAATGTTGTAAATAATAAATTACTGAGTGACAATTTGGAGATAAAATTTCATTCCCAAGTCCTTGATTCTGTAGTTGCAAATAGTCACAAACCTTCTAATTGTTGCTGAAATGTCACAGATAATGATATTTTAGATGAAACAGCAGCTCCCAGACCTTATTTTACCGAGGGAATAGAAAGTCTTGTCTTCTAACCTCAAGGGAAAAAAACAGGAGTAAAAAGAAAATGCTCACAAAGACAGAAGTGAACAAGAGAAAGACAATACTGTCTGCTTTTGATCAGTTTTTTGACCAGGATTTGATGAAATGGTAACAGAGGGTTCTTCCTTTCAGCAGTGCCAGAATCTCGTGATACCTAAAGTTAATGAAAACACAATTCAAAAGRCAGTCCTGAGGTCAAAATTTGTTATGTGATTTTTCTCTCTTTAGCACTGCCAGTTGCTGTGCAAAGGTTTCCCAGAAGTCATTAGTATTTCAGCATTCAATTTTTACAAGACAAAATAGAGTAAAAGTTCACAGTCAGATTCTGCCTGTAGCTTATGAACAGTTCAAATACAGGTTTTATTAACATAAAATTGATCATGTTGTGTTACTAATACCTAGAGCCAGGCAAAATACTTTTGACAATTAATTTATTTAAAAATGTGATTAGATTATTCTAATTATTTACAAATMCAGTGTTTTCCTGAAAACATACAAAAAAACATTTAAAAACCTAAGTAATACTAGTAAACCTGATTGGYAAACAGGTGATAGAGGGACTTTTGATGAAAGGTGGGAGTACTCTAGATTTCATTCATGTATCAAGAGATGAACATGACTTTGAGATTGCTAACTTGGAGTTCTTAACCATGCAAAATGCTCCTTTCTGTCTCTTTTAAATGCTTCATAAATTGTGTAAGCAGATTATTAAAAAACAATACGCTCTTCTTGTGCCAGGAGAATTTAAAGGAAGATAATGTTAAAATCGTATTTGCATTGAGTATGTGATCATCCTCCTCTAATTTTCCAAGAGAAAAATTCAGATCTCCTTTCCCAGGGTAGGCGAGTGGGAACAGAATGCAGAGTTATATACTAAAYGTGTTAAAGAAAAACCACAACTGAACAAACAAAAAGTTCCAAACCCATATCTTCTTTTTAATTCACAGTCTGCAGAATATGATTCCTTTTAATTGCTTAAAAGCAGCTGTTATTRTAAGATTTTCTTTCTATTTAAGAGCCAGATCTTCAAAAAATGACTGCGCTTAATTTCTTTGGTTTTTAATTCAGCCAGATAAACAAATAATAAATATTCCTGTGGGCCAAGCCCATTTCACTCCCCTCTTCCCCTCACTCCCTGCAAATATTTTGTTTTCACTGCTGGAGTGTTTTYCACACAATTTTATGTGGTCTACAAAGTGTTCAGTTTGATTTGCCTTGTGAGTTACTTTACCTGAATTTGAGTAAGAAGTTCAAAGGATGAACCTTGACTAAGCAATTCAAAGCAGATAGGAATATTTATTTATGAGTCACTTCTGTTCATAGAGAGAGATGAAGGTCTCTAAGGAGAGCTGGTTTTAAACTCTCAATTACAGCATCTTCTAACRTGGAAGAAGAGGATGTTTGCTGCATTTTTTCCCACTGTTTCTTCAAGTGATATTTCCAATATTACAGAAGCATTAAGTCCATGGCCAGCTCCCTGGTAGGGTTAATGGGAGCATCAACATTGATCCTGAGTGGCCAAGCAAAAGTAGTGGGACACTYTCTGTGCACAAGCAATTGAAAAACTATTCACAACACAACCACAGCCGTTAGCTCTGGTCTTCAACACTCTTGCTCCTCTCCCYTTCAGTAAGCATTCTCAAAACTGCCTGTTCAGCTATTTGAATGCTGAGTACTTTTGAGGATCTCTTTCTGCAAAGCCACTGGTGTACCTGGCCAAACCTGACTCTCGCAGGGTGAGATCTGGTTCCCAGGGTCCCAGACACAACCTCTCCATCATCAGCTTTTTACCAGGCTCTTTTGCCTGGATGAAAGCTTYCAGAAACTGCATCATTTTATTCTTCTCTCACCGTTTCAGGAAACAAGGAAGATAGTTTTATTTTTGTTGAAGAAAGTCACATTACTAATTTCAAGATAAATCAATAATTTCAAGATGACTGTGGAATGGAAAATGCAACCATGGATTTTCAAATTTTGCATTTTGGTCACCAGTTGTTGGTGATTCCATATTTCTATGACAAAGATAATAAATATGTATTTGAGRAAGTTAAAGACCTTTTACTTTTGAGCTTCATTCTACTCAACTGTGCCAAACCCATGTGAAAAAAAAGAGATTTGATTCACACAGATCAAATTCAAAATTTTATATCACAGACTGAGCAGTAAAAGACAATATTTTTGTCTTGTGCCTTATTAACCTTTCTTTGTAGCAGTGTGATTGAAAAAAAAATCTAGCAAAGCTATTTAACTGTTTAAAACAAGACCTCATATCAGAAGTGTCATTTTTCTTCTACGCATCATCATCCTTGCAATGGTGTTGGATTTGATATTTAGTTTTAACTAATAAAGTTTTGGTGGTTGATACACAAAACTGAGGCAAGGCTGCAGTATTGTACTGCATAACAGTGTAATAGAATGGTGAATTATCGTTCCAATCAAGTACAGGAGGTGGTAGTTCCCAAAGACATAGCAGGACCTGTAAATTGTTGGAGGCTGTCACGAGTATTGTGGCAGAAAAGGTTCCATTAAATAAAGTAATGAAATAATTTAGGTTGAAAGAGCCTTCTGGAGGTTGTTTCTGCCAGCTTCTCAAAGCAAGGTCAGCTTCAGAATCAGACCAAGCTTTTCATGGCAATAATTAAATAACTTTTGAATGCTGCATGTGTTAGTCTTCCCTCATCTCCGTTTTTGGACACAGTGGGATGCTGAGTTAGGTGAAGGTTTGGTTTGACTYAGTGCATCTGTCCTTGCATTCTTGTTCAAAGAGGTGCCATTTTCTTGGTGTTCTTAGAGCAGCAGTGCTTTCCCAGGAGCCAAGGAATKGTACCTGCCTTTGCTTGCAAGTGCCTTTTTCTTTTTAAAACCAGCAAAGAGGCTTTGTAGATTGCTTGCTCTCAGGGGGTGTCCTATCTGCACATCATCTTTACACACACACTTTGTGACAGGAAGCCAAAAAGCTGAAGCACAAGCTTGATTGTCATGGGTGAAGTCTCAGTAAGTGGGCTAAGGCAGTAGATCTGCAGAGGCCTGCAGCATGTGAGGAAATTATCCCTGTTCACTTAATGAAAATCTGATATTCCTGCTTAAAAGGATTGTTGTTTCTACTCCCTTTTTTGGGGGGACTAGTCCCTTGACTAGTTGTGTTACTTGTTAAAAGCCTCTGAATGATGACCCTGGAATCAGGCAGCTGCTGGGCATAAGTAGAATRTGGCAAATGGAGGGGTAGAATTAAAAACAACAAAAAAACCCATTCATTGTTCAAAGTCATAGTGATTTTCCTTCATTTCCAAGGGCTATGCAGAATATATGTATATTCAGGATAAGTTGTTGCTTTATTCTGTCTGATGTGTAACATTGTGACTCAAGATTATGCATATACATAATGAATATATATATATATATATATACATATATATATTCATTAGGATACTCAGCATCATCTGTATGCATCAAAGCACCTCTCATATTCTTACTGCATGTAGGTGACAAAATGAGAAATTATTTTCCCTGYCATATTGCAGGCGTCAGGATTACGTTTTCCTGAATACAACTCCTGGATGTCAGTGCATGTTAACATTTTCCARTCTCTGCAGCTCATCCCCTCACTCATTCACAAAATAATGAGGTCAGTAAGATTTCCCTAGTTAGTTTGCACAGGGTAAAAGTCACAGTAGGATTCTTCCTACTGATAGGAAATACCCAGTTACAGCACAGGTCACACAGTGGCATGAGAATGTTGTATTCACCATAGCTGGATGCCAGCWAAGAAAGTCCTTACACTTTTGACCAATAGATATGAATATGACACGCCCAGAGGAAGCTCTTGATAGAATATTTTTTAGAACCTAAAATATCCTAAGTTGTGTCTGTGGGTGAAATGGAAAAGGACTAGAGAAAGCAAAACAATTCAGGATGAATCTCCCTTCCTTCCCCACGGCTATAGCTATACCTTGGAAAAGGTGGTACATAAACGATGGCAATGACAGTGTGTAAAACTCACATGAGACGTAGCACCCAGCCTCCAGCAGAGCTTCTGCCAAAGTAGACCTCAGGGCTGAAAGATTAGATACAAGAAGAATGGCTGTTGTTCCATTGCTTCTCTCTTTTGTAKAGTGCATCCAGACTAACAGAGGTTGTTTTAACCTATTAAATGGAACTTTGATAAAAACATCAAAGTAGAGCTTGACAGAATCTGGACAGAGGAAACAGGTGCAGAACCCCATGTAATTTGTGGCCAACTGTTCTGAGCCTGTTATCTCAAACCCAGGGTGTACTTAAAACTCAATTTTAGCTACCCATTGATTGTTTCAGTCAATACAGCTACAAATCCCATCTACTATATCAGTAAAGATTTCAAGGCTTTTCCTGACAAAACCTTTGAGCATGCTTCTACTCAGTTTCYATCCCATTTTACTGCACTGAGAGAAGGCTTGCAGGCAGGCCTTAGGGCTGGGATAAGGTATCCTTATGAATTAGGAAGCATGTAAGAAACATATTCCTCTGTGCAGGCTATAATTAATWTAGTTTTAGTTTAGTTTTTTAGTTTAGTTCTAGTTTTCAAATAATTTTGAACATGGGAAAGGAAGAGAAGTAGTGTGAAAAGAAACAAGATTTAAAATCATATGTTCCTATACAYTTTATAGAAATAAGACAGTTCAGCCACAGCAACTCAAGGTTTCAGACCCAGCATTAATTGCACATAATCAGGTGTTGCTACCGAGACTGCATGAGAAGACCTCCAGACATGGACATACCACTGCAAATCAAATATAAATACTTAGATATATCAACGATACCTATCAGCTCAGCTGCTGATAGACACAGGAAAGTGATATATCTGCCATGAGACCTGCTATGCCCATGAAGAGAAAGCTGATAGACTTCTGTATCACTCATCTGCAGGTGTCTTTGAATGCAAGAACTGGTTATCAGGCAGTACACATCAGGAACACTCTGAGAAGATTGGGTAATTCTTTCTGGAAGGAAGATATAGAGACTGAGAGACAGTGGAGGATGACATGAACACTAATATAAAYATTGTATKGAAACTTTTAMAATTCAAAATCTCATATACAGAACTCATACGCTTGAGTGTCTTTCAATTCTGATTCAGCAATGAAAGCATGAAGTAAGGAGAGGGAACAAGTTATATTAAAACTTTGACATGTAATACTGTAATTCTATCAGTCTTAAACTCATGGCTGTGCAGTGTCTGTAGCTGGAGTTCCTCATCCTTGTTTGGGAATATACCTTTTCATYAGGAACTGGAATGTTAACATCTGTACCTCTGCAGGCTTTTTGTGATTGGATGAGACTGGACTCTCCTCTATAAAAATAAAGRTATTAAAAGTTGTATCTGGAGTGGTTTGAAAGATTTAACATTTTGTTAGATGCATTTCAATATGAGACAAGTGCTTTCTAGTAGTTGAAAGGTACACGTATGAAGAAATAAGATCTTTATTTTTGTTTTATTTTGTACAGGAAAAGAGCTTCAGCCTATGCACATTCTGAAACAGATGGGGCAAATACTAGGTCGAATGGTCTGGGAAGAATTCCTACCAAATGAGTTTTMTGGAATGTGGTATCCAGAGATTGGATCCTCAATACTTGAGTTATCTAAAGTCTAACTCACCCTCTCTGTCAAATCTGAAAACCTCTAAAAAGCAGTCTCAGACTTTCCATCTCTAATTGCTGTAARTTATGTACACCTAATCTCCATCTTGCAGAGCCACAGAGCCCAAAAGCAAGCAGAGGCTCTTTCATGCTTACCTTGACTCTGCACAACACAAAAGGCCCTTTGTAGGAAGACACTGTACAGTGTTATATATCCTAAGGCACCCAGGAGCTGCTAAAGTAGCAAAATGTCAGCTTTGAAAATTCAAGAGGGGATTTTTCTTCAGGCCACCTCTATCTCCATAGTAACAGTAATTCAGCAAAACAAATTTTCATAAACTAAAGAATATCTTGTGGCAGAATTCTTTACTTTCAAGCTCCCTCTAACTGCATTTTTTTACAGGGATCAGAAGAATCAAAGYGAGTACTTTCAGCATTCCTTAAAATCACAGGCATTTCCCTCAACTGAAAGGGACATTGTGAGGACAGGGCTAAGGGAATGACATGTTCCTCTACTTGTAAAAAACATACCTCGTGGTTGATACATCTGTATTTTTTCTAGGCAAAGATGTGGCAAAGATGTGGCTTGACGGTTTTTCCTCTTCTTCACCCCAGAGATAAATATTCTTTAACTGAAACTTTACCAGCAGAAGCACATTGATTAAACAGACAGCATTACCAGAGATCCACATTTGAGCTCTAACCACTTAGTTGGAAACAGTTTATTTTGGATTCAGCACTTCAGAGTAAGAATATTAAGCTTTCAGCTGACCTAGGAGATCTTTGCATGTATTAAGTGGCCTATAAGTATATTTCTGAGTCTGTTCTGAAAAAAACAAAATAAGTTACTTGTTTAGAAGTCAATCTGGCATAGTGCAAAAAGTGAATCACACACTGTTCATGTTCTGTGATTTATTGTCATGACAGGATATATATATATGTATATCTTTTTTTAATATCCACATTTATCCAGTGGTAATTGTACAGAAAAAAATATTCTTAGTTTTGCCTTTACATCATCTTGAACATGGCTCCTTATGCATGACAGCAGGAAAACAGATGCCATAGTATACAGGTATCTTTATTTCCTGCTGGAAGCAGTGACTGTAACTGCCCCATTGTTTTATTGTGTTTAACACAATTAAAGAAGAAATTAAAAGGTAAGTTCCCAAAAATGTCACGTCTACTTGAAAAGGAAAMAAAAGTAGAAAGGACCATCTCTTCTATTAATTACTAAATTCARCCAAAGCAGTATCTTTTGTAGCACAACTGAAGAAAATGGAAAAAATCCCAGATGCATATGCAGCATTTAATTACATGGTAACTCCAGTAGCTTCATTAACACAGCTGTGTCAATACTGGGGGGAAAGTTGGGAGAAGTGTCTTTTGGCAATGATAGTGTTTTGGAAAACTCTGAGAATCTTTTAATAGTTAGATGGAAATTATAAGCTAGATTTGAAAAAGGTGAAGCAATATTTTAAAATAATTCCTCTTCAAATACACAAAACATGTTGAAAACACTGCATCATATATCAAGGTATGAAAAGTACTTATTTAGATTTCTAAATGAACTGTGGCATTTTATTTATCAATCGTTAAAGCTGTTATGCTTTAATGCATTTTCTAAATTTATGGGATTGATTTTGGTATCAGAGATGGTAAAATGACACAAAATCTTGGGTTGGAAGTATGTAAGCACATTTATTCCTCTTAAATATAATCTGTAGAGCCACTCCTCCCTTTCTTTCCAAAATAAAATATGTGTCAGAAATGGGAGCAAACTCTGTCTTGCCTGAATATTTATCTCTGTCTGATTTAGTCACTACATGCTGCTGCCATGGACAAAGAGTAAAATGTAAATAAAAAAGTCTACCTATAAATAAAACCTGTCAATATCGTAGTTGATCCTCCTTAAGAGAGCACAAACACCCATTCTTTGCTCTATCCCCCTTATGAGAACATATATAATAAAAGCAAAATCTATGTCAGACTGGTTTCCAAAGGTTGGAAACTCTGCCCAGCAGAGTAGAGAGGCAAYATCCAGGGGTTTTGGCTTCTTTTCAGCAATTCCCTCAGGAATTAACTGGATTGCAAGGTGAATGGTAGAGCACTTTAGGAGGAACCCTGCAAGTTTCCCGAGTCCTCTTACTCCTCCATGTGGATTTTATCAGGGATGAAAATGTCACAGTTCTTTGAGAAATCTTTTCCCAAATATCCTAACTGACTGTAAACTGCAAGTTTACAGATGTATTACATTAATACATTGCTTCCAATAGGAGCAATACTACTCTCTTGGCACACTAGGTGGGTAAAGGTAGTAGGCTGCAATTACTCAGCCTTCAGAGTTCTTTTTTTTTTTTTTTTATGATTACCTGAGTTTCAAGTGTTAGAAAGGGCTGGACAGAATCTATCAAACTTGAGAAAAAATCTTGTTAGACTCCAGGAAGGTCAGACTTGTTTAAAGCATCTTTTCCTTCTCTCTTTCAGGTCTGAGAAAATGCAAATGAGATAAATCAYAGGGAAAAGAATGAATGAAACACACCAGCAAATCCCAAATGTACAAGATTCTGAAATACCATGGAAGGAGTAGATTGGCTTGGACATCTGAGAGATATGTCTTAATACCATTTTTACTCTATCATAATGGAAATAATTTGAAGCACAGAAAAGGCTTGAGATGACTCAAGGGGTAATAGCTTTCAGTGGAGAGAGGGCAGGTTTAGATTAGGTATTAGGAGAACATACTTTATTGTGATGGTGGTGAGGCACTGGAACTGGTTGCCAAGAGAGGCTCCCRAGTGTTCAAGGCCAGGYTRKRTGGGGCTRTGAGCAGCCTGGTCTAGGTAGAAGCTGACCCTGACCATGGCAGTGGGGTTGGAATGGGGTAATTTTTAATATTTCTTCCAACCCAAACCATTTTATTATTCTGTGGCTTTGCAACTGACTTGTTATTCTTGGGGCCATGGTAACTCTTTTGCATCCTGGTCAAAATGAATAATCTAAGTTACCTGATGCCCAGTGAACATTTGCTCCCAGATACTTAACAGGGGATGGGCAGAGCACAGATTGCAACTCAAACCACAGCCCAAACAAAGCCTGGAAGGAGCAGTGTCTCTCTATTACAGCCCTACTTCCACTAGGCTGGCAATAATACAGAATAAAAATGAAAATGTCAATTTTCAGTAAAACCCAGTAGATTATGAATTCTGATGGAAAGAGATAAAACTGAAGAAAATAAAAGAATCCCCAGAAAAGTGTGGKATTCAAAATACTTCATTCTCTGTTTTGCCCTGTTAAATGCAGCTGGTCCTACCACTAGGGGCTGGAAATTTTATCAACTCTTTTTAATTTTTTCATGCACTCTACATTGAGCCCAAGCACCTGGCCATTATTCCAGCATAACTCCAAGGAGAAAATGTCTAGAAGACAGGAGTTTCAGCAGTGCTGCCATGCTAGYTCTCTTCCTTTTCTGCCTGCAGACTTCAACCATGACAGCCTTAAGGTCTGCACATGAAAGCCAGCATACAGTATTTACAGAGTGGTCATKTCTACTTAGTCTCCCACTGCCTTCACTTGTATTTAGTTAAGAGCTTGCACCTACAAGCAAAAYATTTCTTTGGACCTTCATTTTTTACCTTGTCCTTTCAAAGCACAGAAGGGAAATAAACCCTCTGATTTTAATAGTCAGTAATTGTGCAGACTAAAGAGAAACATTAAAAATTAAGTAATAGAATTTAAACTTAATATAATAATTGTTCCATATATAATCATSACTTTATTCATTTTTAACTCTCAGCTGTTTTTCACTTCCAATGTTGATCATTGAATCTGAAACACTCAGATTAGCCTTTCCAAATGCATTGGTGGCAACTAATGGCACTGCAATTAAATACTTCCAACATATTAAACAACTATTAAAATTACTTATATAACTATTTTATCTATTCATAGATGACAGTAAGTCATGTCATARCATTTCACTTAAAAGCAGAAAGCATTTTTAATGCATAGAATACTATGTTAGGAAAAATAGTAATTATTCTAATTATYTTAATTATAAAAATTGAAATCTCAGTTATTCCTTGGAAAATTTRTCTTTGCTTATATTATGCAATGCTTTCAGAATAGCCAGCATTTGCAGCACAAATTGATCTAAAAAATAAAAAAAAAAATCCTAATTGTATAACACATTTCAACACTTTCCCACTTCTAACAGGAATTTAAAAAATCCTTCTCTTTTTTTCAGGATCACTTGAGAATGCAATCTCATTTTAARTGATCACCATCCATTCCCTCCTCCTAGGAGCAGAAATATAGACCATCTCCCTAGAGAATAGAGAAATTAGTGCCTAGGATAAAGACAAGGCAACACCTCGGCTTCTCATTTCCTATAATGAAACTGTGCTTTAAGAAATAAGGAAATAGTATGCTGAGAACAAGAATATTTCATTTTCCAGCAAGAAGTGTGACATAAGCCTGAATCTTTTTTGGTGTGACAGACATTAATGACCTCTATGAAAGCAACTAGAGATTCAGGGTGGTGTTTTTAGAAGATAAAAGGGAAAGGCTTTGGTCAAAGAGATAACAGGGTAATTAACTAGCCATAGTTATAAACTAAAATACTTTACAGGCACTTAAAATGCATAAAACAGGGACTCAACAGATTTAAGTAGGTTGTTTGTTTTAAAGCAATAATTAATTAGCCTTCACYAGAAAGACATTTGAAGTGCTTGTAACCCCAAATCATGCTTTGTTCAGCATGTAAACTACAAGAAGTATTCCTGATTTCAGCTGCAGCCTATTTCTCAAATGCTTGTCTCTCTTTGAAGTACCTGCAGCTGGAGATGAAGCAGCTCTCAAAAGAGAGAAACAGGATGTTTGAAAACAAATAATCTTTAAGTTTATTTGCAGTTTATTTAGCATCTCAGGCAGCAGCAATCACCTAGTTGTGAGCAGAATTTAAAGGCATTTTAAAAAACTATTAAAATTAGTTTTGATAATTCAAAGGCAAAAGATGCTATGAGAAATGTGAAAACTCCAAAATGATTTTTACCCTTTTGTTTGTCTTTTTCGTAGCCAATCTTACTGTAAGTTTCCTAGCTGGGTGTTAATATACACCCATTCCTAAAATCTATGTTTACAACCCAAATTACATTTGCCTCTTCTCAGTGGAGGATGAGAAGAGGAAATGAACATAGCATTCTTGGGTTTAGTAAGTTTTAATCAAAAATAATAAGTCATAGGCTTAAAAATTAGAAGKGGAAAGAAGCTACTAATCTTTTCCCAAATTACTCAAATACTTAGGACTCAAATTTTTCCACATTTTGCCTATAAAACTTTCTGCTTGCTTTCAGTAAGACCACTAAAGAGCAGATTCCTCAATAATGTGAGGAAAAGTGACAGCTGAAYTGGAATGACTTCTTATTTTGCTTTGTATTACCTTTTGTACACATTTCTCTGTTAACTGTAATGGGAAGTCATAGGTGTGGCAGATGTGAAATGAGATGTGAAGGGATGCCCTCACATGATGTTTCTGCAGTTCCAGAAGTGAGACTTGAACACAGCCTGTGCAGCTTAGCAGTCCCTTCCCTGTGGGCAAGTGTGAACCATTTCTCCAGTGTTACACTGCTAATGCACATGTGAGCAGAGCTCATCAAGCAGCATTCAGTCYACTGTTCTGAGCTGTATTTAGATCAAGATGGGAGTTATCCTTCTCTCTTCCTGTGTGTCTTACATGTGACTGTGCCAAATACCTTTTTATTTATCCATTTGTCTCGCTTTTATTAGCACTGGTTTAATTCCAGCTCTGCTCACATGTACAGCTGAGGCAAAGTCAGACTCAGAGGTACAWACACCCTTTTATTAGCTGAGCAGCAGAGGCTACAGCATGCAAGCCACCTATGGCTTTTAAAGCTGGCCCCACTACCAGAAGAGCTGAGGACTCCAGATTACACCATTATGGTGATTTTAAAGGAATATTTCCTCATTATAGAGGGCAGCCTAAAATTGGGGGGCAGTGACAGAACACCTTGTCAGCAGCACTTAAATGTAGCTTGCAAGTTGGGAATGAACTCGATGAGAGTGCACTCGATTTTCAAAGGCATCGYCTTGTTAATGGAAGTAAAAGTCTTGGGAATAAGCACAGAGGTAATAGGAGGCACAGAGTGCTGACTCTTCAATATCAGCATTTGCAACATGACATGCAGCTTGTTCTAAAAAGCAGCTTTTAAAATCTTTAGGACAGTGCACAGAAGAGTTTTGCATAAGCAGTCTTTCTCATTTCTGAACAGAAGTGATGACTTTGGGAGAGAATAAAGGCAGAAATGAGCCACAAGAATTTGGTTTGATATATATCAGGCTGRGTTGTCAATCTCAGACCAAGTGTGGAAATTATCATAATATCTTGCAGGTGGACATTGGCTGGACTAAAAATGAGCAGTAAACCTCACAGAAATGAAGAATGGATAATCATAAGTTTATTCATATGCTCTTTTAGCAGACAAAGAGTTCCACTAGGCTGCACGCCTTCTATTTCCAGCATATATATATATTTATTTGTACTTGAAAAAAGACACTGGCCTCTCTGTTGCATGCCATATGTGTTTGGATGGCTGCTTTATAATTTTCCCAAGCTYCAGATCTGAAGTCCAGGTTTAAGACAGGCTGTCCATACTGGTGTTCTTAGGGGATTATTTTTAAAATTAGCCTTCCAAGACCAAATCAGTTTATAGTATTCTCCTCAAATGAACCACCTCTGTCACACTGAGTGACACACTGGGGTTGATGGGCCAAGTCCTGTGTGAACCTGTGGTCCTGACTACCCTCTCCAGTGCAATCAGGGTGCCCCTCCCAGGAATCCTCTGTCTCTTGAATGACAGTGGGGTTTGACCTGGGTCCTGGGCATGCCTGCATGCAGACTGGTTCTTCAGCTCTTGAAAGAACTTTCCAGATTGACACAGCACCAGAGTTAAACCCCAGCCTTCACCTGAGGATGATGCARCCTTTCTGTTGCAGGATGGTAGCTATCCATGAGGAAGTTTCTAYGGCCTATGTTGCAGCCAGCCTAAACCTCTAGACTGGATCCCCACCTAGGGTTGCCCCAGGGACATATGTCAATGCCTCTTATGGTGCTTCCTCTACCATATAAACATCCATTCCCTGGCAGAATAAACTGCAGCAACTGGTTGTTTTCTTCAATGGGTGTGTTGTGGTTTAAAACCAGCCGGAAATAAAGCTCCAAGCAACCACTTCCCCCCACCCTCCTGAGGGAGAAAGGGTGAGATTATGGCAGATAATGGGTTGAGAAAAAAAATTTAACAGCAATAAGATAAGGAAAACAAGCAATAACAGCAGCAATACTAATAATGAGTGTATGAAAGAGGGTGACAACATGTCAAAAATGCTCATGGATGTCTGACTGACCTGATGTTACTGTGGCCAGTGACATGTCTTCCTGARACAAAGGAGAAAATGGTGGTTGTCACTGCAGATGGTGCTTTTTGCCCTGAACTTGAGACAATGATGGACAAACCCTCTGAGATGGAGTGCTCTACCCACATGGCCTGCACCACACCACCGACCACTCCTCGCCCCATCCCTGCCACCCCACCAGCTCTGCTCACCACTTTGCTACCTTGGAAAAAGGAACAAAATGGCTGTGGTTCTGTGTCATGTCCAGTTTTCTTCCACCCAAAGCCACGGCTCCCAGTGATGATGTGTGTGGTACAGAGTAAGAAAACCCGGATGCACACACATGGYTCCAGGCTCYRCTGYCCTCAYGGCAACTGCGAGAAAATKAAYTCTGTCCTGGCCAAAACCAGGACAGGGTAACATTGAATAAAAGCAAGACAGTGTGACATTGAATGAATCAGTCTTAGCATTGCTTACCATGCATCCACAGCTGCTCCCCAGTGCTGCACGGGCTATGGAGAATGTGCAGAAGCTCTTTGTCAGTAGTCAAGACAATGTCAGGAAACAATGAGCTCACTCATGAGTCTCAATAACAGCACATCACTTCTCTCATGTTGCTTTTTCCTCAGTTCTTCTCAAATAATAATTGTGCTAGCTATTTTTGAGAGTCTGTATCTAGTCTCCTAAGGTCAAGGGCCTTGGGAATGCCTGACATGAAGGCAGCTATAAATTTTTAAACAAAAACCTTGAATATTTTTGAATTACRACCAGTATTCTGAGCTGGCTGAACAATGATTCCACAGCAAAAGAGAATACGTGCTGTTCATCTATATTCATTTAAAATAGATTTATTGTATGTTCTCCTTGTCACAATGGCTCCCTTATATTTACCASTACTCATGCTACTCACCAAAATATTTATGCAATAGATCATTGTCTTCCATTCAAGGACTTTGTATTTGAAACAGAAAATAAAAATAGTTATAAATAATTGGAACTTGTGGAGATGACTTACAGCTCCACATAATGTATTGTGGCAACTCACTCTGTTTTGAGAACAAAAAATAAACATCAAGGTTTGCTTTTCAGAGACATTTGGCAGAAAATAACCCTTCATTCCACAAACAATGGAGAGCTATGATTTTATTTTAGTTTTTTTTTAACTTCTGTTTCAAAGGAGGTCTCCAGAGAATAGGGTATTCCTAAAATATATTGAATATTTTMAATTGAAAATCTATGCTGGAATATTGGAAAAGTCTACACCCTCTAAATGCAGACTCAGTTCTCACACCTGCACATCTCAGAAACCTCAGCCAAGGCCCTCTCRGAAGCTGAATTTCACTTTGAACAAAATAAACCTCACTTCTAGACGTCTCTGTTAGAGATCTCATATAGCCCCATGCTTGCTCACCCTTCTCAAGTGTTGGTTATTGGCTTCCCATCAGCATTGTGTAATGCTTTCACAGAGTCTATTGCTTTGCCTGCTTTTCTGACAGTTTTCCTTCTGAAGTTGTTTCTTTCTATTCTCAACCTATCTTTAAAAACCCAGTCCTCAAAGTAAAACATACTTTTTACATGTTTTCTAACTCTGTCCTTACATCCTCCCACAGACTCTGTGTAAATCAATGTCCAGAATATATCAATCTTCCCACAGCAAGCAGGGTAGTATCTAGTGGTTTGTGGGTTTTGTTGTTGTTGATATTGTTGTTTTTAAATGCTGTACAGCAATACTGTAAGCCAGAGAGCTGACTTAATGTCTGGGTAAAGGTCAGTGATGGTGCTGTCTCTGAGGAAACTATTAAAAGAAGGTAGAGAGCACTGTCCCTTTAAATGAGCTGACACTTTATTTATATAACCTAATAAACACCTGTAGACTTGAAAGAGCTATGCTAATATAGACTGTATGAATTTGGTCTAAAAAGATTAATTTTTTTGTGCATTTTTCAAAAGGTAAAATCCTTTTTTAGGTAAAATTCTTTGTTCACACTGTACTTGCAGTAGCAGATAAACAGAGCTTCTTTCAGTACTTCCATCTTTCTACATGCTTCTCCTGTGAGTTTGTCCCAGCTGAAAACACTCTTGGTGTTCAGCAACATGAAATACATCCCTTCTGGCAGAGGAAGCTCTTGCAATACTTTGCTGCAGCTCAGGTAATTACCCAGGAGATGCAGGCAGGGGCTTCTCTGGCTCCTTGCTGAATTCATTGTTTCATCATCTACACATCTCACATTTAATTATTTCCACTTTACTACCAAAGAATTAAGAAACAGTTTTTGAGGAGCTGCTGGTTAATCAGCATGCCAGGATTGCCTGCCTCCTGCACTTTATTAGTTTTGCAGACTGAGTTTATAGCAGGATCATTAGTGCACTACTGAATTACATAAAATCTAGACACTTACGGACTTTTGAGGTGCTTCACCTGCTGAAAAAAAGCTTTCGTAATTACTTCATCAAACTTTAGTTATCTCTGTAGCCCAGAGAAACTYGTGGCAATATGCCCTCTAAAATGGACAATTGGAACAAAGTATTTTTTGAACTCTTTATGACAAGTATTTCTTAACMAAGTGTAAGCACATTTCTACTGCATACCATGGTGTGATGGTGTTGCGAGGCAAGCACAGATGGGTTTTGATTTTTATTTTTCTTTAAATTGGGATATTATGATAATTTTATTTTTAGATTGTAWGTCATGTTTTATCTGAAATTAGGTGTTAAGTGAGGTTAGATTTTCAATATTTAAGATTACTTAAAATGATAAGCAGTTAATTTTTTGCATGTGGTAAATGTGTCAGGTGGTTAAGAGGTGCCCAAGTTTCACTGATTCTTTATCAAAGGGAATCTTACAAGTACAAGTTAGTATTGTGTAAGGAACTAAGTAGGATGTTTTGGTGATTGGCTAACTAAAACCCTTTTATCTCAGAGGAGTCCCCAAAAAGTGACTTTTGAAGCTTTCATTAATATTATATATATATATATAATTATAATTTATATATATATATATTATCATTTATAGCTTTAGCACTAACATTCTTTCACTCACTCCTCAGTGACACTGAGATTTTAAAGGTGAATTTGAAGTACTTTTTTTAAATATAGTCCACATCCTAGGCAGAATCAAAGCTGTATTGAATCAACCTGTTTGCCTGAACCTGGTACATACTACAAAGTACACTATGAAGCACTGGCTTATTGCAGAATGTTTTATCCAAACATGTTGATCCAGCTGGGGAAACCACATTAAAGAACATAGGTCACTACATTTATGTTCTTCAAGCTTTGGCAGTTAGTGCAGTGATTTCAGCACCTTTTTATTTCAAATGACATCAGTCATTTAAAAAAAAAGCAAGTTTTTATTTGGCCTGATTAAAATCAGGGTCGATTAGAAGTGATCTGAGCATCTGTATTATACTAGGGGCAAATAAAGTTATTTATTCCCAAGTGATACCTTGTATAAGGACTTGATTGATTGATTGATTGATTGAAACTTCCTCCTCACCCCTTGAGAGGTGAAGGTTTTCAAAAACTAAAGAGAGAAGAAAATGAAAGAGCTGTCTGGAATGTGGTTACGCTATGATTATCAGTATGTACGATAAACTTATTTTCCTGATACTGAAACAAGAATTTATTCTCAAGTTTGACTCATTTAAGACCAGTATAGAAAGTTAAAACCTAAACCCCATAGCCCACACTTATGAATTTGATTATTTGAGGAAATTCGATACACAATCATATTAAAAGCAGAATTTCAGTTTATAATACAAAATATTCATGTTTTTCTATAAACAACTGAGAAAGACATGTTAATATTATCAAACATCAAATGTAGTGAAAGTCTTTCACTTTCTAGTCAAAAGTAAAGAAAGAAACAAAATTGTGGTGGTGCATCCTGCCCACCCCAATCTGCACTGTGACCTCAGAAATGCTCATTAGGCCTTAGCCTTGATGAGCAGCACCTGGGCCGAGCTCCTCTTGAGCTTATCAGAAACACTGTCTGTTCCCAGGAGCTGGTGCTGTCAAACACGCTCCTGCTTTATTTATTTATTTATTTTTAATGAACAGCCTTGGAGGCTATTTTTTATTGCCTAAATAGCAACCCAAGCAGGATAATGTTTCTGTTCTCAAGTTTTCAAAAGGAGTTTCTGGACAGAAGTATGTCCAGGATGAAACATTGTTATGACTAAAGCCCAGTCTGTTGTGATGCTCCGTACAGGAGTTCCAAGTGAGACCCTTTGAGCTCTCCTAGAGGGTGGTGGCAGCRAGGCCCCTCTGAGTGGGGCCCCTCAAAGCCAGCAGCTCTCAGGTTTGCTGTAGCCAGAGATTGCCAAACAACCACAGATTCTGCTCTGGCACCCCCATTCCTCAAGGCTCTGCCCTTTGCCATCTGAGAAGTTGCAAAGACATCTGAAATGAGTATTTCACTACCTTTGAGGGGAACTTTTCACAAGTGCCTTGGACAGACTCTTAATATCTGTGTGCATGCAAGTGTGCGTGTGCTGTGGTGAATGTACTAGGAATGCTGCTCTCCTAGATTYTTAACTTCTTCAGACTCRTAAGTAAGGTAKGCCTSMAAGTAAGTAACTCTTGTGGTATTGTAAATCCTACACAAACCCTTTGCTAAATTGTTAAACATAAGTTATAAATGRCATAAATTAAATGCTGATAAGCTAGGGTGCTGTTAAGTTGAAGTTAAGTGCCATTGGGCCTTTATTTCAGTTTAGATGGATTGATTCCAAACTTTTCTTTGCTTCTCCACTTAGATGGTTAAGTGTACCTTAACCATCTAGTAGGTAGTAGAGTGAACCTTACCAATTAATTTTCTTGTGCTCTTGCTTTTATATTAAACTTGTTTTTCCTGATACCTTTGCTGGTGATTCTTTAAGAGATCTTAAAGCACTCATTCACAACAGCAACAAATTTTCCTTAGCCTTTGAAAGGCTAAAAGTTCTTCAGACAGCGTTTTCATGTTGTAATGTCAGCTATATCTGGTTTTAGAATTACTCTTCCTTTTTGGTATGTTACTGGGTACTGCAGATTGAAGTATTATATTGCCTTAGAGCTCCAAGGACCGAAAGGAAAAAAGAAATAAAAATAAAGGCGCAAATTCCATAATAACTTCTCTCATCTTCAAGAAACTATTCACAACAGAATGAAGTTGTCCTCCACAATACTTTCTTGGGACCTTTTTCATCTTCCATGAAATTTTTTATAGACTTTTCCACACCTACAGATTTAAACTTTTCAAAATCAGAGTCAAACAGAGGCACTGGTAGATCACAGAGAACGCCTTTTTCCCTACATTGAAATGACCAGAGGAAGAATTTCTGGTCATAAAGTTCATAAAAGCACTAGAGGCAGGAACCATTACCTGACACAAGGTTTCCAGACTTATTGGAGTGTACATCTTGAATTGTGATACAGCAGAAAAGTCAATAGTCTTTGGTCTGACCTGTGATTAAATTGAAACTGTAGAAGGTAGATTGTAGATTTGTGATGTAATCTGTAGAGAAAAGGAGAAAAACGCTGAAAATAGTAAGAAAGATGAGAAAGGAAATAGGGCAATAGGCGAATATAAGAAGTAAGTGCAATTTCTTTAGAACATCACTAAAATATAAAATCTGCCATCCACAGCGGAAAAAAAAWTAGCTCATTATTACTGGGCTAGACARTACACACTTTTAATCTKYCTCTCAAGTCACATCCCTCCTATCTTTTCAGAAGTGAAAAAGAGCCACAGCATGCTTCAGGGTTTGTGAAGGCATATTAATAACACTCACTACTCAGTAACTAAATAATGCTTCCTGTGCAGATGTGATTGTAGACCTAGTTTTCACATTTAAATGTGAAGACAAATCTTGCCTTCAGTTGCCAGACAAAATCCCATAGAAAACAAATATTTGACTTTGTCTAAAACTCTTAGAGGAAAAAAGACTCTACCAAAGCACAATACTGTAAACATTAAGAATTACACCTTTAATACAGTCATAAAGGATATTTTATTATTTGTTGAAAAGAAGTTTTCATTTTATTATTTGCAAAACAAGACAGAGGAGAATGGATTTACTGGTATAGTCTAAGAGCTAAGAAGACATAACAAGGTCTTAGTAAGGTCTCCTTGAAGGTCTCTGAGGATCCTTCTGGAGAAATATCTCTCAGTGACCCCTCAGGGAATTTGATCACTCTAAATTATGTTTTGTTTGGATGCTTTAGGGTTGCTAATACGCAACCTCCTTATGCAAATAACCTCCTTACCAAGCTTCCCAGTACATTATTTTCTTGGTTTTACCACTGAGCTTAAGCTTTACAATTCTATCATTCTCCCTAACACTTCACCTTGCCCAATAAGATTGCAATATTTGTAGATCCCATTTGTTTCAGCTTCTGTTCCAACTGTTTTTTCTTATAATTTTTCTATATTTTGCATTTTTAAAAAATTGATTACACTGAAACCTACTGCATTCCCTGTATCTCTAGTTAAACTGCTCCATATAATGGCTTACCAAAGCAAAGTCATGCAGAGCTGTTAGAAAATTGTTGGCCTAACCAATGGAGGTTGTACTATTTGTCTGTTCCATGGCCAGACAATTCATCTTGGCTTGGGTGGTGAGAAAAGTATTAGTAGAGAGTTTTCCTGGATGCAGCATTTGTCCTAACTGAAGTGGGATACAGTACAGCTTGATATAGGACCACTGCTGGGTGTTCTCTGCCAGATTTGGGTTGATTTGCTGCACTTGTAATTTAGAGAGATTTCAAGACTCTTGCAATCCAATGTTTAGCTTACTTCTGCCAGGTGGATGGTCTATGAATTTGAGAGTCGTGAAGAAGAACAGAATTAGGTAACATTAAAGTGCACAGCTGCAAGCCATGAAAGGCTGCTTGCTGTGCTGGTATAGGATCTTTTGCTAAAATAGAGACAAATAGAAGCTTTATCCCTTTGGAAACCCAGGMCCTCTGTGTGTATAATGCTGCTACACATCTTTCATACTCTACTCTTTATTTYGTGGAGATCCAGCTGTTTTATTTCACAAAAAAATTTCTTATTGTGTAGTCTGCCTCTATATTACTTCTATTTCTAACTTGGTATCTCATGCAGTTTTATTGATGAAAYTAATAAAGTATTTTCTATTGCCAAAGACACACAGTCCTAAATATTTTCCTGAAAATTCTGTTCTGAACCAATCAATAAGCTCCTTTACTATTCTCCAATGGACAATAAGATGTTGCTATATATATGAATCAAATATTTTTTATAAGAATTATGTATTAAATGTATATTGGTCAAATGATGTCTTTTGCTAGTTAAGAACATGTAAGATGGGAAATAGAAGAAATAAATTTGGCTGACAGGCCTTGGTGCATGTGTTCTCATATGTTTTGTTATTACATGCATAGMTGATACTTTTCCCACAGTATCCCTGCCTTAGCCAGTGGCACAGGTGGTTACACCTGTGCTAGGGGATGTAAGGTCCAATGTCAGTCTCATCCTTACAGACTCCTTGTTTCTGTCTGTTCTCTGCTTCTTCTTAAAGCTAACTCTCTCATCCTCTGCAGTTCTCACCATCCCACCTCCCTTCCCACCTTCATAACAGCTTTATTTCTCCTTCCTGCATTACAGAATTATTGCCAGGTTGTTGGCATRTGTTCCTGACCCATTTCAGTCTACAGCTGTCAGAACTGCCTATTTCTTATCTGCTGCAGATGCTACAGTCAATTTAGACTTTACACAATGCATTGTAAGTGTGTCGATATATGAAAATCTACATCTTTCAGTACAGAAATCTTTCCAATGCTTATAATTTACTTATGATTTCCTGCTTATGAACATCAAAAGAAATAGGAAACAAATAATTTTTATTCCCAAGGTGTGAAGCCCTTGATGAAAAGCCTCTGTGTACTGGAACACAACAGTTATCAAATTTTGCTTGATTTTACTTAAAATTGGCCAAATAACAAGTTGTTTTTGTAATGTTATTCTCAGAAACAGCTAAATAGTTTTATCTGAAGTATTTCTTAAAAAGCGCAATGACTCAGCTTGAAGAGACAGGGTGAGAGTTTGGCAAAATCAAGAGTACCTAATAGTGGAAAGAATAGCCTCATGATAAGTTGTACCAACACTGAAACTTATATGATATTTTCTTATAATCACATATATGCTGAGTACACCCCAAGAGTTCTRAAAACATGGAGGGATAAAAAAACCATCTAAAATTTAGCAGCAATAGTTCAAAAGTAGTAAAATYGAAAAATAAATTATTGGAGGCCACTCTCAGAACTCTTTAAAATTCTCTCTGCCATTCAGCTATTTATCAGTGTTGGTTTTGTTATTGTTGTTATTGTTGTTATGAACATGCTGGGAAAAAAATCCAAAACTAATCTTGCCCCAGAGTGATTATTGCTTTATRCTCATAACATTTGGAAAGCCTGTCATGCAAAGTATTGAATGCATACGTGAATGATGATAGTTTTGGGTTTTTTCCCCAGCATGAATGAGAGTACATAAATCTGGTCAGTCATATATTTATGCCATGCACATTTTTTAATTTTATGAAAAGCAGCTGTAACTTAAATCATAAGGTAGTGTTAGTGATTCACTTCAGCTGATAGACAARCTCTTACAACAATGCAGCAATAACAATTTAAATGCATATTGCTCTGTTCATGAGTATGCTCCAAAAGCAGTAGGCAGTGGAAAAGAAGAACTGAATAAATGAACACTGAGAAAAGAAACAATTTAAAATACTTTTTTTTTTTTTTAAACTGAACTCTAGCTATGAGCTCCCCAGGCAGCATATTTGACAGTATGCACTGAGAAGTAAAAGAATTTACAACAGCTCAGACCTGAGCACCCAATCAATAAGRCAGCAAACAAGTCCAAGGTAGCTGACTGCAGTACATACCACCTACCTGTGTGTACAATATATGAKCTAAATTTAGTAGAGAATATTGCAGTCMGTTGGCTACCACACTCTTTTGCCCTACGTAATCACTCAACTGTTGCTGTGTGTCCTCTGTTTATTGGTATAGTCTACTTTAATTGGACTTGTTTTCAGTTTACATGCTGCTGAGGGAAAATATTTCCAGCAGTGGAAAAGCAGAATTAGTCATACACCCTCCCACTCACCCTTGCAGGTGCTGTGCCAATAGCCTACCCCAAGGACAGATGTGGGCTGGAGATCATCTGGGGCCCTGCAAGAAAAGTTAATCTGATTTCCTCTGGAGTGGCATGAGTGGTACAGTGGTAGGAGGGAAACCAGCTAGCTTCAGATCTTCAAGATAGGTGCCTCAGGCAACTGAAGAAATACCATTTCTGTGCCTTGTATGGAAGATATAATGAATGCATAATCTACTCYTTGCTTTTATCCATCCTAAACTTTTCTGTAGATGGAGGATGCACCAATAAATACATTCTTTTACAAGACAGTCCTGAGTAAAGCTGAGGTGAGATGATATGCATAATCCTGCAGCTATCAATGGTGTTAAGTGTGAGCCTAAGTGCAGSACCAAGTTGAATAAAGTTTYTTGTCTCTGCTGCTGCAAAGAGGCAGTCATCTGTATGCCCAGAGATGGTTTCAAATATCRAAATGGTAATATWTTTATCATCTCCTAAAAAACAYTGTCAGTTTATGAAGATAAGGAACAYTCCCTGACACCTCTGGTYCTACTTGCAGGTCCTTCTCTGGCTTTGTGATAGGGCCATGTCTCTCACTAGGATGCTACCATGTTTTTGTCACCTAAAAAGCAAGTCCAACCTTCCTGCATCCATGATATTCAGCTTTTGAGCTTGTACTGCTCATCTATTGCTCCCAACCTCTCTGTTGTTTAGGACAGCCCTGCTGATGCAGCAGCTATTCCAAAGTCCAGTTTACTAAGTAGACAGTTTGAATCTGATTACAGTGTCATTTCATTTTAATCTTTATCCCTGAAAATGTAAGTCAATTATACTTCTTTGATGGGAACAAAATCAGACCTCATTTCCTATTTCTAAAGTCTTAATATTTCAGTGTCTTAAACTTGTGGTCTTAGATTTAATGCCTTTTTAGCTAAATATTCCCAAAAGCACTTATTTCCAGCTGTGTGCAAGATTAATATGAAAAGCATGAGGAACAATACAGCCGAGACAATCTCTTAGTTACAATGGAGAAAAGTTAATCACAATAAATGAAGAAAGTATTTACAGTAAAAGGTGCATCTAAGAAAAAGATTGAGGTGTATATGTTAACAAATAATAATAAAAGACAAGTCAGAAGTACTGCAGGAAACCAAATATATTAAAACAGGTACTTTACAGTCCCCCTTCCTCCACTCCAATTAAGGTAAATTATCACTAAATATCTCCATAATAAATATTTTCTAAAATTAATGTTTGGGGTGGCTAACAGAAGTTTGGATAAACTTYATTTGGGCARTGCTAAAATTTAACAGATCTRGTTGAAATAAARGATCTCTCTATACAGCARTTGTGTGCTTTAACTTTAAAAAGTAGCTGCTTTTTCTTTAATGATTTTTAATAACCARTTCTCAGAGCCTCTTACCTTGACTGTGGTCTTGAGRGTATTTTTCTGTTGCATCATTTTTTTCATAAGCAATTTAAATTACTTMAAAATATCCATTTCTTATGAGGAAAACAAAGTCATCCATTTAYTTATTGATCTCCTCTTCTGACTAAACAGGCATTTGTATAACACATTCCAACACAGCTCTCAAATRATAATTGTTTAYTATTATACAACAAATATTCAAACAAGATTAGATAGAAAATTATTTTGTTGAAAATTATGCATTGATCCTGCCTGTAAGGCATAAAGACATGCACATGTGCAATGTGCATGTCTTTATGCCTTAGAGGCAGGATCAGTGCTGCTCAGCCTGAGCAAGACGCTGTCACAGCAGCAGGATCACCTGGAAGCGGAGAAAAAGGGTCTTTTGTACATAAATTTTGTCCAGATTTGGGCAAAGAAGCCTGACAATTGTTAGGATATAATTCATGTGCTAGCTTGGATATGGGCTACAAATAATCATGACCTTTGAAACCCTGCAGAGATTTTCTAAATAGTGGGAGTGCATGTGGYTTTTTGAGGTACTGTTTGGGACTGTTATCTCAAATAGCTGCTTTGTTGCTCTTCCCCCTCCAAAGAGGAAACCAGGAGACTTTTCACATGGCTGCTATATTTTGAGATTGAAAGCTAAAACAGTGTAAGCTTGGRGTTGAAGGCAGAAAACATCTTATTRTTGTAATACTCTAGCAGTGTCACCTTCTTTATTTCACACCTGGTCCTAAACATTATTTCAAGAGACCTGTATAATTTAACATTTCCATGCRRGAAAAAATAGACCCAAAAGCACTTTCTGTTGWAGCTTTCTGTCACAGCCTTCTGTTAGTGAGACAGAAGAGAAATTCAAGATCTTTCATTAACTTCTTACCCTGTTCCTTCTACAAGTCTGCTCTACAATAAATTAAATRAGRYRATATTCAGATACTTGGTACAAGTTGAGTATGTARCCATGCACATTACTCACTGAACAACTGCACATATGAGAGATAYCTTAGGGAGGAGATAAAAAATTGACTATGAAAGATGTTTTCTTTGCTACTTCCTTCTTGCTGCTGCCACAAGATAGCAAAGAGACTGCATTTCTCTCAGCACAGATCGCAGAGTCTGGCTGTGTCTTGACAATGCCAAGTTGAARACACTTGTAATGCAATATAAAAACATTGTTCTTGTGTTTGGTATTGCAAATCTCCTTAGGAATCATTGGACAAAAAATGAGCAAAATYATGACAGGCCTRAAGGGGAAAGAAGTTTATYTGGTTGACATTTAGTTTAAAYKAAATCAGAGAAAGAAAAKAAGTCAAGCAAAAAATTCTATACATTTCTMACAGATTGAGTCTACGTTTCGAGATCAATACTTAGCATGGATGATAATAAACCATCTGGCCACTTGCATTTAAACAATTTTAACAGATGACACATCCATGACTTCTCTTTTCTTTACTAAAGTCCCTAACAGTAATTGGGGCCTCACCTCAAGATTTTTGTGCTTTCTTTTCAAGATTACCAAAAGCACCTCTATTATTCTCCTTTCAGATAAAGAATGAATCAGAGCAACTCAAATGCCTAAGCCTTATTAGGTGGGGTRAAATATTAGAAAAACTTGGTKGAAAATTCTGATCTCCAATGTAACAYATAATGAAGTCTTAACCTTTGTATTTTCTCAAGGTGCTGGAAGAYAGCATTTTATCTACTCATCCACTTACACACAGCTSTCTAACTTAAAASAAYTGTTTATTTACACCACCCCAGTCAGCATCCAATTAAAGCCAYATTAAACCTGGGGTTTGGAAATCTGAGCAGCTTCTGTATCAGGACAATGACCTAGGAACTTTCACATTTGCCTTCTGTTTCTTGAATGCCTTCAYGGAGTTTGAAACAAAGCTCAAATGTGAGCATCAGATCTATATCTGTAGGCACAGTGGATGGATTTTCAGAAATTATACCATAACCCAAATACTTWAAAAAATAAAAAAATAGTTATGCTATTCCTCAATATGTGTCATGATATATAACAAGTAAGGAACTTATTTATGAAATAAATATAAGTTATGAAAACTCATAATGTCTATTAAAAAGTGTATGTAAACAGCAAAAAAAAAAAAAAAGTGACAAAATAACTTAAAAGGAAAATTCAACATTTTCTTTCTCTTTTTCTCTTTTGTACATTTTCCTGTTTCTACTTTTCTCTTTGATCTAGATTATTTGTCTTCAGGATGTTTTTAAAATTATTCTATTTACTAAACTTGATGTTTAAAACCAGAGAACCAGCCCATATTATTGTAAATTGATATTGAAGTATAACAGATGTTATCTCCTTTATATATAAATTCAACTGCAGAGATATTTTTTTTTTAAATCTAGTTATTTTATTTTACATATAAAAAGTGAAGTATCGTAGAGCTTTGATCACTGCCCTAAGTTTACTGGCAGGATGCAGAATAACATATACATGTTGCAATATGTAGTCCTTTGCTCTTGCTGAAAGCAATCCCTTTCTTTTTGTAGCACTAAAAATACCCTTTATACACCTGAAAGAATAGGGCCTGCTGTCAGTCACCCAGGTCAGCTTTTTCCCTCTAGGTGCTTCACTCATCTCTAACAGTTTTCATCTCTTTTGAAACAAGTTGTGTGTTACCACAGAAATCTGATTTAGGCTATAAACTCCCTGGGGCAGTGATTACCAGAATTCGTGCAGCTGGGCCTAAAGGGCTTTGGCACACTGGGATCTCGACCTAGCTACAGTTTTCAGGGTGATCAGTATAATTAAAATTACAATTTCTCCTTAGTTGCTGTGGAGGGAGTTTGGCATTTCCCAGTGCCTCTCCTGTAGAGAGAATATTAATTTCTCTTGGCTGGTTGTTTCACTTCCCGTTTTCCATGTTGCACCTCTGCAAGTTAATGAAGGTCAGAATTGCATGTGGAGCCAAAGTGAAGAGGGTTCCTACAGAGGGGTGTGATGGGAGGTCAGGATATGAGAATGGACAGCTGGGAGATGTTTAAGGCAATCACTTAAGAGTTTATGAACACTACAAGGAATGAACAAGCAATGGTGAACGGTAAATATTGTGGCACAGCTAAACTCAGTCTTCTTTTTCTCCTTTCTCTTTACAGTATAACCACTCCTAAGAGGCCTGGAAAGCTGTTCAAATCCAAATTTCTCTAGGTAAGCAGGTCTAGCTCTAGGCAAGCAAAGCTAACATTGATTTCTGTAATACAGTTATGTGTACTAGAGTGCTTGGGTCCTTGTAGTATATCTTGAATTTCACTCAGTACAAAGAGAAAGGATTAATTTGCATCTCAGACTTCCATCAGCAGGGAGATATTTGTGCTGCATATTCAACAAATACAGACCCTTTCTGAGTGAAATGGGATAAACAGAGCTGTAGCCCTCCATTTTCTGTGTTTAAGAGCTGATGATTCTCATGAGAGTTCTGTGAATCTAGGTATGTTTAGTAGGACATAGCGCTTTGTTGAGGATTTTTATTTGTGGAACTTTCTTCAGCTATAAAGTCCTGTATTCATGTAAGCGTCTGTCTTCATTAAAAAGAACAAAACAATTCAAGCCTCTCACAAATCCTGTGGGAAAACTGGACCAAACACATTTAGCTTAAAATGCAAGAGAATATAGCAGAGATTTCTAAGTGCTATTTTTATTGATGACTTTAAGTCAGTTCTTAAGAATTTTGAAGATCTGGCTTATGTGCTTTTCAGTTGCCATTAGTACCTATTTGTCAMATTTGCATCCTTGATATATTAAGATTTCTGGGTCTATGGGAAGYATAATTTTCCCTTCTTTCGTATGCCTGCATGAAAGTTAGGTCATGATGCCTTGCTATGATTATTGCTAAAAAATTAAAGGGTGATCACTGTGGGTAAGATGAATGCCAAAAACATATTAATGCTGGAAGTAACCCATGTCTGTTCAATGCTGCAATCTAGCAGGAGGGATAGGCAGAGCCTTAGGTAATCTTTCAGGTGTACTCACAAAACACTTAATGATACTAACAATGGTAGAGGAAGAGTGTTCACAAAAAACAGAAAATCTTCACACAAGCATCTTCAAATAYACATCTAATTTTTTCCTCTAAGTATCAACAAATTCCTCTATAGTGTATCAGTTTCTTGAGGTTTTTGCTTAAAGCACTTGCTAGCCTCTGTTCTTGAAGGGAYTGGACTTTTAACACTTGCCAGTTTTACTTAAAACAAGTATTTTTATACTTATTATTTGATATAGAATACAGTCTGCTTAAAAGAACTGTTTCAATTATTATTTTAAAATAATTTTTWWYYTTTTYCTTYCATCTATTTAAGGATGYATTCRAGATTTGATCCAGTCCCACATCCTCAGGTATTTAACTTAATCAAAGTCTGTACTTATATGCATTTGGAGTCACTGTATTAATAAGGGAGGCAATGAAGCACATCTTCTTGAGGGTGAGACTGAAAAACKAAACTGTTTCTATTCATTCTTCATTAGACATAGAAATAAATATTTAAGTCCTTTTCTGCCCTTCGCTGCTCCTTTTGTCTTTTCCAACACATGAGGCACCTTGCTGACTCATCTGTGTAGCTACCATTTATTGCTGTGTATTCTGTTCCTAATTGCCATTTCCCAATCTTCAGTAATAATGTGTAATGAACAAAGAATAACTTCATTAATTTAGATTAACCAAAGTCCAGATCAATTAGAAGACTGTAACAAGACTGTAAGACTCTCTTGTCCTTCCATCACCCATGACTAGCACTGAACAACAGAAAAGACCACGCTGCTGTTTTCAAGGCGAGGGTGGTCCTTTATGGTTTATATAACTGCTTGAATTGAGTGATCATCTTTGTGCACACTTCACAGTAACCTCATTTCACCACCCACCCTGTTACTCTTCTCTAGGGTTAGCATGTTAATAATCCCTTCTCACTGAGAACAAAGCTCTTGTAGCTTCAGGTGCTCTCTAGGTGAATGTTATAGTAAAAACAGTGAAGGGGCATGCCGAAGAGAAGTGTTGCCATCTTCCAGAAAGGAGCTTTACTCCCTGTAGTCCATATATTTTTGTAAATGGCAGAAAGGACAGTTAAGGATTATTGGAAATATGATTTCAAATTTCCAGGAAGGGAGACAGGGCAGCTGGAAAGGAAAATCAAAGAAATCCTGATGGTGGTTATTGATAAAGCAATTCTACTTGAATTTCGAACTTTGTGGTGGCACAGAGTCCACTAGCTGGTTGTATGATGCTACCTGGGAAAAACTTCTTGCTCAAAATGCAAGGAAGAGCAAGTCAGAAAAGTTTTCATGAGTGGAAGAATGATATGGTTATACTGTAGCTGGAGATGTATCTGGCTGATCAGTTTTCAGATACTGGCATAAACTGTGAGTCTTGCTACAAGAAAGTCCAGATGTGTGGATCCCAGCCCTACTGCACCTCCTTCTCATGGCTCTGAACTGTATTCAGATCAGGAGACTTGATGAACCCTTTGAGAGATGGGCACACTACTCTTTCAGAGACTTTTATGTGCCCAAGCACCAGTCAGCTCACAAATAATCAAATCATGATGCATTTAATAATAATAAATGGAATGTTCTACATCTGTTCTATATCTGTAGATAAATATTACAAATAAATTCTTATTTTTAATGTAGGTAGACCTAAACAGTTTGAYATAGAAAATGGTGAAATAATGCACGACATTCACCACATAATACACATTTAACAGCAGAAACCCACATAAGATAGATGTGGCTGATAACGATATTCTAAAGGTTACATCTATGGAAAACATGTCCCTAATATGATCCCACTGTTCATGGTCTAAGCACCATGGAAATGGCATCATCAGTCCAGCTCCAGGACTTGGGGAGCAATATGAACCTGATCCATGTTTTCTTAAATGCAGAAATATGACCCTCTGCAGAACCAAGCAGTACATTGCGTCCATGGGAAAATACTGCACCAGTGAATGTTTGACTGTATTTACAAAATTCTCCCTGCAAAGACGGCTGGCTTGCAAGGCACCCAGTGATGTAGTTGGCATTCCCAGCTGGGATACATCCATGCTCACACTGCATTTATCTGGGACTGTCCAGGTAAAACCTGGATGTGCAGTCCTGGAGAGAAATGACAGAAAATTAATAATTGATAAATTGCATTGCTACATTGGGCAGGCAAATATTTTCTTGTCCATTAAAATCTGTGACTACGTTTTTCAAGCTGGTTTTGTAGAAATGCTGACTGTAATTTTCTAAACATTAGTTTATTCTGCTCTTTATTTCCTTCTCTGTATTTTTAATTTYTTCTCTCCAATCTTTAAGTTAACTGACTTGTAAACTGTATGYAGCCTTTTATACTCCTTAATGAAAAGCACTGTGTTTAAATCAATGTAGTAATGCTACCTCCTCCACCCAGGTAAACTTGCTGATTTCTTTGGCTCTAAAATTCTCATTTTATAAAGATTGCATTTCTGTGTTAACTGGAACGTTTTGATCTCACTTAAAATACCTTTATTAATTTCCTTCAACTGAACATTATTGCTGRTAAAATAAATGTTTAATCCTGCATAAATGTGTTACATTGTAATATTTTATTGCATATACATATGCAGTATTTTGTGGGATTTTTCCTAGAGGAAAGATATTARCTATTCAGTAAGTGTATGGAGTCTGAAGTTTAATAGGCTTGCTATTCCTTGCTCTCAATGAGTACTTTTACATTGTTGCAAGACACAAACAATTTTTGAAAGCTTGTCATAGAAGCAGTACATGMATTATCTTGACCCCAACTCATTTGCTTTTTACCTTCTGTAGCATTAAAAATATTTTGGACCTGTCTGTAAAAACCTAGGGAATAAATTCACTACCTGTGAAGCCTGAAGGTCTGGGTGAACAAATCATAAATCAAATGCTAGCACGTGATAAAATTTGGCACGCTCAAAGCCAAAAATGTTGATGCTGTGTTGACAGTAATTCTTAGAGAGAAAACTACTAGATCATAGAGTTGAAGAATGTGCTGAGTTGGAAGAGAGTCACAAGTATCATTGAGTTCAACTCCTCGCCCTGCACAGGACACCAAAAGAGTGACACCATGTGCCTGAGTGTTGTCCAAACATGTTTTGATCTCTGTCAKCCTGGTGCTGTGACCTCTTCCCTGAGGAGCCTGTCCCAGGGCCCAGCCATTCTCTGGGTGAGAAACCTTTCCCTAATAGTCAACCTAATTCATTCCCCTGACTCAGCTTCATGCCATTCCTTGAATCCTGTCACTGGTCATCWCAGAGAAGAGATGAGTGTCTGCCCTTCCACATTACCTCATGAGAAAGCTGTAGACTGTGATGAGGTCTCCCTTCAGCCTCCTCTTCTTCAGGCTGAACAAACCARTCTGACTTCAGACTCTCCTCATATGACCACCTCTAGAGCTTTTGCTGTTTTGGTGAAGGAAAATGGAAGAAAAGAGTGAAAAGGAAGGAAATCACATCTTTTTGAGAATAAAGCATAGTATAGTATTTCTGAATGTTGATTTAAAGTTTCACAGTAAACAGAAAAAAAACCCAACAAAAGTCAATCTTCATGTACAGAAACAAAGCTCCTTAAAGACGGTAGCACAGCTAAGGGTAAGCACATGTCTAAGCAGTTTACTTACAGGGTGATTGCAATTTGCCTTCTGAAGATCTTTCCAAGGCTCATGATAAGATCCAGATTGAAATAAGGAGTTCTACTCCTTGCAATGAATGTTGGGTTTGGAGGGTGGGGAGGTGCTTTTTAATTTTTATTATAGTTATTAATATTATTACTACTATTAATATTATTGTTAAGAGTTATGGAAGTAAACCATTGCTATCACATCCCTGAGTCCAGGGTCTATGTAGTCATTCACTAGACCGACACAAAATTCAAGTGTAAAGACTGTAAAAATGCTGGCATTCAATAGCTGGCAGCATTTTACATCGACTTTGCACAGATAGGAACAGAAAACAAGCAGCAGATATTTGAGTCGTTTGTATTTTTTAATATCTCCTGATCTATGCCTTAATATTAAGAAGCCACATTAGGAAATGTCAATTTTCTTAATGCAAGAAGAAAGACAATTAGTTTGAAAAATATATGAGCCCCTTGAAATTACTACAGAGTGGAAATTACATGCACATTATCAAAAATTAGCAGAAAATTCCGTAGAGCAGGAATAGTTTAGGTGCAACTTCAGAATAGGAAATAAGTATAGAAACATTTCCTGTGGGTGGCTGTRCTAAAATGAACTAAATTATCATTCTGTCTAAACTTTTTTGTATTCAGTAATTTGCCACTATTGTTGCCAGCAATTTACTAAGTGCATGAGGGRGGAGGAATTAAAAAAGAAGATTTAATTAAGGAATTCCTTAGAAACAAAACAATCCTCAGACACCTCATACTTAAAATGTGCAAGTTAATAGGAGACTTGCAGCTTCCAAATCCGTAATTATGTCCCACAGCTAATTGTTTGGCACAATTATGTCTCTGAACAGAGTTCTGTTACCAAGAGAGATCTTGGAAAAGTCAGGAAAATCAGAAGGGCTTACTTGCCAAATAACAATTACTCCAGTCTTAAAAATAAGCAAACAAACAAACAAAACCAGTTTGAAATAACTTTCACTGCAAAAGGCCTTGTTCACTTTTCTAACCATTTTGTTTTTCTGGGACTGGGTCAATGACCTTGGGGGATTGCAGAAAAAAAGAGATCAATGGTAAAGAGGATTTAAACATCCCAGAAGAGGTTGGACAGGAAGGCAGCTTCTTTAAAAAAATCCTTCTTTGTTTCTCAGACACTTGCAAGAAAAAAATGTTATCAAAGAGATCCCCAAGAGCTGAGGCATTGCTAAAAAATTATTTTAGCCAGCCCTCTGGCAACCATTTGTTTCAACATTCAAATCTGAGGCCTGCATGTTTCTCATGGTGCTTTGCATGAATATTGAGACTATGAAARATATCACTGAAGCAGTGCTTGGAGCGACAGAGGTATAAAACTCACTTCCCTTTTTCCAGAAGCTCACTTTATACTTTTTGGTGCACAAGCCTGGCATGGCCACATTGCACAATGCTCCAATCTCGGACAGTCCCAGGCAGTGTCTTAGTGGCAATAGTAAACAAAGTGTCATTTCAGCCAGAGACAAAGATTAAAACTAAATAATATGAGTTGGCCCTGCTAGGAATTGTCTCCAGTGGCCATTTAGGTTCAGCCTTTTGAACTTATAGCAGATAAATATTCTTCAGGATATGTGGTGACCTATTAAGACAACTGTTTCATGTAACTCAGTGGAACTAAACTACCTTGCCCAACAGCATGTGCAGTTGTAATTGAAATAAAAAATCTGCTTCTCCTGTAACACTGAAAAGACATTACTAAAGTAATACTTGAAGTCTGATTGCCTTAAACAGTTTGTTAGTTCTTGAGAATTATTTGACACCAATAAAGAGGAATGAAGAAAATTGTGACAAAGAATAGAGAGACCCTGTTCAGAAAATTCAAATCTCCATCCAAACACATACACAAAATGGTGAAAAAGAAAGTTCTCTGTGGTTTACTGAAGAATTCATAGGAAGACGTCTCAGTACAACAGAAGTTTCAAGATAAACTCATTCATCCCAATATTTGGCATATTTCAGAAAAAAACAGTGTTGTTGAGAAGAGCCAATGTTGTGGTAATTAAACTTCCCAGGATAACAGGAAGACCATGAGAAGTAACTTCATGGATTAAGCTAATACTGCATCTAGTACAGGTTTTGTTTTTTGACATTGCAAAAAGCTTGAAATCTTCTGCTATCCATCCTTCTCATTCCCCAGTATGTACTAYCACTGAGTTAAGAATATTGGAGGTCACATTCCTGTTTGTTTTCTAATACATATGATTTGAAATTTTAACCTGATGAAACCATCTGCTATCCTCAATCTCCTGTGGTGAAAAGTTCCCAAAGTTTACCACCCATTGTGTAAAGTATTTTTAAATATTTCAAACTGATTTCAGTAACATCCAGAGTCCCCAGGTGTCAGTATTTTGGGAACTGGTGAACCATGGATCTACATTCTGCTTACCATTAACTGCATGATTTGCTTGGTCATGCCTTYCCTCAATTTCCTCTGCTCCATACTAAGCAGTCAAAACTTTCTAATCTTTTTTTCCAACACACCTTCTGTATACTTTGGATTATTTTCATGTTTTCTTGTACCTCTTATATCTTTCTTGAGATGCAAAAACTGCACAGACTCAAGGTGTGACTGTATGATAGAGGGACAGCATMTTTGTTTTCCCAGCACTCTCAATCTTCCATTTTCTATAATGGAGAGATAGAATATAATTTACTGTAATTTTGATACACAGTTAGAGCAAAGATTGTTATCTTGTCTCAAAAGCCACTGCTGAATTATCTTCTTAAATGAGTACCTAAACTTTTTAATTCAAAACCAAAACTCTACACATCAGAATCAGAAAAGTTCTCTGGGGTCCAAACTGTTTTTTCTCTTCCTGCTGCCTGAATAAATAGGTTTTATAYGAAGTGTGAGTATAAAGCAGATAAAATTAAAAAAAAAAAATCTTCCAGAGCCTGGAGGCAGGCTGTGGCTTAGCTTTGTAGCCAATCACAGGTTCTGCTGGGAACAACCAGGCTGGAACGATGGCCAAGGGCTGTTACACATACTCCTCACACAATGGCTTTCGTACACGAAATCACACAAATGCTGCCAGCTTGGAACATTTCCTACAGCACATTCACCCTCAAATCAAATAAAGTCACAAGCCAATAGACAACAATACTAATCTTTTGCCTGTAGGAGCTTGTTGCATCCATGCTTTTTCAATGAGTGAACACACAGCCAGACAACTACCTCATTTTGAATGGAGAATAAAAGAAAATAAAGAAAAGGGAAAAAAAAAGGGAAAAAATAAAAGGGAAAGAAAAAAGCGGGGGAGGGGGGAAGAAAGGGAACTGAGCCTTTGATGTGATTATCACTTTCTGGCAAACTTTCCTGGAAATGTGAGTGAAGAATCATTCTTCATCTCAGTACTGGCCAGGTGAAAATGCAGTTGCTGTGCTCAAGCATAGACTTGTTTCTTCAAAGTAAGCAGAAAGAGAAAAACAGATRAAATTAGGATTTACCTGATTCATCCCAGCCATGCAGGGAGAAAGGTATGCTTCTGTTACTCTCCGATATGGAGTAACTTTGGGCTTTCCCCTCATGGATGTTCTAGAGGCATTTGTGCTTCTCCAAGACACAACATGTTCTAAAACTGAGGGCAGAACAAGGGATAGGCTCACTCTGTCCCCACAGCCTCACTTGCAAGACATCAGCCATCTGTGAAGCTTTAATCYATCTCCAGAAGTGTGGAAAAACTGAAAACATACTGATATAATGGCTGCTATTTTCTCATCCTTGTTATGTAGCCTAGAGAAAGGAAGGTATATATCTAATTGATCTTACTGGAGCAGAGATTACACAGATAAAATTGGATGTTTCCAGGTGTGCCAACACTCTGTGCATGTTAATATTTTAATCTCTAATTTTCMTAAGAGAGGGATGTGCAGCATGTTTTCTCATCTCCCAAGGACTCAGATCCTCTCTTGCAYTGATGCTCTGCCTTCCTGCCCTTCCCCAAAATCATTATTTCTCTCAATACAGTAGCATGAATCACTATTGATAAATAAAAATAACAATGTTAAATTCACAGAAAGCAGAAGGAATGAGCTTTATTTTAGTGACCTAAGGGCCTTGCTCATCACCCAGGGAAGAAAGATGTAAAAGTAGTGCTAAGCATAACAAAGGCAAAAAAAATATTTGAGGAAATCCAAATATTAGTATTTTTAACACACCCCATGATTTCAAAATGGGGAGCAAAAGCATATYAATTTCCCAAAATTCTCTCCTCATTTGTTGCCACATATGTTGTACTGCTRCATTGTRCTAACCACCCTTATAGCTCTGGTCACAGTAAAGTTTCCTTCCCAACACCTTCAGTCCTATCAGAATGAATCTTCTCAAAAAATAATTTGATTTCAGTAACAT